>QCXZ01000138.1:53401994-53594014 GCA_025024175.1 Rhyzopertha dominica | reverse complement strand
AGGAAGTAAGAAAAGAATTGCTATTGGGAGTAAAAGTGGAAAGTCTAGCTTCTATGATTGATATTTTTAAGATCATTATGTTATTGTTAGAACCTTCAAACCAAAGACGAATGCATTCACATAAAAAGTCCTTTTAATAAAATAAGTGTTTTATTTTACATGAATACATACAACTTAAAGCCTTTTTCTACAAATCAGAGTCAGGAATTAAGACAGACACAGTGCAAGAAACAGCTTTGATTGACTTAAGTAATAACTTTACTTTTTAGCAAATAATTCATTATTGAAATAAAATTTAGATATCTTTTTATCGACAAAATAATAACAGTATGTTTGCGTTAGGTCTAGAAACATTTCATGATGTTAAACTACATTAAGCAATTCATTTGATCAGTACTTTACACTGTTGTAATGTGAACTCTACTTTGTTACTACATATTTTAATTTATTGCATTTAATTTTTAATAAATACTTTTATTTGCAGCATTTACATTTATATATTTTTAACACTAAAAAATAAAAAACTTGATTCCCGTGTTGTACAAGAATCTCATGTTTGAATAATTTGTGTTTTAAAGCAAATAATTTTGTAGATGATGGAAAAGCATTCCACTGGTGTAAAATTCCTGTTAACATTAAAAAAGAACAGAAGTTTTATTCATTTTGAACTATCAATTTTTTCAGCCAATTATAATAGGTATGTTTTGCGTTTTCTTTTCCAAAACTGTAAACTTTTACAAATGTTTTACCAGTGCCTTACATTCCTGACTTTAACATACTAGAGAAGTATGTCATTGTTCCAAAATGCAATTTGTTTTATGTTAATAATCCAACTTTCATTCATATCCTTTACATATTGTATTTTCATATTACTTTCGAGGCACCAAGCATATATAATTTAAATTTAAAACATTTCTAGGGTATACCACTCTGTTCCCTTTTTGTGAATACTAGTTTTCTGGTCAAATTTTAATTTCAAATTCAAATCTCAAGATTGATTAAGTTTATGAAGGTTAGATTTTTTTTCAGGATTCTTTTGTGTTGGATAATTCCATTAAAGTATTATTTAATATCTTTTTTTATTAAAGAACTTTTTGTTATTAGAATGAAAGGTCTGAAAAATACGAGTAAGATTGGGGGTTCCGAATTTAATCCCTTTATTAAACCTGAAGGAAACAGCCTTCAAATAACTAATAGACTGTACTAAAATTCCAACTGCTTTGAAAGGAAAAATATAATAAAAGTAAATTTCTCAGCCACTTGGAATTTTGTAAGAGGATTCCCACTAAAATGGCTCAAATATAAAAAAAAAATCTGTATTTCAAAAATATAGACGGACCTATGAAAGGCTATAGACAAGTTGTATTTTGGAACAGATACAAAACAAAGAGACGGCTTCACATAATTTTTCTTAGTCTAATCACAAAAATTAGAAATGCTCGTCATTAAATGTCATGCTATTCCCACATGCATTAGTACCATGTTAATTTAATTTACACCGCTAACAATACACACTGGTCACATTTAAGGACAACTAAAAAAATTTACCATTTAAAGCTAATCCAGTAACTTTATGACATGTTATTGATGCTGGTCCAACAAAACAAAAGCAAGTGTACTAGCCTTTTTTATAACTTTAATCCTATGGAAGTGTAGTAATTTTCTTTAATATTATTATTGCCAAAATTAGTTTGAAGAAGTACGCCGTTTGATTTTTATGCATATACAGTGCAGACCTATAGTTTCCCTCCCTAAATATTTATGGATAACTATTGATATGGAGACGGTAGACTTTAGATGCACCCTGTATAACGATAGTTATCCAATGTACGCCAAAAGTGTCCAAAATAAAACTTAAATTGTAAGGGAATTCTAATTATGCCCACCTGTTGTATATTAAACACCACAAAAACTTAAAACAAAAGAAAGACACTTTGTACCACATATCTGAGCAGGCAGGCGCACATTTCCAATCTACAACGAAACATTCTACTGCAATCACCAGCAGGGTGACCATGTTATTGCTCCTAATTACCGTCCAAAGTGGACAAATAATCTATCACAGACAAAATTCATACAGTCCCCTGAAGAAAAAATATTTGGCACTATTCACTACAGCGACAAAACTAGCGCTTTAGATCGAAAATCTCTATGAGCAATGGTTCCACGTCCGAAGGGTTCATGTCCAGGTAAACGTTGATGACATCCTCGTTCAACTTGTGAAGCTCGGCGATCTTCTGTATCAGCTTGAGGAACGTCGATTTCGCCTCGCATCCCGCATAAACGCTCTCCAGATACCTCCTCAGGAGGTAGTAGTACGAATTCTTCAAGGAAAATACCCAGTGAACGACGAGGAACGAAAACATTACAAAAAAAAAAAAAACTTACTTGCTCCAGTTTGATAACGTCCTGGTGTACCACGCGCGGCCTGTCTGGTGTGAACAAGACTATGGCGCAAAGGATAAGTATGATGTTCTCGTCGCTTCTCCATTTCGGATCCATTGCTTTCATGTAGCGCTCCAGCTCGTAGTATATGTTTCCTTTGGCTTGTTTTAGAAAATCGACGTTTAAGGTTAGTGTGTCTTGACTGTGCGGTATCTAACAGCAAAATGACATAAAACTACGTAAATGATCTAACACTCATTCCTTATAAGTACGAGTAATAATGATAATAATCTTTATTTAATTAGGAAACACTTTATATACATATATGTATATTATATTGTAAATAAGTGGTGTTCATGAATTTGACACAAAAATATTAGTAAATGCAAGCGACTTTTAGAGATGTTCACACTTAGTGAATACAAGCCTCTGTTTTATGAAATAGGCCTCGTATGTAAATAAAAAATTCTTAAATTAACACCAGGTTCACACATCAAAACCGTTTATTACCTAGTTTATTTAATTTAAGCAAAGTTGTTTTCATTTAAGGAAAGTTGTACTAGATTTTCGAATTCATCCTTCATAAAAGCTCCAATCACCTCTAAAACAGACATATTTTGCTGATGAAATGTGTTAAAGGACAGCCCTAGAACAACATTTCATCTTTCCATTTATTTTTGACTCACATTTCTAACAGACAACAGGCCCGGACTACTGTTGCTTTATTAATTTACATGACCCATCCTATAGTACTGATACGGCACAGAGCTACACATTCAATTAAAAGGATGAAAACGCAAAACAAACTCATGGCATTTCTTACCTTCCACATCTGTTTTGTGGGGTCGAAATTGCTCATGCTCCTCAAAATCATCATTTCTGTACATCCACCCTTCAGCAACGCCACCTGATCCTCCTGACACATGTTCTTGAACGCGTTGATCTTCTTCGCCATTTTTATCAACCGGCGAATTGCGACTGCCGTTAAATTTATGACGTCCACCAAGGCGGGATCGTTAGATTGCTGCAATTAAGCATTTGTATTACGTCTTTCGAGGGACTGATTCAAGGCATACCGAGAATCTGTAATCATCCCCTACAAGGCCGTTCAGATCTTCATCTAGGGGAGTGTGGAGTGCTTTGTTGGCTACGATTAGTTCGTTGAGTTTTGCTCGCTCGGCATCGTTCAGTTCACGTGAGGAGGAATGGCACTGGGCTATGGAAGAGTATGCCTCGTATTCTAACTTAATGGCTTCACAAAGTATTGATTCAATTGAGTTTGCTTCTATAGGTATCCTAAAAAAAAAAGGCCAAATAACAATTTTCTGAAGTTTATCGAAAAACTGTGACTACAGAAGTGACGGAGACGGAGAACTTTGATTTATTAAACTTTTCTATTCATGTCACTGATTAATTTTACAAGTTCTTCATTAGATTTAAGTTAAAATTACTTAGATCTTCTATATATTAAGCAACATTTTTAATAACACCTTATAAAATTAGAAGTAACATATTTCCACCTATATGGTTTATTAAAAAGTATGTATGTTCACTATTTATGTTAATATAATAGGAATGACTCAGTTTTATTGATGTTATTAAGTATGTCACATAAAGATGAGTATCTTTTCAATTAGTATCAGACACCTGGAATTGTAAACTGATAGTACACTAGTTTCAACTTTAAAAAATATGATGAATACAAAAAATGGTATAATGTATTTTTATCATTTATATGTACATAAGTACCTGTACAGAGAACAAACAAGTATACATAATATCCCTTAATGGTCAAATTCTTTTTACAATTTCACTACTCTTTCCTTTAATTCCAACTAAAAATAATTGTGAAATACATGATTCACATGAAATTGTAATCAATTTGAAATGCCAACATGCACACATCATTTCCTCACTGCTCTAGGACAATTTCGCACTTTATCGAAAGAGCAACACATCCAATTGGCGAGATAAACAAATATTGGATATCTTGTGTAAACATGAATACTGGTCGGAAACAGGTATCCAGCTATGTCAACATTCGAAATCCAATTGAAAAGTATAAACAGTTTTTTCCTAGTTACATCACCAAATACTCATGCACGGGGATACAAATGAGTTCTTTTTGATTGTATAATATCTGCAAGTTTGCTAATGTACACTGAATGATATTTAAGAATGTAGGTGTACAAGAAGTAAACACACTAATACAAAAATTAATGAAATTTGAGATATTAGGTGCTCAGTTTAACAAAAACATGCAAAGCAGAATACAAGTGCGTGTATATTAAGTATTAAATCTAACACAAAATTTAATACTTAATGTTAAACCATGAGTGTTCAACAGCACTGATATTTTGCACAGAAGTAAACGGTTACATTTTATACAAATACAAATTTTGATATTTTGCATTAACAGCCGGTATAATAAATAACCTTTGCTAATAACTAAAACCAGAAAAGCATCATTTCCAACAAAGATAATAGAATCAATATTGTCTAGATTACCAAATAGTGTTATACTCAAAAATAGCTATCAGTTTCTCTATTAATGGTAGGTTTCGAAGACATCTTGCCAGTTGTTATGTTTCTTATATGTGAAATGTAGGGATTTTACTAGATTTTCATACTCGATACACTGCCATCATTAAGAGAGCTTGCTTCCAAAGTTTTCACGAGTTCATTTTCATTGGCAAATTGGCTTTGTGCAGCTAATACATTTCACCATCCAACGTCGAGTATGTTAGTAAATTATCTCAAACTTTTTTCATTCAACACAGTTCATTTAACAAGCTTTAACATAAAAAAAATCACTTTACAATACTAAACGCAAACATGTTATTTGAAAACTTAAGGGTACAAAACCCTCCATCAAATACCATTTCCTAATCTTTATAAGGATTATTGAAGCAACTAATTTATTTATTTAGGTACTGTACATTTTCCAAGAAACAAATGCTGTGTTTGTGTACGGGTCTAAAACAGTTAATAGAAACGATAAGACTGGCATTGCCAGTTTTGCTTAAAATATTGGTTACTGTGCTTTTACTTGGAGCAGCKKTGTTGGTAGAGTTGCTTTTTAGGAATGTCATATATGATTTAGTAAGTAAGCTGCTATTTGAGACTTGTTCTGTACACAAGAAAACTACAATGAACTACATCGGTAATTCAAATGATTGCTAATGTGATTTATTTAGACCTTTGTTAAACGAACGAAGATTTACAATTCATACCTTTTTACATCCTGCAAGACATCTCTGGTCACATCTGCCGTCATCCTAACAATATTAACCCCATTGTGGTTGCAGTTAGTGTCGTTATTGTTCACTAACGACATAAACGGACCCGTACTGTCCTCTCCATTCATTACGACACTGTTGGGCGTCGATGTCAACATCGTTCTAATCATGGAATTGTCGTTTTGCGGAGAAGCCAGGTTAGTCTCGGGCGACACGGTATTCTCACTTGTATACGACCCTCCGTCCTCTGAACCGACAGGCTGAGTTTGAGCACCGACACAAGCAAAATACTGTTCCCCACTAGTGTCGGAGTCGGTATTCCTCTCCCCGTCTTCGTCTTGGGTGTCGTCGTCGTTCACATTTTCCCGTTTCACTTTCTTGAACCCCTTCTTAAATCCGTTGGGCGCCTGTCGCTTACGAGCCCTGTTCTCTTCGATCTTCTGCCGTTTCAGGAACTTGTCCTCGTCAGACATTATGTAATCCTTTCGCATACCAATCGTGAAGCACTTGTCCAACCTGCATTTTTGGCAGAAGCGACGCGTCACCGTCGTGATCTCGCACTGCTGGTTGAAGGGGCACCGGAAGTCCTTCTTTGCGAGCGCGTTGCGTCGAAAGAACGCCTTGCAGCTCTCGCATGTTATGGCATTGAAATTGTAGCCCAACGCCTTGTCACCGCATACTCCGCATATTTTACTGGCGTCGTTCTTCCACTCCATGTTGGCACCGAGCGGGTGTCACAGGAGGTCGTGGAACATTGTTAGATTTAGATTTATTATCTCAATTGGGTAAGTGGTTTATCTGACTGATAAAGACGCACTCCGGCCCTCTGAAGAAAATAGCAAAGAATTCGCGTGCTGCATTTTAGAGGGACAAAGCCACGGCTTAGAACCTTCGTACTTACTGGAAAAAAACGTTAACCTTTGTTACCAATTACTTCTATTAGCTCTTCATGTACTTTTTCATAACATTACAAAACAATGGTAATGTTGACGCTCGTGACATTTCAAAATTTAACAGTTGAAGTTTGACGTTGACAAGTTGACAACCACGCAACTAGGGATGGACATTATTGAATCGCAGCAATGAACGGATTAAGATGAATGTTAATTACGACAGCTAAGTATCTGTTAGAGGGAAAAATCTATTGAAAGAACTAATGTACATTTTTAAATGAATGTGGAATTTGCAACCACTGATTTAGTACGGTACATTCGGTAGATTGGTTCAATATGTTGTGAATCGTTCATGAACGAAATGATTTGATCATAATCATAATGATTTATTAAAACTGATGTAAACCATTGATTTAAATTAAATTAAAAAATAAAATATCATCTTGATTTTTATTGATTGATTCATTTTTATTTAAATCAAAATGATTTACATATCTTTGGTAAAGAATACAATTCTGAGAAAACCTTTTGCTATCTGAAAAGAAAATCATATTATAATTTTTTTAACTTTTTGATAATTTTATTAGCCTGTTTCGAATGGAAATGGTAGGATCAGAATCAATAAGAACATCAAATTTTCTATCACTTAGTAATTCGAGGGATTTCTCTAAATGTAAAGTTCTAGTAATAGCTGTAGTTACATTACCTTTATCTGATTTAACTATTAAGATATAGGTCAAACTGACAGACACTTAATTGACAGAGTTAAAGAACACATAAGAGTAATAAAAAATAATAAAACAACCTCTGTAATATTTAATCATTGTTATGAACTTGACCACAAATTTAATTTTAATGATTTAACAGTTTTGGGAAAAGAAATACATTTAAAGAAACATCTTTTTTTAGAAATGGCCCATATTAATAGACAAATTCATAGTGTTAATAAAAGAAGCGATATTCATAATCTTTCCAAATTTATACTTTCGTGATCATAACTTCCTGTTTGCACGCTCCAAATTTCTCGTCATATCCATGTAGATTTCGTATTATTGGCAGTCAGTTTTTTAATTTTGAAAGACTGTTTGTAATTATTAATAGCTTGTAGTATTTAGAATTACCTGCAACTATTAGACTTATATATACGAAGTCGAGACAGGATAATTTTGTCTTTTATGTTCCCGAATCAAACTCAAACTGTAGTTGTCGGTACTTTATATAACGCTTATAATATATGCAGTGGCTTTAAGTCTGTTTTAAGCTTGCTTGAAAATATGTTTATATATTTGCCGATTAATAAAATCCTTGTCAAGTTTCTTTAAAATTCAGGTAAGCAGAAAACAGGCAGGCTGACTAAGTTGCCACAAGAATATTTTGATCAAAAGAAAATATACTATTCTTGTCAAAAAAAAAAACAAGTGACAATTCCATTCGGAAACCGCACTTATTAAAAAAGACTGTATCAACTACATTTATTTGCAAAAGTAAACAATTCGGTGTCATATCAACACAAACAATAGATAATCTGCGTGGCTCTACAAAACGCAATAAACGACATACACTAGCATATTAATTCCTGACGAGTAAAACGGAAGAACGCCATCAAACTGTAACCAAACATTCGGATAACTATTTGCTCTGATTAATTTAGTTTCCTGAAAACATGCTGAACTAAAAAAAAATCGCCAGTGGCATACCAAACCCGCAATTTATTTTTGTTATTATTTGCCTCACGGTTAATAGCAAATATTTACAAGCGAAATTAGGTTACTGCTGACCGAGCATTCGCCAAATAGTTTTAGTTAGAATTTTATAAATACGACAGACTGGGTTTTTGCATCGAGTTTTATCCATGATGCTGCYAACGGGTKTCTTTTTGAGTGTGTTTGTGGCATCCTGTTACTCTCAAGACGATGTGGAAGCTAGTGGAAGAGTTGAATACTGTTTGAATTTGAATAAGACGTTGCAAGTCGTCAGTGATAAGTTTCTTAGTATTTCTATAGATCCAGTTACGCTTTTCGGAGGAGAAGCTTTGAAGTAAGTAAATTTAATAACGCTTAAGGAGACCAAATTGCGTTTCTGAAGACTTACATCTCGTATTATGGGAATGTTGAATTAGATTATTGTACAAATTTAAGTTCGTAAACTGCAACCATTTCTTATAAAACGATTGCTGTAATTTAGTGAATTTTTGTTTGCAATATTAGATGATCTAGCGAATTCATCTTAAGTAAAGTTTTGATATGGATTGTGGAAGGCCTCCTGAACATATACGAGAAATATCCTCGCTGATCATCGAGTATTATGTAAATTTAAATCAAGAAAATTGTCACTATAGAGAAAAAAAGTTTTGCAGCGAGTAGGTATAGCTTTCTTTTAAGTATAACATAAAAACGCGTAACATATTGAAACAGAAGATATAAAATTTACATCAGTTGTGCAATACGTTGTCCATTTTTGGCACAGCACGAATGATATCGAGATTTAAGTGAACATTGAACATTAAAAAGATTATTATAGAAAAATAGAACTAAACTTTGGTAATATTGCGCAGTAGAGTAAAAATGACGAAGTAATTCATCGTGTTTCAGTATTTGTTAATTCTAATATTTTTTGTATACATTTGTTAGCATCATTAATTATTTTTTTAGTACGTGCCATCTATTGCAACTAAGATAAAAACGCATTGAGAATCGTAATCCCGATATTTCGGGTATCGATATCTCTTAACGTATATCGTTTAGCTTTAGCTCTAATTGTAGCCACATCAAACGTCGGATGTTTAATCTATTGCTACAGTGTTTATCGTTAATTTCCCAAACCCATCATATTGCAGCTACTCCACGGTCATTTTGGCGAACAACCTCAGCCCCGGGTATATTCGAATAGCAGGACCATCCACGGAACACCTGCAGTACTCCGAAGACGACGGCTACGTTCTCCCGGATCCGAAATCTATAAATTCCACGTTGAATTTCACGGGACCTATGCTGGGAGACGTCATCGAGTGGTTCGCAAGTGTTAACATGACTCCAGTCTTTGCCGTTAACGATGTTAACGGAAACAACCCTTGGAACCCTGAGGAATGGAGGCCCATATTCGAGGCAGTTGCTGAACTGAACAATACCTGTTACTGGCAAATGGGATGGAGTAAGTATAATCAAGTACAGGTACTAACATTTCTTTGCGGAATTCAAATTCAGTAAAAAAGTATACATATTAAAGTCTATTGGGTGTTTAAAGTTACCCTAAGTCGGGGTATTTTAAATACCTACTAAAATGGAGTACTCTTTATAGTAATTGTCGCTAAATGCGCTAAGAGCTTAGGACTGGTTACTGATAGTAGCCTACGCTTCTCTGATCATGTTACGCACGACTTGAATAAGACATGAGCGGCTTTAAGGGTGATATTGTATATGTATAGGCACTATGATACCTTAATGGGGAAGTTAAAAATGTTGTGTGAGTCATTGGTTTTGTCAAATTTTAACTATTGTGATATAAAGTGTGGTCCACTGTTTGGTTAGTGCTGATAAACGACGTATCTATACACTATAGGTTTAAGATATCCTCAGGGCACATCGGTTAGGCTCAGAGGCTTGGGGTGGCTATGCACGTTTAAAACACTTCATCAGCGGTATACTTATATTCAAGACTTGCCTTTCATTACATGTAGTTAGCACTAGACGAAGGTTCTCAATTTTAACAATATCTAGACATTGTAAATAAATCTATAGAAGATCTTTTACACAAAATATTACCTGCATGAACGCCTTTACTGAAGGTGAGCTACGTGTCTCATAGAATCTTGCCACGAAGGTCTTGCGCGATATGCCATATGACATTACTACTCGTATATAAACTTTTTCTTGTTTCTAGATTACTTCTCTCTTGAACTATTTCTTTTCTTATTATTGTTACTGTTAATATTTTGAACGAATTTTGAATGCGTTACTTTTTTTTACCATAGACGCTTCTAGCAAATTCATTGAAGAATATACGTACGATCTCAAGGCTCTGAAAGTATTTATTTCAACTTTCGACCAAAAGAGATATCCTTGGAAAATCGTCGGAAGCGACACCAGCGAATGGACGTACTCTACGTACAGCACCATGATTGGATTCCTTAGAAACGATGTAGATAGCGTGATGTGGGAACCGTAAGTACGGTAACGGGGTTTTTAAATTCAACTAAATAAAGAGCGTTATACCTAGGAGTGCTGAAGTTTTTCCACAAGAAATCAAAAACCAAACCGAATTCAGTAAGCAGAACAAAGTAGAAATGTGGACTTCGGCCCCCAAATACGACAAACCGATTACATGGAAATGCGCTTTGAGTTGGGGTAAAAATATCGGGGACGTTGCCAAACTAGGATACTCTGTCTTGTTTAG
Organism: Rhyzopertha dominica; assembly: GCA_025024175.1. Classification (NCBI taxonomy): domain Eukaryota; kingdom Metazoa; phylum Arthropoda; class Insecta; order Coleoptera; family Bostrichidae; genus Rhyzopertha; species Rhyzopertha dominica. The sequence goes on along the minus strand of QCXZ01000138.1, from coordinate 53,583,105 downwards.
ACAACCGTCAAATGAGGAATTAGTTTCTGCTACGCCGGTAAGTTCCCAAAATACTCCAATACCTACACTCTACGTGCACTGTTAACTTCTAGATCTATTGGGTATCACTGTTACACAAGAGACTGATGGGTACTGGTGTGTTTAATATCACCAGATCATCGAGTTTAAAAAGGGATTTGCTTGTTTATGCTCATTGTGCCAGTAAACAGATGTATCCTAATTCCGGCATAACTTTTATGGTTATCAACAACGACACCGAAACCCGTACAGTTTCATTTAAACTACATGGCGAGACCAGAGAGAATATCACCATTCAAGCATATTTGCTCAATTCAAGTTACCCGGAAGAAAAGTAAGCAATACAATAGTGTGTTACGGTGGATTAATGGTTATTTTAGTGCTAAATATTTTAAATGTTAATCTACAGTGGAAAACTCTAAACACCATAATTTAAAACATCTAAATGCATATATTTCGGCAGTTAAGCTGTCATTTTCAGTAGAAGTTAAAGCGATCTACTTAATTTACATGAACATACCTACTTATAAAAAGGCAGTGTTTTTACTTCAGACCCCAAGTAAGAATTAACTCGTATTAACTGGCAATAATATCAAAACCAAACAACAATGAGATGGACGTTCCTTATTGGTTACAATTAAAAAACTGCGTTAGAGATGACTGGTTTTGAAACTGATAGTGAAATAAAACGTCCTATTTTGCTTGGATTTGTCCGTTTTGGAGCTTACCAAACTTGATAGATAGATAGCCCCTAAAATACTGAATACAGGGCCTTGGCTAACCCATTTTATGAAAAATATTGAAACTGGACGATTCAATTAGGCAATCAGTTAATAATAATCAAAGGCCCTTAGCTGTGATGATATTGATTTTTCACAAAAATATTTAGTACAGATTTGATATCAATTTAACTTACATATTAATATACACGTTTAATATTATACTCCTATTTTTAGCACCCTTAAACAAGGTGTCTAATTTTGCCTGGAAAATACCCAACTTCATGTTTTTTAATGGAATATTCTGAATAGCATTGATTATTTTGATTACCTATTAAATTTAGGAACGACTTTCTACAGTTCAGATCTTTGCAGCGTACTTGCTAAGTAATTACCACATTTTGAATCACCTATAAATTCTTTTCTATATTACCCCAACAGCACAAGTATGTATGACTTCATCTGACGCATTTTTGGTACAATGAAAAAAAAAACACGTCAAAATCTGAACTTCACAAACATCAGGTTGAAAAAGTTGTCGATTCACCATTAGTTTCGATATTTTTAAAGCAAATTTCATGTTAACAAAGTCGCCTTTAAGTTAAACTGGGCAGGGCTCAAACTTTTGTACCAATTCATTTCTCTAATCGTCTCGGATGCTTCTGTGGAACACTAAACACACTGGCAGTTTTGCTTCTAGCACCGTCTTCTTGAACGGAGACCCCTTGGACATAGCCGTACTGAAGGATAACGAATTGTTCATTCCACAATCGATAGCGATGAAGGCAACTCCAGAAGTGGAACTAGAAGTTCCCGCCCAAACCGTGGCATTCTTCGTGGTACCAGATGTCGCAGGAGAGCGTTGCAATCCCCAAAACGTCGCCGCTCCTCCAAATCCAAAGCCACCAACAAAACAGAAGAAACGCTACCATTCCAGTGACAAACACGAGAAGCTCATCAAGGCCATGAAGTCCAGGATGAAGAGAGGCATCAACATGGACCTGTTAAGGGTCAAATCCATCGGCCAAGGACATCGAGCTCACCACACTCTGGAAGAGTCGCCACGTGCAGGAGCAAGGAGAGAAATAATCGTTCAGCCAGGCTTCACCCGACACAGAGGCATCTCTGAATATCCCAGAAGGAATTTTGGGGAGGCAGACGTTCCCACCCGTCGCAGATTTCACTTGCCGAAACAGGTGCACAGGTTTAAAGCAGATGGCGACGAAGAGGACGTAAGCGCAGCCGGAGACTCGCAAGAAGCGTTGAGAGAGGCGATTGAATTTCTGGAGAACGCCGAAAACCAGGGGAAAATCGACAGGTTCATCCCGCCTAGGATACAGAGACCTAGACAAGGGGACGTCGTCGAGAAAAATGCCGAAGAGAGCCAGGAGAATATCGATAACATGGTAAGTTGGTTGTGAATGAAATTATTTAGAAATTGCTACAATACATCATATATGGCTCTTGTTAGTAAGTAAAAGGTGTTTTGTTTCGTTTGTTTTTAAGCTAGTGGGATGATTACTTTATACCTTTCTAGTATGACGTTCCCGAGCTACCTAACTCGAAGGAAGTGTTCCGAGACTTTGGAGATGACTATTTCATGGAAGGTGACTATAACACCTTCGATTTTGACGAACGCTTTCGCAGAAACACCAATCAAGAACCTATTAACGCTCTAGCCAAAACCAGAGCGACGAGAGAAGCTTCCCCACAATACAGAGTCGTACAGCAAATGAACAAAGAAGACTTAATCAACAGAATCAGAAGCAGGCTACAAGAACGTCGAATTTTGGGTGCCAAAAGACTAACGAGACCGATTTCGAAGCTGTCGCGGCGGCCAGAGAGGCAGAAAAGGTCTACCTTGGACTTCCAGAACTACGTCTCTCAAACCAAAGGGTTGAAAAAGTGGACGCCGGCTGATATGTTAAGACTAAGAGAGATCAAATCTCGTTCAATTCTGACCAACGAGATACCGCAGACAGTAATATACAGAACGAAACGTGAAATCGACTCATCAGAAAACGCTATCGACAGTAATCTGAACATGCTGGAGCAAAAGACGAAGTCTGTTCCGTTAGCGGTGCTGCCGAGCGGGGACCAGTTTGAGATCAACCAGTTCAACGGAAAACGAGAATTGAAGTTCGCCAGCGGGGAAAAGAAAACCGATATCCAACGTGGGCTTGGCAACATTGATGTGGCAGAGATTAAGGTAGCAACAGAGTCAACAACGAGTGGAGACGCGAAAAAGACGGAAAGGAGCAGGCGTGAGGAAGAGTGGTTCGAAAAATTCTGCGACAGCGTCAAAAACTGCATAATAGAGTTGAAGAAGAAAATTGAGGAATTGCTAGAGTAGTTAATTCATTATGTTGTATCTAATTTATTGATTTGCATTTTTTTACATTTGTACGTTACATTTTATGCACGTCCAATAAAGCGTTTATTAATCAAATAAAGTGTATACGCAATAAACACAATATTTCTCAACCAAATAAAACCAACTGCCCATCTGATGTATTGTTAAAATTTCGAGTTCTATATTACATTTTAAAGTTACTTCGTACCATAAGATCCTCACGATAAAATCAATAGATCCTAAAAAAGTTAGGTATTGTCACATCAGGTGATCTTGAGGTCAGTTTACGAGGAAATTAGCGAATTATCAAAATTATGCTCACCTAGTGAATATAATGAACATGGTTGTGGAACTATGAAACGGAAAAAAATCATTAGAGTGACTTGAGTAGTTCAAGTCAACTTCACGTACAAAACTAGGCAAAACAAAAGTCTCTGATAATGCATATTAACTGGCTCTTTAGATTAGCCTGAAGAAAACAACTCTATTGAGGTAATTATGAAAATTTATTTTGCATTTTTGTGGTACTTCCTGCTAAAGAAACAGTTGATGCTATAAAAGCCAGATTGACAATATTAAATACCAGACTCGACCAACAAAGACTAACATAATTGAAAAGAAAGTAGCAGACAGAAGCGCCATACGTACAGTTTGCCACTCAACATCCATGAATAGGTGCATATTGTACATTTAATACAGGTCTGAAACAGTATTGGTAAGTGCGAGCACAAAATAATAAAATAAATTAGTAACAGTCTAGAAGACTGACGATTAAAAAACAGAAACTCTTCCATCTGCAGTTCGATGTGGCACAGCAGCAGTTTAGCATGATTGGTGCTAAAAATCAAGGTGCATCATTTGGGATTGTGGGTTGGGTTACAGGAAAAATAGCCAGATCCCAAAATACATTATACAGTCACGTCACTCACATAAAGGTCCACAAATTCTGGTTAGTAAAAACTCCAAAAACTGTAATATTTTATTAGTCCTTCTTTGACAATAACGTTGCAGGTGTTTACGTCTAACAACAATCAAGTCATTTGATCTAAATTATTCATACTTATCAATTATTATTATATAACAACGTGAACAGCCTTACTAACTAGAGGTACTCTGGCATCTACAAACGTGTTTCTTGTCTCACTGCATATGAAACAATGACTGGTTTCTCTCCTTAATAAGTGTATAAATACAAAAGGCTTCCTACATGGTTATAAGGTCTTGGGAACAAAACCGCTGGATTGATTTATGACGGGCGAACTTTTTTTGTATGAATGAAACTTATCGTCTCCTCTCATCAATGGAAAAATATCTAAATTCTCGTGATGGATTTTAATGGTAAGCGGCTTTGTTACCAATCAATTTCAAGTAACAATGGCAAACTAAACAATTCATTCGAATCAACAACAATATCTACAATACATCATTAATATATACTGCGAATATCATTAGTTTGTAACAATACAACATTGATCATATTTTCATAACACGTCAGTGTTTTCATTTTTGCAATAAATTTATCACTAGCTTTTAAATACTCACGAAAGCGAAAGCCGCATAAACAGAACTAGACAGCACCGCCAGCTCCATCTCTAACGGCTGTCAGAGATGGACGAACCAACTGGTGCTGTCGCCTACGTTTCTGTTCCAACTCGTTCACGTAAAATTCCAAGCGACCCATGGCCACCTGAAACTTCAGCTATCCCTTACCTATTATTACAAGGTTTCAAGGTTCTGGATGACTAGTAGTTAAGTTTATATGTGTCGTTGTCTCTAAATTTAGATCATTTAACGAACTCAATCGTTAATGTTGGTTTTGAAGTAAAGTATCACACAGTATATTAAGTCGTACTACATTGCTTATATGTTGTTATAGGGCTAAACAACAAAGGTTCAGTGTGTAACCTTGACAACCGGGACGAAAGTGTACTATACAGCTACAGTGTGTTGCATTGTTTCTTGCATAAGGCGATTTTTGAAAATCGCTAAATATTTTCAACTAATAGTCTCAGTTTCACCCAAATTCCACATTTAAAGTTAACATAACATTTTGCCAAAAAGACACCGTCTTAAAAACATTTGAGCAACGACACCTATACAAGTAAGATACATCGACAGTCTAAGGGGATCCCTGTTCTAGAAAATGCAGACTATAACCACACGCTAAAATTTAAGAATAGACACGCAGTATGCTACATTTAAATGCTAGAGAAGAAAGATGATATATCAATCCATTAATTGACACATATATGCTGGATAGAGAGAGACAGTGAACAAAGGATGCAAGTGGTACCATGCTGTCATACCGGAGGTTGAGACACGTTAACGTTATGCTCAAATATCGAAAATGCAGAGTGAGTAAACCAGGAACCATACAACGTTGCGTATTCTTGACGAACTCTTGGTTGATAAAACACTGGTCAGTACTGCAGCTATTGACAACGAATGAGTTGTCATGATTGCTGATGAAAGTGTTAAATAGTACAGTAGTTCAAACATTAGCAAATTTGTGATCTTAAGGAATCAGGAAGACCAAAGATTAATGATATCCAAAGTTGCGTAAATTCTTCAGGAAAATTAACATCGAAATCAATCCACTAGCAATTTTATTGAAAATTCTAAAAATGCGTTCCAACAATCGATAATACCGTTTGAATCGTAGAAGACACAGAAGATTAACCCAGAAAATTACTGACGGTGGAGTTACTTACTTAAAAATTTGTTGTTAGATAACATTGCAGTTCAAGTATAATAACACACAATTATTAAACAATATTGTTTGGTGAATGTAAGTAATGGAGCTCAGTAAAACATAAAACAACAGTTTTTCTAGTAAATCTTATTATTATTATTATTATTTATTATTTATATTTAACATCTGTGTTTCTTTTCAATTGAAGACCGATTCACAATCCACCATTTCTACTAAGTGGATCATTTTTCTTTTATTATTTTCTCTGCTTAAGTTTTGAACTGCTCCTGCAAATGACTTGATAAGTCAGCGGGCAATAGGAGTGATAAATAAACGTTGTGGTCGTATTGCTTTTTCTAGCGAGCGTCTTCGAGTTTTGAGCGTAACATAAACATTCAAAAGCACAACCAAGACAACACAGAAGAAAGACAGAATAGTTCATAAACTGTTATCTACTGATAAGTATATTGTGTTGAGTTTACCTGTGGTGTTGGAAACTTCTTTGGTCGTATTTTGGTATAGAGGGCGAGAGATAGAGGAGCAACACCACAAGAGACAGAGACAACAACAATGAACAACGAACAAACATTTTGACATGCGACACCGTTACAAGAAGCTGTTGCCATAGCAGAGTAACATCGTGGGTTGGTTTTCTGTTTTTGGGGTTGCTTCGACTACGAAATAAGGAACATCGACTAAGCGCAAATAAAGAAAATGGCCGAGCGCCATTTGCCATAATGGTAGCACTGCAGCTGACATCCAAGGCGCAAAGAAGGAATTTGGATGATGACCAATCACAGTGTGCATTGGAAAAGAGAAAGAGTGGTGTGTGTGAAGAGAAAGGGGCAGTGGAGAAGTGTGACTGTTAAAAAGCCTCAAACATTCTCATGTTCTTTTGTATAAACTACATGCGTCCTCAACTGAAATGGTTCATAAAACGTCATACAAAAATTACTTGTAAAATTACTAACACTATCTACATAACCTTTGGTAACAATCGAATTACACAACTAGACAAAAGTATTATGACAACTGCGTAGCGCGGTGTATCACGTCATCATAATATTTTTGTTATTTGTTAATTGTTTAAGTATCGCAGTCTCTTTTTGTATTTTTTTGTTGACATTCCACTGCGCAGCTTGACCATTGGTTCGACTAACTACTTCCGGATTGGACAATGTTTCAGAAAGTGGAAAAAAATTTTTGAAGCCCTTTCTGAAAAATTGCTCTGTGAGCCATGGAATTCGGTGTAAACGGTGTGATCACAGGTGTGCAGAGGCCAGGCTCCCCCCGCTAGCCGTCACACTAATCGGGGCGAGCCTGACCGTACCCTATACAGCCTAAGTCCTATACTAATGGTGACACGGTACTCATGAGAGAGGCCGCGCAGCATATGCCATGAATGTTAGTGTGGATGTCCCCATGTTCATTGCATGACGCATTTACTCTCTATTTGAGACTTCAGTTCGTTTACTTGTGTTTCTATCGTGTTCTTCAGCTCTGAAATCCAAAACGATTTACAAACAGACTGGAAAAGAGAAAATCACATGACACAGAAGCTTACTCTAAAAAAAAAGAAAACCAAAAAGAGTGTGCAGGGGGTATTCACTACGGAAGCACTACGAAAACAACGAAAACAGTGGGCGATACAACGGAACATGAGAAAAACAAAATGTGCGCTGGCTACTTCTACTATCAGAAGTAGTTGGAAGGATAGTACAGCAAGTACAAGACAAGATATTATTTACATGGAAAAAACACGATAAATTCCATGCGTTTTTGGCAAATACGTGGTTCACTTGATGTATTGTCAGAGTAGGCCTTGAAGGCACGGGTATTTCGATTTCTTGCGAGAATTTAGGTATTATTTCGTACTTTGTACTTGGGATACTTTAGGTATATAGGCTAGTGATTCATGTGTAATAACGAACTCAAAAAAATGTAACTAAACTGGAACCACATGGGAGGAAACACTTAAAAATTTCATCCCAGATGGCGTTGCGTTACACGATTTGCAGATGGAATCCTTCGATTCAATCTTGCAAACGCTTCTATACTATTCTATACTATCGGCATCCATGGATAAAAAGGGTTCAACTGCATGTCGCCATCATCAGTTATTGTGCTCGCGACATGTAGCCAAGGATTGTCGATTGTCGGCAAAACGCGTTCTGGGTGACTATAAAATTTGGCACCGCTGACGCCATTTACTTATTCTGCCTACACACTCACTGGTAAACTCGTCTTCGTCCGCCTCTTCTGCTTCGCGAGCTAGCTCCTCAGGAGTTTTCTTCTTGCGCATGAGAGGGTTGGGCTCTTCTTGTGCCGGTTCCACGATCTCTTCCTTTTTCTTTATGTTGTACTGGAAAAAAGAAGGGCTATGTTAAAAAAATAAGCCTAAAACTTTTCAATGTTAACTTCAACGGGAATATGATTGAACTGATTTGCATACTGGTCCAACCTAATTGCATTTAGAGAGAAAAGAAAGTGTTATCCGCATATTTATAGCTGGAAATAATAAAGAGTCGCATATTAAAAAAAAAGCGTTAGTAGAGGTGTCAGGGTCAAATTGGGGATGGAAGAGGCGACAAAAATGGCATTTCAATAACAAAAGCTGTGCGTAATGAAAAAATCAACAACTTTGTCTAGTTACTTTTTAATATAACATTAAAAAATATCAAGATTAGCTATACTCAAAGAAATGGTACGTAAAAATATCTTTAAAATAGTATACAGGTGACCATTTTTCCAATACAGCGCTATTTGGGAATTCCTCCTTAAAATGTGAGCTTACTATAAGAAAACATAGACTTAGATACAATACAAAAACTGTGCAGAAGCTCACTATTGTCGCGCCAACCAATGTATGAAATTTCGAGTCAGTTAAAAGATATAATATTGTGGTGGTCTAAAAATATCGCAGTTGGCGAAATTTTATTTTGAATGTCGGAACGGTTACTGAAGAGATCATAAAGACAAGCAATAAAATCGCACTCTATTATTTAAAGCTTTTATATTAATAAATCTAGAATCTTGGGCGTTGGTGTACAAACGTTTTGTTCTTCGTTTTCGAGCGCGCATTAGACGTCATAATTATACAAAAAATTATACACACATTAGTAAAAGCTTGTCGCTTGCAAACTTCTGCAGCACATACTTTAAACACATGCTCTGATTGTATAACCCGGCATCTGTCCCGTTGGCCGCCAGAGGGTGGATTAAAATCAGTTTTCCCACCACCAGGTTGATCTCCATTCAGACAATTTCCATTGCAAATTGACACAAGCACTTATGCGAAAGTGTCTACGGAGTTTGTGATGAAAATCGTTTCCCACACCACTTTAGACAATTCTGGGCATAGATGATTCGGGGGCGACATGGAAACTTTTAAAACGCCGAAAATTGAGGGAAGCACGCGATTACTAAGTTCGAAAGCGGGCGAGAAAATGAAAATTCAAACTTCGTTCTATTGGGAAGTTGTTTTCACGCTTGGAAGATTTTGCCACGGAGAAAAAGAGTAATATGAAATATTCTTTGCGTGACTACACGATTATTATTATGCTTTCGCGAATGGTACCTCTAAACATTAAAGAAAAGATGACATTTATTGAGATAAAATAGGTATATTAATAAGAGGGAAACGAATACTTGATAAATCGTTCAAAGGTAATCGTACATTTAGCAAAAAAAACTTACACTAGAGCAAAAATTGGAAATACACAATATTCTTTAAGAAGCCACATCTAAATTTAACATACAACGTCAAGAGCTCATCCATCATCTTAGAGTTACAGCGTTCGTCTTTTCTAGATACGTATAACAAGAATTCTAACGATTAAACGTATGCCGATATGTAAGAGAAGTTATTAAAAAAAAACAATGGCTGACTGTGGATCGTAGTTTAAGACATTCTGTAAATAATATAAGGTAAAATATAATATAAGGTAAATGCCGTAACGCTACAATAACACTTCAACAGTTTTTTTTGCTTAAACCAATCCGAAGAAGTCGTTCGACAGCAAGAACGATGTCCCCTGTCGTCCGCGCTCACTAGAGTCCGATCCAGCTGGTTGATATCCCTCAAAAGGAGTCAACCTGACTCCGTTAGGGAGTCGCTATAAAGTAACGGACTCCCTACTAGAGTCAATTTGACCCCGATTAAGATGGCTGCCCAGGGAAAACTTCTTTGTTGCCGCAGTTCACCATCAGTGTCCTACGTGACTGTAGTTGTGATGCGCTCGTTCCTGTGGCCTCGGGCAGTTTGAGGAAATAACACCGTGGGTAAACACAATTCACTTTTATAGAAATACAATTGGCAAGGTAATAGATCGATGGCACCGTAGAGACACTTTCTCTTGATGTTTACTTACCGGATTGGACGATATACTTGGATTTAGGTGCTGTCTTCACTTCACTCTATCTATTGGAGAGCAAATAAATATGGTAAAACTAAAAGATGAGCTAGTAAAAGGGGCTGCTACAAAGAGTAAATCCACACGAAAAGACTGGAACCACGAAGGATATACATAAATGAAGAAATAAGAAAATGAGCACAAAAATAAAGAAAAAACTTTAAACGAAATTATATCAAAGTGAATTTGAACGGAGTAGTACGGGAATTAAACAACAGCTCAGGAAAAGACAAATAAGGCATTAAATAAAAGACATGGAACGTACAAGGGCTTCACAATGCTTCTAAGTTTAGAACCGGTATAACAACCTTATATAAAAAGACACTAGCAACTGCTTTCATGGTAAAAAATATAGCAGAACATACAGAGTTTAGCGATACACTACACTTTCAAAATCGGTTAATAAAAATTCTCAAAAACTTTGGGAACAAATTTTTTTGTATAACAATAATGTTTTCACACGACAGTATCGTTAATTAATGATATTCTCTGCATATTTGCAATAATAAAACGGTAGGCTACATATTTCGTAAATTATTTCCATCCTAAGATAAATACAATTTATTCTAGAGCTAGAAGCTAAAAATAGCCTAAACTTTCTTCATTCAACAATTATAAACAACTGGTATAATACACACCAGACTCTAACATAAACAGAAAATCAAAAGCAACGTATGCCATTATACTTGTATATATTGACGATTATTAATTTCCTGCATGAGCTAACTAATATATATTTTTTTTAATTATGACAGCACTACCTGAGGTATCATTTGTATACAACTGCTTTGCAACAAAAAGCCTGTACGAGGATAGTAAATTATTTTAAAATATTATACAGTGTGGCACAAAAATTTCGTCAATCATTGACTTCAAAACTGTGTCAAATCAAAATTCGATTAAAAAAAATAGAACCCTCTTTTAAATGGCAACGTGTTAATACAACTGCTTACATTTCTAATTGTAGTCCTTTCCTACCCGAGTGTCTATACACAAAATTGTTACAGATGCCATAGCATATAAAACAAAACATATTTTGTTTGTTTTGCTACTCTTTAAATTGATAAACTTTCTGCTTATTTAATATTGCAACAGAAAATTGTAGTAATTTAGACATTTTAAACATTGTAGCAAAATGGTTGGTTTTAGGGCATACGTAGATAAATTTTTTAAATTCCGTTCGTTTCGGAGTACTCTCATAAATTTGTTAAACAGTAGCTCATTGTTAAAGGTTCTGTTAATTGTAGTTCGGTCGCGATATGTTATTGCAAATCGATTCAGTTTTTCGTTCCGTCATCGCTCCTCCCGTCCTCGGGGTCCTTACACCCTCTGATATGCATACAGTAAGATGATAAGCACCTCAGAACCCCACTGAATATTTAAACAAAGCACCATTAGTGCGAGACACGCTATCCCGAGCACGCACACCGTTCCCGCCGCCCCCAGGGGAGGTTTCGCGCCACCCACGAAAGCGATCGAGAAAATTAGCCCCATATTGTCGACCGTTATGCACAGTACAGTTTCGATTTACCCAGCTTAATTGCTATCTGTAATATGCTAATGTGTATGGTACACGTTCGGGCGACAACTGGCGTTACGATCGGAGGAAGCTATGCGTTCGAAGCGAAAATGGAGGAAATGAGTGGATGAATTATGGTTCTAAAAATAATGCGTTACAGATGAAGCGATGTAGATATGTTTGTTCCCTCAAATAATCCGGTTTGTAAATCACGGATCATGTCAAACACAGCGGAAACGCGAATCGAAATGGCCTGGCTGATCAGTTATTTTTTTTTAAATTTAACTATTGGTTATTAACGCCATTGATAAGAAAATTTAAGAATATATACAACTGACCTGTTTATGCACGTCCCAGAACTATTTCAAAATTAACAACGAGTTTTTCGAACAACGCGAAGGAACAGTCCTTATCTGGTTTATTTATGGGTCGATTCAAAACAGATTTTAAAAATAATGTTTTTGCCATTTAATTTGTTCAGAAAAAATACAAATACAAATAGGTTTATAATCAATGATTCGCAAATACTTGTCAACATAAACTTTCTGCTTTAAGCTTCCTAGTTGATAAATTAGTTAATTTTATAATTGCTTTTAGTTACAATCACACATCTTTTTATAATTATTTATGAGTACAATAACACCTTTTCTTCAAATTTCTTTATTCTATAAGGTAACCGGTTTCAAAGTAATTAATACATTTTCTTTATTTAAAATAATTTTAATTTTTGTTGATAATGTTACCGACATAAGAAATTGAAAAATATTTTTATTACATTGCGAAACATTCATTTTTGGAAAATTTTCGTATATTAATTTATTATATAATTTCTCATTTACTAATTTATCAACTGTTTTGGTTTTTATACCATTAATTTCTGCTATTTGTTTTATTATATTTAGTTCGTTATTAAATTTAAATTACTATGTAAAACCGCTATTTTGTGTTGCGATGGGTGCAAAGACTTACTGTGTATAGATATTCCTGTAGCAGTTGGTTTTCGAAATATATTAAATTCAATATTAGAATTAACCTTCTCTAATAATATATCTAACAAATTTAATTTATTTTCAGTTTCAATTTCAAAATCAAACTGAATATTAGATTTGTTAGCATTCAGGTGGTTAACAAAAGTTTTTTATTCTTCTAAATTACCTGTCCAAATACCTAAAATATCATCTACATATCTTTTGTAAAATAAAATTTTATTTCTGTAAATATTTGAATCGTTCATGATATAATTGCATTCGTAACTGTCCGTATATATATCAGCTAGAATGGGCGACAAAGGGCTGCCCATTGGTAAAGATTCTTGGACGTAAGCTACTTTATTGTATTTGAATAAATTCTGGTCCAGACAAATACGAAGTAATTTTACTAAGTCATCGGCTGTATCTTTTGATAAATTGCTATTATAAAAAGGTTCATTTAGAATTGACAGTATTTCATTAAACTGGATATTTGTATACAAATTTTGAACGTCTAACAAAAAATGTTGCTTAACGTGGGAGATTTATTTCTTTCAAATTACTAATTAAATCAATAGAATTTTTAATAACGAACTGAAATTGTAAATTAATATTTTCTTTTATATATTAATTAAAAAATTTAATAAACCGTACATTTTTGGTATTGTGGTATTATCTGGTGCAATTATTTTGTTTAGTTCAGGAGTTATTATTGACCTTGTTGTTTTTAACTTTATGTTGTTGTTTATATTGTTTTCGAAACTAAAATTATTGCTTTCTATAAAGTTTTGGAGAAAAGGCATTATTGTAGTCATTAATAGTTATTACATTTATTACAAAGTAAGGTCCACTTATTATATACATCTTTTTATGTTTAAGAAAGGAGACACAAACCAAGAAAAATAAGAGCAGTTCCTTCCTGTTTATGTTTACATAGAGGAAAAAACAAAACATCTAAACAACTCGTTCTTTTACCAAAGACAAAAATAAATATTTAAATAACCGTAATGCCCTTCGTGTCCCGCGGGCGCACAGGCTCGTGAAAATAAACCGTTTATTTTCCATCGGAGCAAAAACGATGGAGAAAACACCCTACCCTAGCATAAACGCGTTAATAAAGACGACCAATTTAAAAGGTGCAGCTACAACGGGCCGGTCATTAGAATAAATTACGAAAACAAATTCTCGCGGATAAGGCTAAGGAACGGCGAGATATCCAATTAAAGCGCCGGGGTAGGGCGGAGGGACGTCCGGTAACAGATTTTAATTTCGATGTTTGTTCTGGAAATTAAGAATTAATACCGGCGGTTGTTCGTTCCGGGGGATTTTTCACTTGGCTGATTCAATTTCACCTTAACCGAGCACTTTTAAAAGAGAATTGCGTGAAGACAGAGATAAAGAGATAACGCGAACAACGAAGGTAACTATTTCTTTATGAAATGGTTTTAGTTTTAGAAGGATTTGAACCAATGCACAAATCAAAGAAAAATCATTTGTGAAATACCGACCTTTCATTCATCACATTCTACCTGGTTCACACGAGAAATAATTAATAAAACAAACTGGAGCAACAACATGTTGATATCAGGCGTAAAATGCTCAATTTATAAGGAATCCGGAAGACTTTCTTCAGCATAATTCAGGGAAGTAATGCCCTGTGTGTTCATGTGGCTACAAATAAGATTTCCAGCAAGTTTGTTTCATACTTTATCCTAAATTTCCTTTTTTATTTCTTCGGAACCATTCGTTTCCCTTACAATAGGTGATGCATTTTCTGCGCCAGTCAGTTACACCACAGTTTACCAGAGGTAATAATATCGTCACCTCTTCTGACAGAAAACCAGTGGCGGCGGCAATTATTCTCGTGTAATTGCCGGAATTCCGCCTTTTTCGCGAACGAAATTCCGCGTTACACCCGGATTCGTCCGCCGCAGGCTGTTTCAGGGGTGGATACGACGCGATAAATTTTATTCCGCGAAATGTGCAACTTGCCCAAGGCGACCCAATAAATTCTCACGCCGCCTCATGGAAATATGTTTTAAGTTATTGCGGTTTTGATAACAATCCGTAGCAGTCGGTGAAATATTTTCATTTATGAACGTTCCGAATTTATCGCCGCAATTCCACCTGCACTAGCACACGTGGGAACCGTGCAGGGAATGTAATCGGGTTAGTCCGCCTTCGAGGGAGGTAATTGCGTTGGCAGGTGTAGAAACAATACGGAAAGGGGGTTCCAGCAGGAGTCGTTCTTTTTAACAGTTCGTTCACGACAGACCCGACCCTAGTCAAGTCGTTTTGCATCCTGTCTGAACAGCCCCAACAAGGACGAAACTATTTGTAAAGGGTAGTGTTTAGTCAAAGAGTTTGTACTTGAATATGCTTTTAGTAAATGCTTTTTAAGTATCATTATACTTGCGCTAGAGCTTGTACACAAAAGCAAGCCGTACCCACTCAAAAGGTTTATAATCAGCAGCGTAATACCGTACCCTACATCCATTTATAGGTCAGCCGTAAAGCGAAAGTATCCAAAGCAAGCCACTAAACTTATTTATAGCTGCCCTTTGTTAGGTGACCGACACAAAAGCTTTTCAGTAGAAACAGATCGATCTTCATTCATCTGCAATTAGCAGGAAACAGAGTTAGTGTATCGCTATGGCAATGTAGAAAAGCAAAAATAACTCAATCGACAGTCGAAGGATTTATGAGCTAAATAACTATGTTATTGTAGTAAAATTGACCTGATGAAGGGTGCATGGAAGAAAGGTTACTAAACAGGAATAAATAAATCCAAATATTGAACGTTGTATATTGTTCTGCTTGGATTTCTTGAATTTATTCTTGTTAAAAAAGCCTCACCAAGTTAAATCCACCATATTTATTAACAGGTAAAGCGCTTTTTTTTAGTACCAAATTACAAGCGAAACATATTCTGACGTTGTCAAATTAATAAAATAAATCTAAAAATCTAAACAAGCAATCTTGACTAAAACAAGCAACAAAAAATTGGCGTTCAAAAAAATCGGACGAATGAAATTGCAAGAATCACTGTACAATTTTGGTCATTTAAAATTTTGCACATCTCTAAAATTTCTAAATAATTTAATTTTGATGATTTCTAACAGAAATGTAAACTTTTTAAATTGTACAAAGTGGAAGTATGTTTAAATGATTTGCTAACGAAGAATCTGAAGTTACAATATCAGTATTTTTATACTTATTAAATTGTTTTAGATGTTCATTTCCTCTTCCCGTTTGTGCAATATAAACAAAATTGCAGTCGTTACATGCAAAGCTACTCGTATATTCACATACATGATTTAAAACTACCTGATGGTGTTAAAAGAAAACTGTTTACAGCACAATTTTTCTATTAAGTGATTTGGACAACGGTTATATATTATAAGCAATTTGTAGAATTATACCAAGTTTCTTTTCGAAGGCATTTAAGGGAAGGCGAATTCTCAAAAGTCTGTGAAAAAGAGAATGAAAAACGGCTATTTTATGGGTATGAGGGTGCACAGAAGAATAAAGAATAAAGTTGTTTGTACAAGTTGGTTTTCTGAAAAAAATAAGCTGTAAATGATGACGCAGAAGGTATTGGCATTGGAAATATTAGTCATAATTGTTTTTTATCTTTGTTAAGCATGAAAATTAGAAAATATGACCATTAAAACTTGTCATGTTGGGTATTATAAAATAATTACTTCCACTAAATGAATGAAATAAACATTAATCAACACTGGAGATTTTTATATAAATTTGGAAGTATTAAAAGAGTGAATGTGCTACTTTGCTTAAACAATACACTGACATAAATAAAAGTTCTCTTCCTTCATGGATAATATTGAATTTATAATTAACAAAGTTTATCGAGAAGAAATTAGATTCTTTTCGACCATATCAAGAATAATTTCTGAATAATTTCTATATATTTCAAAGATTAGATATAAGTCCCGGGGAATTCTAAAGTTTTGTAAAAAGCCTAAGGTATACAAAGATATTATAGTTAAACCGATGCTATTCCTGGATTCAATTGTAATTCTAATTCTATTGTTGAAGGGTTCTGCGGCTCTGGTCCAATAAATCTTGTTGTTTGAAGGCTTGCAAATAACATCTATCTAGTACTTTTTTACTTATTGTTCATGTATCTTCTACACTTAAAATGAAATTAAATACATATCGATCATACAAGGAAAATGCGATAGTCTCTTTTGACAAAGTTCCATATGTACCGTAATGTTTAGGTAGTCAGTTTGAAACAAAAAAAAGACTGTCCTTGTTTTAAAATGCACCCCATTTACACGTAAATGACTCCCCATAAAATTTACAACCTGCTAACATAAAAGGGTCTACTGAGCCCAATGAAAAGTAGACGTATTAGGGCTTTATCAATATTTCTTCATTTAAACATTTCACTCCCGTACTAAATACACGAAAGACCTCCTGAAAAAGCGCGCTCCCGAAGCTCTGAGCAACTTCTCACGTAAATTTTCAGCCAGGCGCGGTCGAACGCGCCGGAAAACAAAAGCTCGCGTTCGGAAAATGCCGCATGGAGTCACGTTTCGTTGCGGTCGAACGCCGGCGGCATTTTTAACCAAAGGGAGCGCATAAATTACCGGCAGACATTCTTGGTCGGGCATAATTAAGAGGACCGCGGGCGGCCGCGCAGGAATTTCATATGCGCCGCGGGGCCCCTAATGAAATTGTTGTGATGCCGAACATGGGCGCAATTCCGCTTCAGGCCGGCACTGCCTAAGTGGGTTAGGTGAACGTGTCGTCATCCCGTCATACTGAGAACGAGATGCCGAGGTAATTGAGGTTATATTGGTCGGATGATGGGTTCAGAAGTGGGATTCAAATTTTCTTGGGTTTATAGACACGTTAAACTTCGATGCGAGGGAGTACCGACAAAATCTAATATTCTAGTTACGGTTAAAACTATAAGGTTTTACACAGAGTGAGTTTTTTCGGGCAACAACGTATGGGGCACAACTAGAAGGATGATTAAATTATTTTTTGTGGGAAAGCCTTGTTTTGCTTTTAGTTCTGCACATTAAAGTTACATTAGAAATACTTTTCCATACAAAGTACTTTCTAATTACAACGATTTTAACTTATTTATTAAAGCGTTTACATTCTTCGAGAACCAATTATCAATTATATTTTTTGGTTCTCAAATAGTTATAGATGTTTAAATGAATTGCTGGGATTGATAATGCTGCAAATAGTTAGATTTTCTAAATCGATTGCAAGTGTAAATAAAAAAATTTTCTTCGACTGTAAATGAAGGGAAACGTCTAATTCAGTTTAAACATATCATCGACATTCAGATCATTTTATTTAAACCGCTAACTAAAAATAATTATTCTCTATTATGATTTTGTGGTGCCTAACTGACAAACTGTATTTTCTGTTTAATAAAAAACAAGGGGGTTATCATAATACCCTAGGGCGTAACCATTTTTCGCACCCAAGGCTGTAATGAGGTTTATAATATATCTCGTACCCACGTAAAAAACAACAAACAATGTATTTATTGACTTATTTGGAATAGGGTTTTCATAAACCCTGGAACAATGTACTCCGTAGTTAACTATTTATATTAAAGAAAAAAAACATAAAAAGAATTCGATAATACAAAAACTAGTAAAGTAAAAAGGTAAGTAAGCATTACTGGGTGTTTTAAACCGTAAGTAAAGCTGCGTTAAATTCTCCACAGGAKACCTGAGATAGAGAAAAATTTGCTGAAAGTTGTGTTTCTCGTGCGAAGCCTCCCCTACTTTTATTGTAATGGTTCATGCGTCACACGTCCCCTTCAAAACGTATTTATTAAGTCAGGCAACGAAATGTGCCGGAGATTCAATAAGGAAAACGCTTTTATGTTTGCAAAGTGCATTTTAATAAATTTTGCAGCGGAACCTGAATTTCAAATCAGCTCCCTTTTAGAGATGCACAGAGCGGATCAAAAAGAGGATGTTATTAGATAAGGGGCTGTTCCTTCCTGTTCAGAAATAAGCTTTATGAAGTCTATAGTGTAAATTAATCTGTTGTACAGGAATTCCAAAATAAACCGAAACAGTATCTTCTTGAAAAAGAAAACCACCATAATAAAATTTTACAAGGTAAAACAATCGCCAAAGGAACAGGGTAATACCAGCTTAGATTCTCCAAACTTTCAGCAATGATTTGCTTAAGGGGGCACGAAACGAGAATGAACATAAGCCAGTCGAACGAACACAATAGGAGTCTAAAAATAGTGGCGGCGCTTTCGTGTACAAAAGTTAATACATTTTCGTAGGGGTCCATATATTTATAGCGACACGCAATCGCCACATTTTCGGTTGATAGTAGTCCTCCCCGATTATTTTATGAGTGCCGGTCTAACTGGGCCTGTGTTATTAGCCCATTAGCGGAAGTATTCTAATTATTAATTCGAATGTGGTATGTTAAAGGATTCAATTGTTTACAGGTTTACACCAACTTTTGCCTGTCTGGCTAGTGGACACAGATAAAGACACAGATTAAAGAAAAATTGCTAAAAATAGCAATATTTTAGGTCGGATGACTGTACACTTGACATGGTACCAGATTTCCTGTCTCTTTGATGCCAGTCAGCAACTGTTGGTGCTAGAGTGTCCTTGCCAATCCCGGTATCACATGGTATTTACCCAAGGTTCACTTTTGGGACCACTATTGTATTCTATACATATTGACGACCTTTCTAAATACTTGACGCACTTGAGAATTCACAACTATGCAGACGATACACAAGGAAAGTCTTTACTGACAATATCCTTGCGATCCATGCAATTTTTGGGTTACTATAGGTAGATTAAGATAAGTTTATTTGCTGGTTATATATTTTTTTATGACCTCAAATAAAAATAAATTTTTCGTCATCGCATACCAGCTTTTGAGCTTCCATAACGGAAATGCGTTATTTGATAGACAATCAATTTTAAAAAGTAATAACCAGTATCGAAAACGACCATCTCTGCCATCAAGGTGAACAAGCTCCCACGAACATTGTAATAACACTTCAATCAACCAGTTACTGGCTTCCCTTATTACGCCATAACGTGTGCACCCAACGAGCAAAAAGAAACGCACTAGCGGATTATAGTTAAGTGCCCTATTACCATTTTAAAATGCACTAAGGATAAATGATACTTAACCACGATATCGAATACTTAATCCCGAGAGCATGAACTCAGACCCTTAAAAGTATATGCGCCGAGCATTAGCGTGCTGTGAAATTTATGTACTGGGCAAAACGCGAGAGCTTTTCGTTGTTATCGCGATGATGGCGGTTTTTTTTAGAGTCAGTTTAGTCGGACAGAAGTAGAAACGCAGAGCCCGCATGCAAGGGTATTTTTGAAAAAAAAAACAGTTAGGAAATGTGGACATTAAAAGGAATGAAGTAGACTTAGATTATACGTAATGCGCTATATTAAGATATCAGTAAACTTTTGGCAAAAGGGGGCATCTTTCTAATTGCCTAAAGACCTTTATTTTAAAGATGACGAAATGACTTAAAGACAGACACGTTTCGGTGTTATTTGATTACGTCATCAGAACCTAGGCAACAAGAACGCAGCTGCAATTACTTAAATCGACGCTTGTCTAAGTTTATAATGAATTCATTGATTAATCCAACCAACCAATCATTCTAAATACCAGTGCTTTGGTGTTACCTCCGACAACGCATTAAGAAACTGACCACAGACAAATTTATGGACAAAGTTCGATTCGGCTATTACATATATCCATTCCAACTAAGTCTAACTGCCAAGTTTTAATAATAATATCGAAAATTTACAGGATAGATGCCAATCTTATATCATATAAGTACCGGTAACTTTATAGATTTGTAGTGTGAGAAATTATTAGAAGCTCGTAAAAAGATGCGAGAAGGCACTACATATTATAAAAATTATATTTTCCGTCATTACAAAAATGTTATTAGAGGTACGTACACTGTAAATCCTGAACCTCTTAGTGTAGGAGTGAAAATATATATATTAAGCGAGGTCACGTTTGAAAAAATATATTATAATAGTTAAAGAAAAAGAATTTTATTGAAACCGTACTATGTACATTACGTAACACCTTACCTTATCTCTTATTTCTTGTCTCATCTTCTCCCTCTCCTCCTCCATCTTCCTGTGCTTTTCCTTCCTTCTTTCCTCAGCTTCCCGAATGGCCTCTAACCGTTCTCTCTCTGCCTCTTCCTCCTTTTCCTTGTCGTCGCCATCGTCGTCACCTCCGACCGCACCTGAAAGCACACACGGACGTTTCAGCAAAGTTCGATGTCACTTGCAAATTAGACGTAAAGGTTTGCTGAATCGCTTTAGCGGAGCTGCAAATCTGTTTTATTTGATTCAGGCTGTCTTCGAACTAGTTAAGGTAAAGTTGGCGGATCTGTGCTGTAGGTTATTTGGTTACCACTACGATACGCAAAATTTACAGGAAGTTTAAAGTTGGTTAAGGCTGAAGGGTTCCGAAGATTCGTCAGTGCGAAATAACGAACAAAATATGTGTTTGTTCTGGAGCTACAGCAAATGAAAAAGACAGGTATGTATTACATCCTGGGTATATAAAAGGCAATTAAATGGTCTCATTTATTTTGAACATCCTAGAGTTTTGAGGACATTCGAGTTGTGCTTTAAATGAACATGTAAGAAATGCCAGTGGCAATTTATGGCATGGGACTGTAAATGTGCTGAGAAGGCTTTATAAGCCGAAACAGCTGTACACAAGCTGTGTAACCTCTAGTAGGATTCAAGAATCTTTAATTATTAACTAATATTTGATATATTTAATGCGAGAGTTATCAAGAAAGGGCATTGTATTGGCGATATGCGTACACGTACCGAAAACGGAGCGCCGTCGAATGTCCGTTCCGCAGCTTCGATTCACTTAAACAGCAGCGCAATTGAAACGCCACTTCAGCGAGCCGGAGGATGCCCCAGCTGTTGATTACGGACTAAATCGTTCCATCAGGATAGGGCATGCCTTACAGGATCGTGCGGGCCGCAAACGAACCGTACGCACGGACCCTGGTCAGGCCGTCCTTCATTACGCCAGCGTAACGGCCGTGTACAGCGAAATAATGAATTCAATTTGGAATTTTATTAAGCCAGATGGGTCCTGCGGTGCGGCGCGCACTGTTACGTCGTGGAGTTTGAAGCTATAGCGCGCGGTTTGTCGGTGCGCCAGCCTTCAATGAAGTTATCCCGCGGTTGGGGGGGAAAGCGTATTTGGAAACTTCGTGCTTGTGTATTACGTAGCATTAACTGGCGGTTATGAGGGTAATGAAACTTGAAACAAATTGCTAATTAAAAGACAAGACAGGTTTCGGTGAACGCGGAGAGGCAGCCGCACTAAGACTGAGCCGTTTAAAGTGCGCTTTAAATCATTCCGGTGGAAATTGAATTACGGCTTTCGAGCTCGCTTTGCTAGAGGAAAGACGGCTGAGATGTATCGCGACTTGCGTTTATCCATTAAAAGCCTTGTAGCGTAAATATCTCTTAGTTAATCTACAAAAAATTCTTCTTCTGAAGTACGAAGACGTCCTCTACGTCCAAGCGCTCTGAAAATGGTGTGACTTCTGCCATGACAGGTTGGCACCAATCAATAGTACATCTATTTGAGAGTCAGAAACAATGTTCGTATAAACAAACTTTAAAGGGTCGGAGTTCATTCCTAACTCCTAAATTTTGTATTTTATTACTGCTCAACGTATATTCGGAGCCTCAAAAGTTGGAATCTACTGGTTAAGGGGTAAACTTTCACAGAAATAAAAACAAAATCCTCCATGATTTGGGGGTTAAATCAGTAGGTACTGAGTAAAATGAGAATAGACGTCGTTGTTTCAGACACAAAATAGGAGTGCAGTTACTATAAAGATACAGGGTGCTTCAGATGTAAATAAATATATATTTGCTTTTAAAAATAATGAGGGAAGAAACAGAAGAGATTGGAGTAACTGAACAGCTGAAGCAGGAAAAACGCACTGTCAGCAAAATTGTTAATCCTAGCGTTACAGGTAATAAAATAAAAAAGTAAGCAAAGGAACTCAGAACGTTGGAACAGAAGTGTAAGCAGATGGCTTGGTGGTAGTAGCATTGCCATTGTGAAGCTTATCCAAATCACCACATTTTTTATTATTATTATTATGTTTCGAGTAAATCCGAGCCAATGAAATTTACTGTTTATTTACTAACAAATGACACAGACGCAACAAATAGTCGGGAAGTATAGTGTGTAATTATAATGGTGCAAAATGCGGACCATTTTTTGGAATGAGTATCAAATATACTTAAACATAAACAATACTAAGTTGTAAACAAAGCACTGGGCGAGTTGGATACCGATAGACAAAAACCGAAGTGTTAAAAAGAAGACCTGTCGAAAGTTGTTAAATCAAGGAAGTTTGCATACAATAAATGACAAGAGCTGGAAACTGTAAGCTCTGCTGGATAGTGAAAGGAGGAGGAGCGTAGCTAGAACTAAAAGTACTATGTGATAAAAACAATGTGAAGAACTAGATAGATAAAAGTAAAAGGAACGACGGGGATTTCAGAACTTTAGAACAGGTTAGTGAATGTAGCAATAAAAGCCTTACTTTGCTGGAAAAGCAGAATATTTACTACAAGGAATGGCTAATAAAAAAGATAACCAGGTATACTTAGAAGGAGAGGACTAAGTATACAGGACAAATACAGGTAGAAGAAATTACAGTGGAGTAAATAAGACAAATGCCGAGAAATATGGGGGCTAGCACACATTCCTTTGAGCTCGTTACACATTGCGAAGGTCAATAAATGAATGACACAAGAAGCAAACATGATGTATAATGAAAACAGCAAAATCAGTTTCAGAATTCACATATAATTACTGCTTGAACTTTCATTGTACGCGCGAACGTAAAAAATATGAAATATAAAAATACCTGGCAAGTTTCCTTCGTAATTTTCCCGGTCAGAACTGCCAAAAACAATGCACCATATTCGTTTAAAAACTCTCGAAAACTCATCTCGTTTCGAGGAGCAGACCAGAGCCAACTTTGTTTATTTCCCTTCGATTGAGTGCCAGATGTTTTCGCAACCGGAATCTGACAGCAAAATTCACGGAATCCAATGAAATTAAATTAGATTTTCGCTGGCGGTCTGATGGGCGGCACGGCCTGCCCGAGATGAAGTGTATTGGCGTTTTTTGTCTGGGAAATGGCCTGTCGCGGTAGTCGGCCGCTATCCGTCGCGCTACGGACAGGAGTGGTTTGAGAGAACACGTGGACGTTCTCCGCTTAAAATAAAAATTTTGAAAGGTACACTTGTTGCACGGTTTTTATAGTGATTGATTTCAGCCTTCAAGATCATTCCGGCTGCAGTATTCCTGTAGATGGTTAATGGTTTATTTCTGAAAGTTTGCGGCAMGCAMCTAAATAATTCTGCATAATCTGATACTGATAAGACTGTCATTGGCTGTAATTTTGGTTTCCATTACGATAAAAATTGCGCAGTATATTGATGGAAGCGGGCGGTACGCGATATCAGTTGTCAGTGTCAATTGTTACGAAGCCTGCATCATTACATTCTTGACGATATTTAGTTACAACTGCTAGCAACGATTATCCGTCACTTTAAACCACCCTGCATCCACAAAGCACGTTCTCCACCCCTTGCACATAGTGAACAGCTCACCGTTACCGCGGGTTACGCTTTCAGCAGCCTTCGTCTTTGACATCTCTACTTTCAAAGCGGGAACGTTGCGCTAAGACTCACATTAACACAAACGGAGCTTCCCGCTGGAGCATCCGGAAGCGGGGTGGGAAAAGGCGAGGAAACACCACCGCATCGGCGTTACGTACAGTAGTAAGGTTATTTTTAGCCGACCTCGGCATTGTTCGACTAATTGCAACATGTAGGGCAGTTGAAGGGTTTCTTACACTGTCATTTGCAGTATGGCTGATGGAGACGTCCGAAATTCAGTTCTTCTAATTAGCCAGTTATATTTAGAAATATGGAAATGGCAAGTCTTTCTTATTTTTGTGCCTTTTTGATATATGTACATTTGGCCAGGGTTACAAGTAGAAAACGTATATTTTCAAATTGTCGACCAGTCTACTACAAAGCTGAGTTTTGATCAGATTGATAATAACTCCTAAGCACGTCCGTGTTTCTAAAATAAAAAAAAAATAATGTCTAGGCAATTTGGCACCAATTATTATTAGGTATAAACAGCAAAACGTCAAATAGAGCACCGTATTGCTTTGTTTCTAATCATATAACTATTTATTTTTTTTTAGCTAGTGGCTAATTCAGAGGTATTCCCTGAGGCAATAAAAACAAACATTCCTTTGTGCTTATAAACAAATCTTCTGTTGCCTTTTTCAGCTTTGGTGTAAGAAAAATATAGAGCTGTATTTTGTATAAGAGTTAAAGCGATCAGTTTAAGACAATTCATGTATTCGGTTCTGTGACCTTTAATATCTTACAAGGCAGAGAAAATTATGATATACATACAACTTGCTCATTATAACAATTGCTTAGAACAGAAACCTTAATGCTAGGAGAACCTAATTTGTATTTTTGTGCTGTAAAACAACACTTTATCGTACATATCTGCCCAGCATCTGTAATTCTCAACTAACTCCAGTAAATACACTAATTACGTATGTTACTCGTATTTTCATATAATATTCAATTTAATGCAAACCCGCGGCACGAATTCAGTAACAGATCGTTACCGTAAAACAAGGCATCGTTTTGTATTTCGTGCACGGATTAGGCCCCTAATATCAGCTACAGCGTCGGGTGTAGTTTTGGCAAATAGCCAAGAGCATAAGTGGAACTCTCATGTCTGATGTAATACGTGTTCCATTTTCCCACCCGTTTTGCTCAAAGGTATTTTGTTACGCGAGAATGAACCTCTCATAGACAATATAGCAAAGGATCTGCAATGTCTGCGGCATTAAAGGAGTACTATATGAAAGGCAAATTGTTTGGATGACGTGAGCTTTAAAAAAGATTGGCGTACTGTTTTTATCATCACCACGGCTGTAATTTGGATACTAGCTAATTGCAACTGCGACCTTAAATATAAGCTTATTCTATTGGAGCATCACAGGGTACTTTTCGTAATACGCCGGAGATAAAGCTTCTTTATGAGTAAGTCTGCGAAGTCCTAATTACAAAGAATACTCAGTACTCCTCCAAAGAAATACCTTTTATACCTCTCGCTAAAAGTTATCAGCTTCAATTTTAATTACAGAAACTTATTTGTACAAAGAACCCATCTGCCTACTGAAAGCCGATTACTTTTACGATAAATCTTCCTCTCAGTTCTCAAATTTCTTACAAACGTCCATAATTAGTCTTGCGTCAGTTTCAGAACAGACACGAGCTGTTCCGGACCATACCATAATAGCCTCTCATTTAGCATTCGTTTTGCCTAGAACAAAATGGCCTGATAAATATCCTAACTTTGAATTCTCACCTTAGACCGTTGCAATTATCTGATTGTATAATATATAAAATTCAATTAATGCATGTCTGTCACAAAACGAGCAAGTATCATTAAGACTTAATTGTTAATCCAATTCAGCATTTTTTGTGGGAACTGCAGTCGAGAAAATTATTTGTTTTCTAGCGGATTGTATTCCCCAAAATTCATGGAAGACACACTGCGACAAAGTTACCATTTTTAATAAACTCAAGTCTGATTTAGAAAGTTTAGAATCGAAACTCTCTGCTAGAAGGAACACTGTCTTGTCTCATGTACAGACAATTATACCTCGTGTACTTTGTTATCATGCAGACGTCTTGGTAAATTTAATGACAGTGAAATTCGTCTGCTGCATCTTGTGTTCTAACTCCCCAACAGGCTTTGGATGCGCTGAAGACTTACAGACAAAAAAAATCAACTATACCTTAATAAATCAGAGCTATATCATTCTCATTGTGTTTAGGAACCGTACGAAAAACGAAAAGGATTATCACCGAAAAAAAAATTGTAGATGTCCCACAGACAGACGCATCAAAATTTTATTTAATTGTAGTAGAGATGCTAGAGGGCTTACTTCTAAAGCGAACAGTTTCTATGCAAAAACGAGTTCGACATTATTAGTAACAGTGAGATGTCACTTGCTGCTAACGTTTTTCTGGCAAATTTTTCAACTTCAAAGTGTGAGTATATCTTGTATGGTCATGTGGCCTAAATAACTGACGTGACACTTGAGCGTAAACTGCAGGTAATTTGCAATTAAAGAAGCACCATGTGAAGTAATTCTGGACGGTGAAAGAGATAATACAAACAGGCATATACGATGCGTACGTCCAGCTTCGATCTATTCAAGGAGCCCCGGAGCCTGCATCCGACCATCCAGTCAATTTAATTTAAACCAACCTCGAACACTCGACTGGCAGCATCCACTTAACAACTACGGCGTCTCCGGCAGACGGCAGCCTTTGTTCGGCCGGAGATTGAAATACACACCAACAAAAAGCGATGGCCTCCACATATCGAATGTTTAGGATATCAGGCCCGATGCGAAAGTCGTTATGGAACTGTCCATCTCGGCAGGAAGACGGAGAAGGCCGATCAGATTGACTGGTTCGAACATCAAACGAATGCGCCATTCAAACATCAATCGCTCTCGTTTCGGGGGGACGGGCCCTCTAAATGACGGGGTAATTTTATTATTTCCATGTGCGCGACGTCACAAAGGAGGCCGATAATGGACAGAAGTTCGCGAAATTATTCTCCACTTTCCGAGGAATCGCCCGGAGTTCGAACCGAGCGGGGGCCACCAATTCACGCCCGGTGCATTCATTGTGCCCGGATCGTTTTAATTGGGGAAGTTCTGGTACGCGAATTGCACTTGAATTGCTGGATTCCTGATTGTACTGGTCGGAATTTAAACTGTACTTCATTCGAAGATCTAACACGTACGACGAACTCGTAATGGAAAATCGCTCCGTTTTCGGTACGTGCATGTACTATTGCTGGTATAAGTACGGGTTTCATCCTATCAAATGGGAGGGGGGGGCTCAAGTGATAACTCATTGTGTGATGAAAAATCAATTCAATTTTACTTTCAAACTTATTTAGTAGTCAAGCAAATTCTTCAGAATGTTAAAATAAACTTTCCAAGCATTTGTGCAAGCTTATAAGCATACAGCCACCTATTTTTAATTGCCAATTACCCCTTCAAGTCTTCAAAAAAGGCCTCCCAAGCGGCACACATCCGGACCCGCGCTAAAACAATACTCTTGTACCTTTTTCTGCAGTCCCTCCATAATTAAGTGGAATTTACTTGCGACATTCGCCAGAAAAAAAGCTGCAGGAGCGGCCGAAAGCGAGTTTTTTCCAATTAACCCCAGCCGAGCAACCTATTAATTATCCTTTTTTGTCTGCATTTAATTCCACGAGACAGGCGGGGGACGTATTCCACGACGGGGCGAAATTACAGGACCGGGAGCAGCTTTCAATTACCTGTAGTAGGTGTTCCGGAAAATGTCTTACTTTCGTGCTTTCAGCGATACGTCAGCTTCGATGAGTTACGCTACGCCGGAGCCGACTGGCGCCTCCTCACCAGTGCCTTATGTATTCTAATGTGAACGTTTATCGGTCGATGGAAGAGCAGAGCCTTTCAGGGAGCTCGCCGAGCGAGGAAACCAATATCCTATTAGGGAAGACTCAGCCAGTTGTATGATGATGTAGGTAAAAAGGGGTCAGTCATGAAGAATTAAAACATTAACGAAGGTTACAAAACAGCGCTTGCCCTTGCTTTTGAGAGAAGTAAATCTTAGAACTGAAAATGTACGAAGGTACTTAATATAACATCAATAGCATCAAAAGCCACCAAAATACCTGATCAAAAGGACGGCGAAATATGTAGAAGATACAAAACTACCCAATCTAGACATTGTATCTCTATTACAAATGAGATAGTCTCAGAATAGATTCTTAAAAATTTGTCTTAGCATTTCGAATGTAAATTAAGTTGCACCAGAAGAGTACTCTTTTTTCTTTTGACATACCCTCAGAACAGATCTTAGTTTGCAGCATACCTCAAGGTTCCCATCTGGGCTTTCTGTTATTCATTACTAATATTAATAATGGAATTGTAATTTTCTTTAGTATGCGGATGACTTCAAAATATATTTAGGTATTAAACTCAAGAAACTACTGTTTCGGTGTTCAGAACGATTAAAGCATAGATGTGAAAAGAGCAGTCTATTTCTTAATCTGGGCAAATGTCACTGCACAACTTTTACTTTTCAGTTCGATTCGCATACTACTTGAATAACAATCGTCTTCGACGTTTTGAAACAGTTAAAGATCTAGGTGTAATTTTCGATACAAAATTAGCGTATAATTCGCATATTGATTTACTAAGTTTGGCCAGTGTGATTTGGAATCAGCAGTATAAATGTCACAAAAAATCTAAAACAAATTCTATAGATATCTAAGTTAAAAACAAAGTTACGTGATTTCTGATGGATCTGTTTCAACTGCAAGACGTTACTTTCACTTCATTTCACTAGAAAATAGAAAAACTGTATCGGATATTGTGGTTTTTGTAAAGTACTACCACATATATCCCCAGAATTATTATCCCAGATTGCATTCCATGTCGTACTGCAAGCACAGTGCATAAGGTTTACGTGTAGATTTATTTGATACGTCGCATTTATGTACAGTGTACAGTAAAGCGTTAATTTTGAGAAATATAAATTGACATTTGTTCAACTCCTATTTTTTATAGACTTTAATTAACTTAAGTTAAAAGAACCTGCTGTCAGGTTGATGTGAACAGGTGCATGCCAACTTGTCAGATTACAGGTCACCGCCTTTAGGAAGTAGTACTCATTAAGGCAGATACGTGGTTTTGTCATCGTGTAAGTTCACTACTGCTGAGCGATGTCACTGCCACCTATTTTTTTAAAGAAAGACATTCTCTTGAAGGTGTTCCCTGAGAAGTCTCTTAGTGAAAAAAGTAATATATAATAGAGCAATCCAACTCTTGAAGTTAATATTGCTCACTCTAAGCCAACAGATTCAGAACGATCAACAACAATAATCTTGAGGAGCTCCACCAAACTTATAATTCGCGCATTTTCAATTTCCATGCAAAAACTTACCAATTTACCCAACATCAACGCAAGGTAGCTCACCTGCAACCAAGAGAGAAGAACATATTAAAAGGTGCTGTCACGTCCATCCCCGCATGCAACAATCTGCCCACCCCGTCAACGCTGAGCGACTTCCGTCCGCTGTCGGGGTGCGAGAGGAAGAAAACGACAATGGAACTGCCTGCATGCAAGTTATCTAGGCGACGCCTGACGTCCGCACAAACGTTACCAGGCAACCGAGATCCCGCAAGACTCCGATGCGGTTACTCCGGCATTGTGGCAACGTCTAATTCTTTGGCGAGGTCAGCGGGATCGCTTCTGAAGGGTGAAGGGGCCCTTGTGCGGTTGGAGGGAACGTGGAAATAACAGGAAATGAAGTGGGGTTGAAAGTAACCACAAGCAACGATGAATGGATGGAAAAGAGTTTTTCATGATAAAAATTGAAGTGATTTCTAAAATTCCATGGGACGAAGAACATTATTTGATTTTTCGCTACTCTCGACTCTCGACTATGTAGTTCTAAGTCCTTAAATCTTTCATAAGGTCACTGCACTATAAGGTACCGTCAACCATAGTCTTCTAGTGTCAGGATTGACTCAGCAGCATAAAGACAGAAAGATACTTTTCTCTGTGGTGCGAACGAGAGATGGAGTAGCAAGTATTTCAGGATACTGCAATAAGCAATTTTCAGAAGAAACTTCCACTCAAATCTGAGATGGTACAATAGCAGTTATAATGAAAATTAATAACAATAATCAAACTATAGTAATTGTAGTCCGACATTACAGAGAAGAAAGATAAAAAGTCCTGTTCGCAACGTAACAATCCCATGTTTTTATGAGCCAATCTCACGGCAAATCATCAACGCCGCGGGGTCAGTTCCACGTTAATCTCGACCGCTCATGTTGTAGAATTGCACCGCCGCAGCAAAGATGCAATTAAACCGTTTTCCGTCCGGACATGCAGCGGCTGAAACGATTAGACCCGCGGCGTTGGTATATCGTTATAACTTAACTTCATATACCGACCGAGTGCCTTTATTCTCCCGCTACAAATTTGTTGAAAAGCCCTAATTCACTCCTAATTGGACGACCGGTGCAAGCTGTCGTCTTTAGCAGTGCACCGTATGAAACTGCAGCGCTGGAAACGAGTCGCGGTTTCATCAAGTTGTTCCGGATTGCCTCTGAGCACTAGTACATATAGCTGATTGGCGTCGTGACAGGGTCTTATACAAATCGGATTTTTAGATGAATTGCGAGCTCTCATTAAAACCGGAGCGCATTTGTTCGTTATGTTCAAGCTGCTTAAGTATTAAAGGAGAAAAGTAGCAGATGAAGCGGTGATTAGGTATTCGTAATTGATACTGCACATAATAGTCCAGTATTTACTATACTTTGAGTAAGTATACTAGATTTAGAATGTCTCCGATAAAGTAATTTATTTCATCTTATTGTATAATTTATCAGCAAGCGTTGCAGCTGGACTGATGTTACGTCATTCTAAAGTCATTTTTCGAAAATAATAACAGTGCCTCTAGGAATACCAGAAGACTCCATTTATCGTCCTCTCTTATTTTCAATACTTATTAATTATATTGGTAAGAACCTACATTGTAGCTAGCGTTTCTTTGCCAATGAATTGAAAATTTACAGCATCATTCATTCAGATGATATAATCCACCCCCAAAAACATTTGCACATACTACGTTATTGGTGTATTAAAAAAGATATGATTCTTAATGCTGAGAAGTGTCTTACCACTTGTTTCAGTCGTAGAACAATATAATCTATTTCGGTTTAGACAGTTGTCAATTGCCTCAAAATACTACTTATCACACCGCAGATAGTGTGCAAAGCATCAAAAGATACAGTAGAGATTTTAAAAACTATTGCTACACTGATAACACTCTACATTTTAATTATAAGATCAATTCTGAAGTACACCTCAGTTGCTTGCTATAAGAGTTCATATGGACAGAATAGAATACATTTTATAAAATGGATACCTCCAACAAATTTACATCTGAGGTATGAGATTGTTTATCTACCTAGGCCTCTCCACATTGGACAGAAGAAGTAAA
This sequence comes from Rhyzopertha dominica, assembly GCA_025024175.1. NCBI lineage: Eukaryota > Metazoa > Arthropoda > Insecta > Coleoptera > Bostrichidae > Rhyzopertha > Rhyzopertha dominica. The sequence continues at coordinate 53,551,203 of QCXZ01000138.1, read as the reverse complement.
TACTGCAAGTTGTGTTTTGTCCACAAATTTTTGTATAATCTGTATAAACAGGTCCAGAAACAATAGAACTATTCAATCTAATTCCTTTTCTGCCAGAGGGTTTAGGTTCGCTTTACTTTCTGACACTCCTTCAGTAGCGATTTCTATAGAAAAAAGCTGTCGACTAAATGACTCGAGCTGCACCATAAACACTTGTAAAGTGCGACGTGTGCAGTAGAACAAACAACCCCAAAGCGTAACGCTTTTCGACGTTCGTCCTTGCTGAGATTTCAGAGTTCGGACGCCAAAGCCGTAAATAAAGCTTTCTCGACAATGTAATAATGTGGCGATTGTAAACAAGTGGAATCTGAAATGCAATCTGATTTAATGGTCTACGTCCTGTGGCGGGTACTTGAGCTGTTTACGCAAAAATAGTGAAGAACCCGTTGCATTTAAGTCGTCGCATTGTTTGCTGTTCGTCTCAGTTTTTTGTTTCATCTATTGTTACCAAGTAGAGGGAGAAAGTACTGACACAATAGCCACAAACTACCAATACTTACTATAGATATACTTTGAAATATACCAGGAATTTGCAAATCAGACTATAAAATATGCTCCATTACAAGATGAAGTATTAAAACTGACGAACTGATAAAATTTTTAGATAATAATTTGCTATTATCAGTAAATCTCTTAGCTCTAAATGTAGTAGGGAACTTGCGATGGTTTTTTTCTCAAGTTTGATGCGCAGTAGTGTTCGACAAATGGATTTGTTTCAATCCTGGTGTTTCAAACATTGCCTTTCCGAAAGCAGCTTTATATAATGCTGTTCAAGTAACAAATGTTTCCAAAAAGTGTTAACTAAATCATTTCACGTAAAAATGGTGAAAAAGTTATAAATGGACACAGAATATGCAGTTTGTACATTATATCAGGGTGATTTGATATTAATTATGCACTGTAAATCCCAGTTGTATGTAGTTCAACAAAACAAGGGCTAAACCATTATTATATTAATTAATGCATTTGCGATTATAATTAAACGGGTATGTTTAATTGAAACCTGGTTCAACACCAAGCCAGTGCGTATACGTTCTCACTTGTACAGGTAGCTCGTAAAGTAAGAAATAAACTCAACAATTATTACACTAGTACATCTTTCTAAATCCTCTGATATGTCAAGCTTCGGTTTGGTTGCGATCTTTTACAGCAAAATATTCCCCCCACGTTTTTTACAATTTCAGATTTCTAGTGAAATTCTAAACATTTTGCTGTCAACATATCTTATACCTTAACTCAATGGTCTATAAGTTACAGGGTGCTTTAAAAACTTAAGCTACCAATATTACAATCTCTCGAAATTCGCACAGTTCACCAAGGCATAAATATAAGCAAATGAGGCAATTAAAATTATATTCATATATCCATTTATTTTTGCTAGTATTACTGTAACATCTGAAATGTATTTATATTAGATAAAACCAATTGCTGTTATTTTAATTTAAGTATTATTTGAGTATCTTTCCATTATGACTTATGACTTCACAGCAGACTTATCTAGAACGAATATTCAGGGCTTTATTCCGCCAGGTGGATATATAGGTCCGACTAAGGATATTTCACCGTTGAATGGCGAAATTCAATCCTCTTCTGGAGATTGCCACAACGTACGCGATAACATCCACGCGAAATCAATTTTCCACCACTTTCTTGTCGGTGTTAAAGAGAATTATGCGCCAGCGTAAAAATTTCTCGTCGTAACGTATTTTCGCGGGTCCCTTCCCGATACTGTTATCAAGGTGAATTGGCAGCGGCTTTCGAGGGTTATACATATTGGAAAGATTTCTTTGACAGCCCCGCTTTTGGAGTTTATATAAAAAATACGTTAGGGGGGGGGGGGAAGCTGCAAGGTCAGCGTTAATAGTTCACCATGAACTTGCGCTCAAGAAAATTCACCCGATCAGAAGAAAATTAAAAAGAGTCAAATTCAACAGAAGATCCACCTGGATTATTTCAGGATTCGCAATTAGCTCACTTGAAAAGTGTACCCTTAATATTACTATATAAAATAATAAATAATTTTGTTTGGATATCCAGGTTTATACTTTTGCATATATCTTCTCATCTGACAGTGTAAACAATTCGTTTCATAAAAGCTCATTATGCTTAAATTTTAATCAAAATCCCTGTCGTAATACACTTATTAAAAACTGAAATTGTGAATTATAGATAATGTCTTCACGGGAATGTATCAAATAGACAATCGATGTACCCAGAAAACTAGTATCTGTTTCATTAAAATGATTCAACTAAAAAATAGGTTGTAATTATTTAATCACTGATGCATAAACAGCTATCATGAAAATATTAGCATAATTTGAAGTCGATTATTTAAAATTTAAAACTCCAGAATGACAGTTCTCAAAGTTCTCTCTTGTGATATTACAACTGACAATTTCCGAGTTATTTGCTTGTGTTCTATGTGTCATATCTATTAATTCCTTACATTTTCTTCCTTTGCAAAAATTGTAGTTTCCGAGAAGATTTAACATTTAAGGCGGTCAAATCTAATTACGAAACGCTGATAAACTTGAATGAACCACTAACGTTTTAATTTGAATAAACATATTGATGAGTGTACACATTCCAATTTATGACACCATTGTTGCCATTATCGATCGCGTGTTAATAGGGCAGGCTGCCATGATGGCACGTCACCAGCCGTCCCTTTTGATTGGCATCGATAATGTGACATCCATTCACGGTCGCCCGGATTTTGAATTAACCGGAATATAAAATCCACACATTGTAAACGGGGATACAACAAAGTATTGACGGGACACTGCGTTGCGGTATGTTTTAGTCGCGTCGTAAAGCGTTCCACTCCATTAGAGGGGTTTTCCAAGACATTTTATGTTAAGCCCCTCTCCGTGGCGGAGTAGTATTAGTGCAGTTTTATGTTTGTCCATTTGTAATTGGATCTGGATAAAAGGATGACGTAAATGGAGTGGTTTGGGAGGAAACGACATTTTGGGTTTCATGGGATTTTGTAGAGTGCTGCTGTGAGGTATAACAGAATATATACCTGTCCGTTAAAGTTAGAAAGTCGAATTTATTGTTGTCAAAGCAATAACACTCGTCAAAAAGTGTCAAAAGTGATAGAGCATATTGGTCTTTGCTTACTCTACGTGCGTTAGTACACGTACTGAATACAAGACACACGACGCCACTAATTTACAGTTATTAAAACAACAATTTCATGTCAAAAATGAATAAAAATCATAACTTTCATTCTACTGTACAGCAAAGGATACAATTTAAATTTAATAGCGATTTTATTGTTAATCTCCAGTCCAGGGAGAAGGTACCAGGGGTTTTTCTATGCTATATTTGATGAACAATTTGAGTATATCTCTTTATTCTCGAAGGATGTTATGTTATAATAAATTAACATAGCTAAAAAGTCAAAGAAAAGAGAAAATCTGCAGATTTTTGTAGTCTGCAGGCGACAACACAAAGGTTAATTATTTTCGCATTTTTTTAATGAATGTCACGGTCGGAATCCAACACGAAATACAATAAAAAACAACCCCTTTCTGCCAAAGGGCTTCACGTCGCATTATATGAATTTCTGTGCGCCAGGACAAAGAAAAAATTGCCGGCATACCGCACCCTTTTAGCTCGCAGAGAGCCCCTCTACCGGACAAAAATGTCTAGGTGAGTCTTTATTAAGGCACGTTGCAAGGACGGTTTTATCGCAGTGGCGCGCGAAAATTCCCTGCAATTTTTCCCATGACACTGAGCGGCCTGGTTTAAATCTCATAAAACGGGAAAATTAAATACACTTTGCAGTCGACGCTCGTAAAGTGAGTGCTTCGTTCGACTAATTTTGTCCCTTTATACATCCCAATGCGGTTAGGGTGGCAGATGCGATGTGCGTAATGCAGTTGGGGGATGTTGCAACATTTTAAAGTGACGTATAGGGTGTGAGAAAGACTAGCTGATAGTCGGAAAAAGTTTTGTTACCGAAAACATTTCTCCAGCTCTCCACAATCATTTCGTGACTGTTTACTGTTCATATAAAAAATAAAGAGAGCATTTATCTTATTTAAACATTTGTATAGATAAAATCATCGTTCTTTAAACTAAACCAAAGGTTCATACGGAGAGATTGCACTCCTTCACAATTTCGATGACGTTTTGCTCGGTTCAAGAACACTCATCTTTAATATGTCGAGCGCAAAACTTTAAAACTAACTTTCTATACACCTAGTCTAAAAAGCTACTGAATAGTTTACCCCCTAATTACCTGTATATCCAGCGAAATCCTGTAAAGGAGCTCTTCGCTGTTGCGAAATTACTTTGCTGTAATTGAAAATACTCAAAGATTTACTCTGGACTAATTATCCCAGCTGGTATCATGCAGGCACTGAAGATTGGAAGGTCTCATTTACGTAATAGGCTTAGAGATCCTTCTTTAATCAAAATCAACTTAACTAAAGCGACTATACTGATAACGGCGGATCGAACGACTAATCAAGTTAAGAGCTTCGTCAATATGTCAGATAATGGGGCACAGCCAAACTGTAAAACTGGTTAAGGAAACAAGCAAGTCACTGTCACACTGTTACTCTGATATCCTATTAAGTAGTATAGCAACGATTATAAAAACCCGCTTATTAGTGGTTTGGAAACCTCTCGATTATGCCAGTGTACACTCTATAGACCACTAAAATAAATAAAGTTCCAAGTTCTGTTCTAAAGATGCAATGATGTATTACCAAATAATAACTTTTGTATAGCAAGTTAATAAACAGAATTAGCTTCCAACCTTTAATTAATGATTTAAACTTAATGATGGTTTTTCTACTGTAGGCAGTGTGTTTCCCGCACAAAAAAAATCCCAGTTGAACTATCACAATTTGAATGATTTTTGCAATTTTAGTTGTCTTACTATAAATTCATTTGATCATTGAAATAATGTTTGTGTTGTCAGCATGCACGCTACTTTTTGTTTGAAGTCAGGAGTCTGATAACGTCACTCTTGACTGAAATTCCTTTTTATTCTTTTACTTTGCATCGCTTCGAGTGAATAGATCCGTTTAAGACTTATCAAAACGGAGTCTACAAAAAAAAAAATGGTGTAACACTCGCCGGGATCAGCGAAAGGTTTATAGCATGAATGGAGATACCGGCAATAGATCTACTTAATTAACCAGCAAACTATGCGCAAACTTTACCTCCGCGTCCCGGGCCAAACTAATTTTAAACTTTCGTCCTGTCGTGTGCAGTTTTATGGTGGTGGGATCGTGATGAAAATTCACAAACAGGTGAAAAATATGACGGCTTAATCTTGTTGCTCCGAAATTTATTGACGTTAGATTAGTTCGGCGACCGTACAGACACTCGGTGAGAATGAGTTTTATGAATATTAAACTCACGTTTCGGACGTAAACCCGACTGCTGCAGAGGCACTGGCGTTTATTGCTGCTAATAAAGCTGCCTTGAAGTGGTAGGAATGCAGACCGATCATCAGCTTCAGTCGGGCCAATTGGCAGAACTTTACACCAACTCCCTTATTGGATTACATACAAATCTAACAAAGAAYTGTCACAGAAGAAAGAACAAGGCTGGAGATGATAATTTGTSGCTGGAATGTCAAACTAAGTATCKGTTTGACACCTAAAACTCTTCAGGCTCGTATTTTCTTCATTTTTTAGGCACAACCTTGAGTTATGTGTCAAATTAGAGTTCGTTTTAAGCTCTTTAAAACTGGCATGGTGGGTATCGACAAGGGTCAATTTCATCCGATTATGTTGAAACTTGAGAAAGTTTTATAGTTAAAATTAAGAAAATACAAGCCTGGGAAGTTTTAGTTAGCGGAACCTGTATATTAGAAAGGCCTTTCCGTTTCTTGATGATGAAATAAATAATGAAATAAATAATGAAAAAGTTATGAGCAAATAACTAAAATTACAATAAATAAATCTGCTGTCAATTTGACAATTTGCCTGTGCTTTTTAATCAGTTTAGTTAAAGGTTTGATAGTCCAGGCGTTAGAGGTCGTTTAGTGAAAAAAACCTGAATAAATAGTAATTTTTGTATTAAGTGCGCGAAATGAGTGTTTTTTTAATGGCGCCTGAGAATGTTATTTTAGTCGAGACCGCCAGGTCGAGACCTAAAAGACATTCGAAGGCGCCATTAAAACATGAATTTCGCCACGAAATACAAACATCGTTTTTTCTACAGCCTCCAGATGAAGAAAAAAGTAACAGAAATTAGTTGGAACAAAATGGTCTGATAAATCGAGTTGCTTGCATGGTTACGATGATAAATAAAAGTGATAGTTGCGAAAAATTTGTCACAATAGGTATCGAGTTGCCTGCACAGTTAAAAAATATTATTTTTTCACTGTAAAACCGTGAAAAAATAATATTTTTTCACAGTGCAAAAACGTCAAACTTCGCGCATAGGTAACCATGCATAAATGTCACGATTTTTTGACGGCTGTAGAAAATAGTAATTTTTGTATTAAGTGCGCGAAATGAGTGTTTTTTTAATGGCGCCTGAGAATGTTATTTTAGTCGAGACCGCCAGGTCGAGACCTAAAAGACATTCGAAGGCGCCATTAAAACATGAATTTCGCCACGAAATACAAACATCGTTTTTTCTACAGCCTCCAGATGAAGAAAAAAGTAACAGAAATTAGTTGGAACAAAATGGTCTGATAAATCGAGTTGCTTGCATGGTTACGATGATAAATAAAAGTGATAGTTGCGAAAAATTTGTCACAATAGGTATCGAGTTGCCTGCACAGTTAAAAAATATTATTTTTTCACTGTAAAACCGTGAAAAAATAATATTTTTTCACAGTGCAAAAACGTCAAACTTCGCGCATAGGTAACCATGCATAAATGTCACGATTTTTTGACGGCTGTAGAAAAACAATTTTTAATAGCTTGGTTTCAGTGTTAAAAGAAAAATATGAAAACTAATATTTTTCAGTAACTTACACATTGAAGTGCTGTTAAAATATGAAATGATCGACTTTTTGAGTTCAGCCTGAATATTGAGATGAACGTATTACCTATAAAATAAATTTTCACCCATGTTATCTGCAATTTATTCGTACCATCTCTCATTGTAGGTACGTACTATAACAGCATTGATGGTCGTAGGTAGAATCGCCGTTCAAAAATTTGTATCTCAGATCCCGAACGACTGTTTGCCTTCCTGATCGCGCCATTCGATTTGTTACCCCAGAACAAACGGGAAATTTGAACGCCAAGAGTTATGTATTGATTAAATTCGTACGCGAGGTACTCCAAGTTGCAAAGTTTACCCCGATGCTCCCAGGGTGCATTGTTTGCTTGCTCAGACTATCCGGATGGTCAACAGAAGTGTTTACTGTAACTTTTTGGCTAAACAAACCGGCGGGGCCGGGCGCGCTGCACTAAATCGAAAAGTTTAATTAGACTCCGTTCTTGACGCCTTCAGGACGTAAATTAGCCAGCTGGGTGTACACGGCGATTTATTATGCAACATGGTGCGGCCGTAACTCACAGATCCGGTAATAATTCTTCATTTTCTTGGGTATAACGACGCCACTGAAGGCCGTTGACACTGCTGGTAATATATTGGACGTGTGATGGATACTTTGAGGCATTTTCGCGCAATGAGATGCGTTTTCTGTGTAGATCTGCGAGTAATTTTCAACCATTTCAAATTCAAATTCGAGTAGGTAATTGATTACCTATCTACGTGGACGCAAACGACAGTAGTAAAGAAAAGAAGAGTTACTAAGTTTTATAAGCAGAAATCAGTCCTGCTTCAAAAACATAGTGTACTATGAGGACCTATTCATTTCTCGGGCTTCATTTTTCCATTCCTTCGAATCTAAACATGTAATACCGAATGATTAAGTTTGGTATTCGTTACTACTGTAACATTTTATTTTAGTTTATTTTTTTTCATGCTAAACCATTCGAGTAAACTGTCGAGTGAACAAAAAGTTGAACAATTTGTATGATTTGCTTCCTGCAGTATTGTGGCCGTTATACATGTCTGTAATTTTAAACTTGAGAGAAAAAGTAAGAGTAAAAGCTTTAAACAAGTTTCTGAAACACCATTTGAAAGGTTTTCATCTAGCAAATAACAAGATGTAAATAACAAACACAATATAACAATAAAACATTCATAATAGTGGTAAAAAGCAATTGATTTACATCTCTTTACATCTAACTTAAACTGATACAAAGTGTCCATGCAAGTATGCAAAGTTAAATAGGTCACACGTGACCTAAAAGTTTCATGGCTTTCTACCACTGAAAGTTGTGGTTGTAAATTCAAAGTAAGAGAGACAACCATGCATTTAGGAGCGAAACACCAAAAAGTCGAGTAAGACAGAGAGATAGGGAGAAATAGAAACACCGAAGCTCGTAAAGACAACACCAACATTACATTAATCAAAAAATCCAGTCGTACCGAGCACAGAACATCTGATTCGGAGGTGGACCCGCACGTCATCAAGTTGGCTTACCTAGAATGTTCATATCTCAACAGGCGCACACCAGATGTCAGACTGGTCCGGTGTACGCCAGTGTTTTGTTCCGCACTCTGCACTACGTCACCATCATCCCCACCACCGACGCCGCGGCGGCAGTTTCATTGCACTTGCGAGGGGCGGGGGGACGCGAGCTTTTGGTGCAAAAGTGGAAGGGGTCGCGATAATTTAGGTTAGAGAGCTTTCTGTGCGGATTTTAAGGGTGCTGCATTTCCACGTTTCAGGAAATGCCGACGAGCCGGGGTTGAAGGGGGGGCCTACGGTGAGATTAAGCTCAGGATAATAGGGAGCTTTTAAAAAGCTCCTGAGCGGGATCTTGTTAGGATTGTTTACGAAATAGACTTTTTTTGGAACTGCGAGATGGTTTTGCCTGGTAAAGTAAGATCGTTAATTTATGCTGATCATTATGAAATTTTAAAAGTTTCTTAATTTCATATGACTATGTACCAGGTATAATAAACTGACAACAGTTCAAACTTTAGCTGTATGGAAGTTAAATTAAAAAAATAAGAGCTGGAGTATAAAAGAAACTAAATACCCAACCAACAAAAGAACAGACAGACATCAACCAGGCAATGAAAACGAACAAGATGAATACAAAACTAATAATGGACGAGGAAAGAACATTGAAACCAAAATGACAAACAAGAAGAAGATAAGAACGTAAGAAGAACTAAACTTGAGCGACGATGATTAAGAGAACGAGGAAAATGATTTCCCAGTTTTCGCACCAAACGTGGTTCGAGTAGGAGGTAATAAATTTGGCTCAAAAGTTTTGAAATTTCTGGATCTCATTCGGGCTATGAAGATAATTTTAATTTCTCTATATATATAGGACTATTAGACCCAGAAGTGGAACCCCTGAAGTCCTCAGATCCAAAGTTCCAAAAGGGAATGAAGAATGCAGGCCATATGCAGAAGTCTAACACGATTCCATTGACCATTTGCCTCATCTTGGTGGAACCAAAGAAGGGAGACGATACAAAAACGCAAAGTGCAATAAAATATGAAGGAACTACCATAACGTGTGCTCCAAATAGATGGTGCTGAAAAGGAAGATAAAGTTGTAGTAAAAAAGGAAAACATTAAAAGCAGCTAAGAAGCTCATAGATTTGTTGTCAAAAAAAAGATCCAGTATGAAATAGATGTGTCCTACAGTATCCTCCAAAACAGACCAGACAGCCTCGGTGCTTTTTTCCCCTGAAACCTTCAGCAAAGTCACATAACCATTAAAATTTAAACATCCGCGCAAGGGAACAACAAATTTACGCAACCACGACAACTCCACGTGCCGCCCCCGGAGAATTCAATCTATCTGGAGGAAACCGCGCTGATGCATTATACACTATATTATAGTCGGTTATTGTCGGTTGGATGGCGGGCACGCTTCGGAATCTTTAATCTTTTCACGCTCCATTTCTCGCAATCTTAAATCATGGCCATATCTTAAAAGATGAGCGCCACGGACGCACTGGCTCGACTTATTTCGCCACTGCCGACGTGTAAATGTATTTATGGGCTGAAAGGGTCTCGTCGTTCGCCCAGCGCCACTTAGATGTGCTTCCGCCACTCGGAGGACGTCATTATCTTAATCTGGTGTTGGATTGCGAAGTAGGTTTCGATGTTATTATATCCCATCTGCAGCGGGGGAGTCTTTAAAAGTTATTTCGTTTTCAAGAGGGCGGATGTAGTAAGAGAAATTCAGTTGAGCATGTAAAATAAGGAACACAATTTTTCGTTTGTTCCATACGCTACTCTATTAGGAGGCATTTTTCATAGTACTTCTCTTTTGTTCCTTACTTGGATGCTGAAGAATGTACCCGTTACCTTAACCACACATCTAACTTACATTGGCCACAGGAAAAGAAGCCAACAAAAATAAATCAACAGTATGCTTAGCAATGGTAAAGCAACAATCTATTATAAAACATTTGGTTTGAATATTTTCTGCATTTGAAGAAAACAAACATAGTCACTAGCACGATATTACGATACAAAAATAATCCAAATGAAGAACTACGGCGAAGAATTCTTAAGCCGTTATAAAAAAAGGATATTTTGATACATTAATGGCTAGAATTTTTACAAAAGTGAGATTAGTGGCTCATTATGGGGCGAATTATATGGTTTAAAGTAATTTATCTTTTTGTAAATGCTATTTTTAATCAGTTTTCTAACCAAAAGTTTAACAAGTTTATTGCATTTGTACGGATTTTTTGTTAACACATCCTTATTACCATCGACAATTTCCAGCTTTTTTGAGTTTTTAAAGAACGCGACTTAGCCCTAAATATAAAAGATACTACGCTACGATATTCTTCTACAGCAGCTGTTGCATTGCCATTACAAAGGCCAAACATACTCAAGCCTTAAACAAGCATGTGTTAATATGTATAACTATGGACACAAACTTTGTATCCATATTTTTCAAAGACGATTAGATGTAATTCGTTTTTTTAATTTCGCTATAAATTGAAAACAAATAATAGTCAGATAAGAACATTTAAGGTTTTTTCATTACTTTGATGTGCCGAATGCAGTCCTGGAGTTCGGTGCGACCCGGTATATTGTGACCCCGATCACATCGTGCCTCTAACTGCCACAGATTTCGACGGAGCAGTAAGGCGAGAAATGATCGATGACAAGTTCAATCTGGCCCTTAGCGAGCTACTTAATGCACCTTCCCAATTGATAAACCGTCCAACCTGTCACCTGTCATATCAGGAACCCCGCCTAGCGAAACTACACGTTCCTCACGAAATGCAAACATGAGTTGACCGTCGTTAATTCGACGGTTGCCGACTTAATCACGTAGGTCGGTCCTCTCCGCTCGGAAAAGCACCGGGAGCGGAATATTAGACTTTCAAGTGGCGATTTCCACGATTTAATTCGAGTATTTGTATACTTGACGGGGACCGGCTTTCCCGGTAATGTCCGAGAGTCGTGATTTAGTTGGGGGAAGCTCTTACGCAGAATGAAATGTTTTGAATTTCAAATGGGCGACGCTCTCCGACTCCACGTGTCGATCGGAAGATCGGGAGATGAATGGCGATTTTACGGTTTGTTACCGGCGAGATTGATTTACATGTCGAGAGGGACGGAGCGCTGCAGTTACTCCTGCAAGGCGAGCTTTTGCGTTTCTTCCCCGTGCAATGCGAGGAGATAATATATAGTTACGTGTCTGAAAGCCCAGACGCCACCCCTAAGTGCATGGACTAGATAATAGGAACATTTAGATAACACCTACGTATTTAAGCCATAGGGAGTAAACATCCCTAACTCAGTATAATTCATGTGTTAGACTTGTTATGCTGCTGTTCATTTCTCTGTAACTTGTAATAAAAACTTTTTAAAAACACAAGTTCACGGAGAGATTATTTAACTGGCGCTGCGAACAGGATTGTGTCACGGTTCGCGAAAAGTTACCGGCGTGTTTCAACACCTTAGACGCAATCCACGACCCTGTGGGCAACTCGAGGAGAAGATCCTATTCGAAAAGTCGAGGGACAACCCCAAGAGCCGTACCCACACCACGTCTATCGGAGACGAGGAGGAAATTCATCGAGAGACCTTGGACCGGACCGGGATGAAACTCCTTCCACTAGTCCTGTAAGTCTTTTGAGTTTCTTTCGTGCAATTATTACTGATATTTAATGTCAGACTTTGACTCAGACGTAGAACTTGAATTAGTTGATAATTTAACCGACCTAATATCAAACAGTGCGTCCAGTAGTTCAAGCAAGTTTAAAGGTAAAAATTTAAAAGAACAACGCCCCAATCCGTATACTACAATGACTACTAACGGTCAAGTTACAAACCAAGTTACGGCACCATCATTGATGCCGATTCAAATTAGCGAGCTTACAGCTCTTACAAATACACTCCCAGAATTCTATCCGGGAGGAAATTTGTCCACCTTCGTAAACGCTGTAGATAATTTAATAAAATTTTTAGACAAAAAGTTAACGCTGAGCCAAGTCTACTTGTTTAATGTTTCTGTGCTAGCGAAAGTGAAAAATGAGGCCAGAGATTATTTAAATTTCCATAATGAAACTGAATGGTCAGGTATTAGAAGCGCGCTGTTAAGAAAATACGGTGACCAAAGAAACGAAGAAATTTTGCTCTCCGCTCTCAGGAGCACTGTACAAAAACAAAATGAAAGTTATTTAGAATATTACGATCGCGTCTTATTAGCGCAAAATGATCTGATGCAGTACGTGCAACTGCATGAGACAGATCAAAATATTATTGCATTCAAAAGACATTTTTATCAAAAACAAACGCTACAAGTATTTTGTTCTGGGCTTAATGACCCATATCATGAATATTTGATGCATTTTGATTTAGTTTCCCTAGAAGAAGCTCTTAATAAATGCAGAATTTATGACAACAAAATTCAAGAACATAAATACATGAAATATTTAAGAAATAGTAATGACAAGCATAGACCTAATGTGCAAAAGAATACTCAACCTGCTAGAAATACCTTTAGTGGTCCAAGTTTTGCATTTAATCCGCGACCTCCGCAAATGCAAAACATACCACCTATGCGTTATTTTCAGCCACAAACCAATACCGCAATCTTCAAGATTACCTATGAATAAACAAAATTTTGGAACAAAACCGGGCTCAGCAATGTCAAGAAATACATTCAAACCGACACCAATGTCTGTTCAAACTTCCGTCCCAAACAATTTCAGACAAAACAATAATATTTTCCAAAGCACGTCCAGACCAACATTTGTTTCGGAGGAATTGTTTAACAATGAAGTGGATGTAGAAACAAATGAGATCCCGATGTATAGCGAAATTAATTATGAAGAACAGTACATGGAAACCCCCCAAAACGAGGCAGAAAATTTTCATGTAACCGCCTCGGACGAATGTCAAATTTAATAGACCTAAATAACATAGCCCACCAGTCAAAACTTCCTTTTTTCTACCTTCCAAATTTAAATCTTAAGGTTTTAATAGATTCCGGCGCGACAGATTCAATTATTAATCCAAATGCAGCAGAAAACTTTATTAACTTTTACTATAAGGAACCTTTTTCAGTCACCAGTATGAACAGAACATCAATTTCTCAAGATAATATAAAATTTCCTTTACTAAAGGAACTAGGAATTAATTCCCCATTAAAATTGCGTGTAATTGACTGGCATAAACGTTTTGATGTACTAATAGGTACTAAAGATTTAGAAAAATTTAAAGCTCAAATTGACTATGATTTAAAAAATTTGAAACTAAATGAGATAAATATCCCTTTTTACTTAGAGTATAATAGTAAAGAAGTAAGCTTAGATAATATAAACGCTAAAGTATTAAAGATACCTGTAAATATAGAAAGTGGTGAGGTAATTCTACCCCCATTAAAACTTAAACATGATGTAATTACCCCTGAATGTATAGTTAAGGCCCACAATGGAATCTGTTCCATACCTAACCCCTTGGAAAATGAAAAAGTTAGTTTTCGCAAACGGGTGGAAACAGTTCCAGTTAATGTATACCAGGTAGAGACACCCGAAATAAAACAACAAAAATTCCCCAAAGTACATGAACTAATTAGGACCGATCATCTTAATTCCGAAGAAAAGAAAGCAATAATAGAGCTTTGTATTAAATTTAGAGACGTCTTCTACTACGAAAATACTGATTTAACATTCACCAATAAAGTCAAACACAAAATTAGAACTACAAGTGACAACCCTGTATATGTAAAGTCATTCAGACACCCTAGAGCTATGCAGGAAGAAATACAAAATCAAATTCAGAAACTTTTGGACAATAAAATAATTAGACCGTCAATATCTCCCTACAGTGCCCCCGTTTGGATTGTACCAAAAAAGATGGATGCGAGTGGCAAAAGAAAATACAGAATGGTTATAGATTTTAGAAAATTAAATGAAATCACTGTTGAAGACAAATATCCATTACCACGAATTGACGAAATTCTGGATAATTTAGGCAAATGCGTTTATTTCACTACCCTGGATCTTGCACAGGGATTTCATCAGATAGAATTAGACTCCGAATCAATAGAGAAAACCGCGTTTACTGTTAATAATGGGCATTATGAGTACCTCAGAATGCCTTTTGGTTTAAAAAACGCACCTGCCACATTTCAGAGAATGATGGACGAAGTTTTAAAAGATTACCTGTATAAGTTCTGTTTCGTGTATATGGATGACGTTGTAATTTTTTCAAAATCACTTCAAGAACATCTATTACATATTCGGCAAATATTTAGCAGATTAAAAGAAGTCAACCTAAAAGTGCAATTAGATAAATCTGAATTCCTCTGTAAAGAGGTTGCGTTTCTAGGACACGTAATAACACCGGAAGGCATTAAACCAAACCCCTCTAAGATAGAGGCTATTCGGAAGTACCCCATACCTAAAACGACAAAAGAGATAAAAGCATTCCTAGGCCTAATTGGCTACTATCGCAGGTTTATCGCAAATTTCGCTAACATAACATCACCCATGACTAAGTGCTTAAAAAAGGAAGCAAAAATAGATACAAACGACCCTGATTACTTAGAGTGTTTCCACTTATGCAAAGATTTACTCGTTAATGCACCTATTTTAAAATACCCAGACTTTTCAAAGCCATTCAAACTAACTACGGATGCTTCTAACATAGCTATTGGTGGTGTACTTAGTCAAAATAATCAGCCCATAGGATATTACTCTAGAACTTTGAATTCCGCAGAACGCAACTATAGTACAATAGAAAAGGAATTACTTGCAATTTTAGATTCGACTAAACATTTCAGACCATACCTTTATGGTAGGCATTTTACTATAGAGACTGATCATAACCCGCTTGTTTGGCTATCGAAAATCAAAGAACCTAACTCCAGATTAATCCGATGGAAACTAAAATTAGAGGAATTTGACTTTGAAATTGTTTATAAAAAAGGAAAGGAAAATAAAGTAGCCGATGCACTATCCCGTATCGAAATACATAATGATGAAACAGAAACAAAATCAGTATTACCCGAAATACATGAAACACCAGATATAACAGACGAAGAGCTTGAGCAGTTAATAAATCAAAATCCCACATACAATCCGACAGACGAAGAAATAGAGAAAATTATAAACGAAATTATAACCCCTGACCCAAATATCGTAATCGATTTAGACGATATTCTTCTACCTTCAAATCCTGAATCAGACGATAATACTGTACACTCTGTCCATAATGAAGATGACGGAAAAATAATTCCAATTACGGATCAACCTGTTAATAACTTTTCGAATAGAATAATTTTGATGTTTGGTAAATACTATGAAATACGTTTTAAGCAACCTTTTAAGAAAAACCATTATACAATACTTATCAGAAACACAAATTTACAAGGTGATATACAACAAATGTTCAAAGAAATATTTAGACCAAACATAACATATGCAATATTCTCAAAAGAACAAGAATTAATTAAAGCTGTCCAAGATTTCAGCAAAACATTTCTCAATAATAATGTAAAAATCTTTATTAGCACTAAGTATCATAAAGATATTCTAAAAGAGGAGGAACAGAAGGACATAATAACTAGCTATCATAGTGAAACACATACTGGAATCAATGAAACTTATTCAAAACTACGTTCAGAATACTTTTGGCCTAATATGAAAGATATGATAGTTCACGAAATTAACACTTGCGACCTTTGCTTACAAGCCAAATATGAGAGAAATCCCTATAATGTTAAGCTGGGAGGTCCATTGTTGGCAAAGAAACCATTTGACACTATTCACTTAGATACGTTTACTTTCCAAAACTGTAAATTCCTAACAATAATTGACTCTTTCTCAAAATACGCCCAAGCTTATTACGTAAAAGATGGCACAGGCATAACTATCTTAAATAAGTTAAGGCATTACTTTAGTCACCATAATTACCCAAAACGAATCGTCTGCGATGAAGGCCGTGAATTCTTCAATAGAACACTCAAAGAATATTGCAATATGCACAAAATAGAATTACACTTTACCACCGTAAACAACCCGAATTCAAATAGTCCCATAGAAAGACTTCATTCTACCTTTTTACGACTTAAAAACCCTAAGGAAACTCCCCAAAATCAAATGATTACGGCAATCTTAATCTACAATCAATCAATTCATTCAGCCACTGGCTTTACTCCGTTTTCACTGCTGTATGGCCCATATGAACATGAAAATGATTTCGATGTAAATTTAACTATTTATGAAGAATATAACAATAGACGTAAACAGGAACTAATACCATTTCTCAAAGAAGTTTATGATAAAACCTTCCAGAAAGAACAAAAGGTCCTAGCACAAAGAAATGCAAATAGAGAACCGGAACCCGAAATTAACACAGATACTTCAGTTTTTGTTAAAAAGAATAAACCAGGAAAAACTGATCCCCTTTACGAGAAAATTAACGTAACTAATAGAAAGAAAACAAAAATTATAGGTAAATCGGCCAAAAACAAAATCACTAACTCGCATGTACGTAAAATAAAAAGATTAAGAAAAGTCCCTTCGTTACAGGCTAATCGTGTGGACGACGCCATCCCGTCAACTTCACGTCAAACCAATTAACACAAATGGATATTTTAAAGAAGGTATAGGCGAAACAAAAATTTTCGATCACTTTCACAAATTTTATTTCTCCATAAATTTAACCCAACTTGAATGCGCTGTTCGGAAATTAGCACAAAACATGGTAATAATAGAACACAAGACAAGAAATGACACTCTTTTACGAAATCAATATCAAACATTAAAAAGAGAAATCGAAAGCTCAGAAAATATCCTGGAAAAGTTAACACATTTTAGAGTTAAAAGAGGCTTAGTAAACGTCTTAGGAAAAACTATAAAATTCATAACTGGAAATTTAGATAATGATGACCTGGCAAATATTAATCAGAACCTAGAAATACTGTCCAAGACACAAAAGCAGGAAATAAGTAGACTAAATGAATTGACATCATTTGCAGCTCACGTTACTCAACGATACAATGAAGACATTTCAAAATTAAATCACAATATGGATGAGACTGCCAAAGCAATCAATTTAATTCAGTCAAAATTCGAAACCCTTCAAGTAATCAATCATGAAATTTTTAATGCAATAAGAGTCCGCGATTTCATTAATTGTATAGAACGCACAATTAATTTAGCAAAACTAGAGACACCTAATTTAGAACTATTTACCAGATCAGACCTTGCAGATATTAATCAACACTTAATGAGGGAATACGATGAAAATCAGATCTTATACACAAATAATACACACCTGTTTGAAGTATTGGACCACTCAAAAATATTATTGATGATAACAAATAAATCAGTAATAATGGTACTGAAGATACCGATCCTAAAACCCACATCGTTCATTTACTCCAGAATATATCCGATCCCAAATACTAAAAACAAAATTATACTATTACCTGCCAAATATTTCCTACAATCCAATCAGTCCGAATTATGGTCCAACGACTGCAGAAACCTCCACAATCAGTCTCTATGCCATAACACGCTGAAGAATGAAAAATGCTCATTGGAAAATTTAAATACATGCCAGGCAGCTGAAACTACTAACGACTATCGAATAATTCAACAAATGGAAAACATAGCCCTAATGGTTAGCACAAAACAACCATTAGAACTCATAGAAAACTGCGAATACCAAGTGCAAAAACTGACAGTGCAATACAATGTGCTCATATCCTCATCATGCAGCATAATTATAGAAAATACAATATTCAGAAAGCCAGGATTCAACAGAACCATAATCTTGCCAGAAGTAGAAGACATCACACTGACTCATCGGTACGAAGTTCTCCTAAAAGAAGAACATCTCCAGGACCTCCAGAAGCTCCAAGAAGAAGCCAGATTTATAAAATCCAAGTCGATAATTTTCAATCCACTTGTACATTATACTCACTATTCTGCTACAGCTATAATCTTTGTTGTAATTGTAATTTGCATCATAGTGCTTTGTTATTTCAGGAACAATGTTTATAAAAATTTATGTAAGAAGCGAAATGTTGTTAATATTTCAGCAAAAGAATTTGTTCAACTTTATCCAAAATTGAGCGCGGACGCTCAAGACCAAGGGGAGAGGAGTTACGTGTCTGAAAGCCCAGACGCCACCCCTAAGTGCATGGACTAGATAATAGGAACATTTAGATAACACCTACGTATTTAAGCCATAGGGAGTAAACATCCCTAACTCAGTATAATTCATGTGTTAGACTTGTTATGCTGCTGTTCATTTCTCTGTAACTTGTAATAAAAACTTTTTAAAAACACAAGTTCACGGAGAGATTATTTAACTATATAAATTTGCGACGAACTGCTTCCGCTGCGCCGTATTTCCGCCGTGTATTCTGTTTAGAAGCATTTTTATATCTGATATTCCCCTTGGTTAACTCTGCTCGGGTCCGGTATAATGCTCTCTCATTAACGGATGAGCTTTTCGTGAGAATTCAGTGGTTACTTCAGAGGAACCACCTCTCACCTGCAGCAGAAGTTTGCAAGTTTCTCTCTTAAGAAGAAATATTAGCTATTAGGTCAGTGTCTCGTTCAAAAACATGTAAAAAATGTTTCCGTATCAAAACAAAGAAATCTTTGCGGCCACAATTACTAATCACCTTGGAGGATTGTAGAAATAATTTATACATTAAAGCCTCGAATCTTAAGGCAGACGCGCAGATTTCAACCATTCAACTTCGTAGCAATTTATTTCTCGCCCGCAATTGGAACAGATAAATCCAACATTTCAAGCATTGTAAATGTATAATTCCGCCGTAAATCTCCCCTTTCATATTTCAAAGACAAACGCCGGCAATTTAAAGATTACTTCCGCCGGTGCTGCAGGGATTTCAGCGGTGATCTACAATATGAGTGTTTGTAAATAATGGTCCTCGTTTTGCCAAAGCGGCTATCGACTCGACCAGCTAAGCTAGTGGAAAACGCGTCGTATAATAGCATTTTATTTATAATTTTCCGCCCCGGTTGGCTTGCATTTTCTCGATTGTTGTGTAAGGATAACGGTTTATTTATTATGTACGTCGGGTGCGTTGGATGGAATTTGCGGGGTGAATGCCGTAAATAATTGCTTTTTATATGGAAGCAGACTGCGTCGAATTGACATTATTAATGGGGTAATATTGATCTAACGTCGAGAGTTTGATACTACGCGATTGTTCACAAATGATGTCTCCTCTTAAAATTTTAAGAAAAATGACAGCCTTTGTTTTCTTTTTTGTTTTCAGTAAGGTTTGTAAGTTATGCCAAAATATAGGTACGTTTACGCACGGACCGAAGACAACGCGCTTTAACAACCATTTTCATACACTACGACTTTTAAAGATTCTTTCGTTTAAATAAATGTAAGTAAGCATTATGAATTTTGGCAATGATACACATACAAAAATTTGTATATGACAATAATCGATTACTTTTTCCTAAATGAAAGTCTTCAAGATGGTTACACCGGTTATACCGAAAATGCGGCATATAAACTTCCTTATTTTAAATAGACATCTATTATTAATAAACGCTTCGATTGCTCTATCCTATGTTTTAGTTTGGACGGCTCTAAAATTATTAAAAAATTTTGGAAAAAATTGTTACTAATATTTTTAGTTTTTATCACATCGTATTTGTTCATAACTGATTGGTACATTTGGTACTGGTCTTGTGGTAAGCTACATTGTTAAATTTTCTAAGGGGGACTTTTTGTATGAGTTTCTCTATGTTTTTTTGTCAAGTTATCAGGTTAAAGTTTATGAAATTCAAACTTGCGAAATAATGTTTTAATCCAAATTTAGGGTTCCTACTTATACACGTTTTATACTCTATATAACTTTTCGTATTTTCAAGGGTTTTAATGTATGAAAGAAACATTCACTTCACCACGCTGCAGTTTCTACAAACTAATTTAACAAGTATTCTACAAGTTAATTTTCAAGATGTGATATGAATTTATCAGTGAGAAATGTTGGACCCCAAAAGCGTAACTCTCCTCCCGCTGGTTTCAGCTTTCAGCGGCAAGATTTCAGACGTACAGCAGACCGCAGCCTATACGAAATTAATGTAATTGCCCTACATTTCACAGCTTAAACCGCCAGTTGACTGATCCGGGAAATATATAACACGATACGGACTTGAGAGAGCGGCACGTGCGAAAAGTAGAAAGGATAATACCGGACCGTTACACGGTAAGTGCATTTGGGTCAGACGCAGATTAGGAGCTATCGAGATCCTTTTATATTTTTATCCCTCGCGCTGCTCGACCTTCCCATCCCGAGGGACGCGTTTTCAGTTTTAAGTGCCCCGCTTTTGATTTATTGCCACAATTTGACAAAAATGCCACGCCGGCATGAAAGAGCTGCGCTGACAACTTTTTTCCCAAGTTTGTTAGCGGACCAAGAGAGGGGCGTAACGATGCGACCGGAAGTTCGGATCTAGATGTCGCTGGCGGGAGATATTGCATAAATCACGAGGAAGCGCCGATGACTTCCTCTGCAAGGTATCGTAGCTACAAGTGGCATTCAGCGATTACGCTGCGTATTACTCATATAAAGGACACCATAATTATTATAAAGAGTCTACACTAAGCGACCTGAAAACTTCCAATGCATAAAAAAGTGCTTGGACCGCACAGCACGCCTTTTCCTTTCACTTTCACCGTACTTTTACAATCCCAAAGTTGTACTACATCATACCCGGCCTTGCCTGAAGCGATCTCTACCACATGTATAAAACATACTCATTTTTAACCTGTCAACCCCGAAAATAGCGCTGGGACCGCGCAACTTCGTAAATTGAAAAGCCTTGCCCTTCACCACGTGCCGCCGTTTAATTTTTAATGCTACGAATAGATAGAATGAGGTACCTAACGCCTTGGCCTTGAATTATGGGGTTAAGGTCCGTAAAAATGCTATATGTAACAGGTTGTGCTTGTTTAGCAACGATTTAAAAGCAACTTTCTTATCTTAAGTAATCTCGTTAATTAAACAGAGATATCATAGAGATCTCTGCTCTTTTACTGGCTGAAAAATAACATAAACAGCTATTTCAGCAGAGCAATAAAATCAGCAAATATAAATTAGGCGTCGCGAAACGCCGCCTATCCGACAAGTCCGGATTTGCCTTCAAGCTGTAAATATTTGTTATTGAACCAATAAGCGCTCGGTGAGCGTTGTACATTCGTAAGGGCTGTCAACGGAATTGTTAGCATAAATCCCGTCCCGGCTAGCGAGCCAAACGGGGTAACTCTAAAAAATTGCGCTGCGGTGAAAAAGGCGCGCCTTGGGAAATTCGCTAAATACTCATAAACGGCGTCGACAGCGCGCGCTTTTCGATATCAAGCATTCGAGCTGCGAACAAGAAAACTAAGGCGCCGTTTCTAAATTGAGATTGGTACAGAGTGCTTTGATGGTTGCCAGGAATACCCCATTTTTCCTTGCTGTTGCATGAAAGGGTGTTTAATAAATGTTTGACTTCGTGGAGGACAAGCTTTCGGAGGCCCAGATTTATTGTAAAGAGTCGCTCAACGGAAAAAGCATTTGAGAAATGTTGTTCGTCAAGTACGAAAAAAAATTTTTTTTTGTACCGAATCGCGAAACTGTTAAATCTCTTGGGAAAGAAGCCAATACTTTGTTTGTTGTCTAATACATATATTATGAGCCTAAATAATCTGAAGCTTTTGTTCTAATTAAACTATAATGGAAAACCTTAACCATTTTCAACACAAGTAAGCGGTAAATGACTGTTCAGCTTATTTCTACAACGATTTCTGTTTTGTTAATATAAATCTATAGAGTGACTGCATGAACGTGTATTATTTTCACAATAATACTACCAGTCCTTTTTAAATTTAAGTTGCACAGTTCCTTTAGTTTTATATTTGATCAATCACACTCAAACGTATATGAATCATCGTAAGTCCTCTTTCCTGGTGAGAAATAATAATCATCTAACCTTCTAAACTGCTTGCCGACTCGTGCTCATTTTAAAAGGTCCCGTCAACAAAGAAACCCTTTCAACTTACTGCTGACGTTTGGACCCACACTCAGCTCGGAACAAAAACGCTTACCTGTAACAAGAGAAAAACATTAAATGTAAAACGGCCTTTCGGGTTGAAAACAAGGACCAGTAATGAACAAAATGCCCGTGAAATATGGCAACATTTATGGGACATAACGAAAATTGCAAAGAACGCCCAGCATAAAACTTAAAAGTACTTCCTTTTGAAACGCTTTCGATGTCACATACCCGAGAAATATCCTTAATAAAACCTCGGTGCGGTTACTTACGGTTAGTGCCGGTAAGTTTTATTTGTGGCCGTTTAAGGCGGATAAAAAAACGAACATAAAATTCTAAAATTGCACCGGAGCTTATCCCGCCGGCAGTTGCAGATGGCGCTCTACGTGGCGTAACTCCGGGGCAATTTTTTCTAACCGCCATCAGATCCAGGTACCGAAATAACCGAGAGCGCAGTTTCAGTTATTGGCCTGAAAATGAGGACGTCGTGCTTCAAAGGGATCGCATTTTTAGCGCACAAACTCATCTGGCGGTTAATTAATTTTTAAATGACAGATAATTACAGAAACGTCCCTTCTGGCCCGAGAATTACAGACAGGATGTTGCTGATAAATGTGCTTTCTGAAGTATGAAATATAATTATTGAGATCACGACAAAACACATTGATTGCCAAGTCAGTAGGTACCTACCCAGCCATGCAATAGTAAGAGCCATATACATAAAGTAAGGGCCGTTTGTTACTAAAAAAGTAGTCGTTGAAGAAATCTCTAATTTATATAACATCAACCTTTTAGAGCTCGATTTAATCCTAGATCCAGTTAACCTATCGAAACACCACAACAGTTGCACGAAAAAGTAATCTATTTATCAAATAAAAATTACAACAACATTGACTTGCACCGTGAATCTGACGAAACCCGATATAAACGAGAGGACTTTAAAAAACATTTTTAGCCAGATTACTAGATCCTTTAGGTCCAATAACAGGTGAAATGCGACCTTTTTTTCGGCTCAGGCTATGCAATATATAACAAGAAGATAATACCAAATATTACAAAAAATATGTGGAAACATATTGGCATAAATAAAGCTTTCATAAATTACTTGTTTATAAACTGATTTTTTAAAACCTGTTTCTACGCAACAAGTAAACTAACATCATTCTTGTATTTATAGCCTACCCTTAAAAGTGGAATGCTTTTAAACCACACTAGGCATTCGAGAAGTAAACATTATACTCCCTCTGTGATGTTGCTCTACCTTCGAAAGAGCAATCCTTTAGATGTGACCCTCCACGCATATACTTAGGTCATGCTTCAGTGGGCAAAGGATATGTGTGCATGCAGCTACTGAACTTTCCGGTTCACAACATTTAGGTCCTTCATGTTGCTTAGTATGAGGGGCCTGTGCCGMTGAACATCGKGTACGTTCTTAATTAAGCGCTACCAGCACGAATGCTCATTTGAAGCGAGTATATATGTACACATAAAATATATATGCAGTTTGTTTTGATACTGTGTAATGCAAGAATATATTTATTGCCATTGTTTAGCGTGAAATATAATGGCATTTTGCGCATCGGTTATTTTCCTGATGAGCATTATCACGAAATATGTGATCTATAAAATCTGCAAACGTGTAAAATATATTTCACAAAGGGCATGGCCGGGGAATATACCGCCGTGGGACTTGAAAGATCGTTCTGGTTTCAGATAAAAATAATTCGTTTATACTCTTCTAAATTCAGGAATTTTTTGAAGTAGTGGATCAACATGAAAAAATAATCTCTTGCGCTTAAATAATATTATATTTTTTATGGCAAAAAATGTACCTAGAGACAAAAAGATCCAATTAAACCAGAAACTTTTACAGTTTACACTGCATAGAATTAAATTCCTAATAAGGTTCCCGACTAACGCAATAAAAGCATCATACCCGCCTACTCATTGCAGAAAACCAAATCTTCTCAACTATTCCTAATCGCCGTCACAAAAATAAGACCACGTCGCTCTCAAGATGATAATTCCGCTGCAGGCGGTCGAGAATGCTCGACTACTACTTCAGCCGAACCGAAAATTAATAATCCGCGCTATTAACTTCTGTTGACTCCGCCATCGTCTCTCCAGTTGATTATCTGATCAGAAAATTCACGGAGAAAACTCGACGACGGCTTCAGCGGAATCCGATTATTCAGCTGAACGCTGCGCCATTTCCAGGACGTCTCTATTTTGCGCTAACCGAAAGGACGTATCCCAACGGCACGTCCTTAGCAGATGCTCTGTGTGTTATCGTAAGCGGCAATTCAGCTGTTTTGAAAACAAGTTCAGCATAAAAGTTCTAGGGAACAGTGTTTAGAAGTAAATAGCATTTATGTTACGACAGTAACTGAGTTTGTTACTATAGTAATAAATCAGTTCTTACGGTTCGATTCTAGTTTGTTCTTCGGTGATTTACTTAAATTGTACTTAATTTACTCTAATAAATGCATTCGTCAAAACAGAATTATTAGTAAAAACTTTAGATCAGCTGCTATCGAGATCGTTTGCAATATAGTTTTTCTGTTGTCTCGCTTCTCTGTGATTTCGCCTTAGGATGGCCATATTTAGTAGATGGCTAGGAAATTAGATGTCAACTACAATACCAAAGGCTGCAAAATGCAATTTTTCTGTCGGCAGCAATTCGGAACGGAATTCTACGACGTATGCATAAATTGAATTGATATCAAGCGTTGCGTTATTGGCAATTTAAACTGAAGTGCATTCATCTCCAGGAAAATTATCTGAAAAGAGCCATTGGCAGGTTCGCTAATTGGAGAAACGGGGTGTATATTGGCTGAATATAACACGTTCTTTCTCAAACATATAAATGTAAAATATAGCCTTGCCGTAAACAAGAATGTTTTGAGGGTAGATATTTGTGTATGTATTAAATCCCGATATCCTTCTGAGTGATAGAAGAACATTTGTTAGATGGAGTTACAAACAACTTTGATTCTATAAACATCACACTCTTTGTTTTATTACACTGGAGATAAAAGTTTAATCAAAAGCGTGGTAGCATGACGTCACGACAACTCTACTAGCCCCCCATCCTAAGATGCCCTAGAATTCCGCGGTTTTCGCCCATAACGAGCAATATCGCCAGCCCACTCGAGTTTAAATGAAGCGGGAACGAACATACATCACGAAGACGTATTTTCCACGCGCGTGTCTTCCGCCAAAATAGGTCGAAACGTCGTTACGATGCGTACAGTTAATATAACCGTCTGATGTCACTCAGGGCGCGACAAGGGCCCCCTTCMTCATAAACCAACGGGAAAGTTCCCGTTTGTAATCGAGGAGGCTGCGTAAACAAGGTCGACGTCATCTGCCGTTGATAGGGCACATCGGGAAAGGAAGTTTTATTAAAACCGACGGAAAGCATCAATTAAATGTGTTCTTGAAAGAAGGGGAAGGGGTAATTGGGAGAGCCGCGGTGGAAATTCGGTCTTGTTCAAAGCGTTATGTCATCCCTATAGCAAGTTCTGGGTATTCAGAGGTTTGGATGGAAGCAGGTGTGTTTAAAGTATGATTTTCTACATTTCAGGTTTTTCCTGATTATCTTAGAGAAGTTTTTTGCAAGTTTTTAATGTAATCCGGAAGGATGTGTAGTAACAATAAAGAAAACTACGTTTTTCAGCAGTGTCTCCTTGTGACAAACGATTAAGTATTTGATGAGGTTCAAAATTAACAATTTACGCCACTCTCGGAAAAATATGCAACCTATAAAACATGTACACTATATTATGTAAATGATAGTCTCAGTATTCTTATATGAAAGGAAAAGCTATGGATAAATAGCTATAAACTGAAACGATTAAAACCTTAAACCTTAAAACCTACAGCATTTAAAAAGAGAGCGAACATTAATGACTACTTGAACGTTGGCTATCGTACATACTGATTACAGTAAGTAACGTTACTTTCACAGATTGGCCTATATTTTAAGATGCCAACACTCTATTGATATTTAGTTTTTAGGTATTTCGACTACAATAATGCTTAGCTGGTTATGTAAACAATAATCGATGTAGATTTTATTCAACTTCGACCGAATGGACAAGATTCTGTTTGACCGGACATGTTTACTGTCCAAGCCGTTATTCCAAACCGCCGATAGTCAATATTGATGTTGGGTCATTCCGATCGTTGTCCAACATGGCCACTACAATACCCCAACTTGACATAAAGTCGCGAAGCCCACCACGGCGCGGCGATAAAAATGCAGATCAAGCCCCGCACGGCCGTATACATCGTATGCGATTTACGTCCCTTACATCTCACTTTACGTGTTAAATACTGAGTTGCCGCCGCCGGCCGACCGCCCAAATCGTTAATTTACATAACCCGGGCCCCGGGATTACGCGACGGGCTCAAGTTTTAATAAACGGCTATCTCCAAATGAATGGAGTTATACGCGGCCAAAAGTCAAACTCGGAAATTTACCGCACGTCCTCTTCACGCGAGGAACGTGACGAGATTGTGGAAATTTTGTTCGTTTTCCTCGGAAAACTGGGGACGTCCGTTATTATCTGGTGGATAGTGTAGATTTTGCTGATAGTTGGTGGACCTTGATGACCTGGGGACACTCTTTTCTCGATCATGGATGCCAATATCTTCATCAGTAGCAGTGGCGGATGTACTCGATGGCATTCTAAAAGAAACTAATGCAGCCACGTTATTTAATCAAATCCCGCAAAAATATAAAAGTACATATGTCGGTCGGTCTGCGTTTTACAAGTCTTATGTTGGAAAAGAAAAAATAGAAAGCAGCAAACGGTTTGAAATTCTAAGAGCCATTAGATACAACTAACTCAGTGTATGTGTTTGCTTAAGTTTAGGACAGCGACACTGATAAATTAAGGGAAAGCTATCTAAATACAACCCATGTATTCTAAGCATCTGTTTGCTACCTGGACTGCTGCGCATTTAAGAAATCCTCCATGCCTTTTAATTTAAAGACGGAAGTGAAGTATCATATCTTTATCCTGTTGAAATTAGAATTCGTGTCTTTCTCTTTAATCATACCTATAACTCTCAACATATTATGAACCTTAGCTTTGCAAATTAATTCAAGATCACTATTTAGCTGGTCGATAGGCTCCGTTTTGAACCCTTCTACCAAACATAGCTCAAGACTGACCTTTATAGCGTCTGCATAGCCATGCCTTTAATTACACACAACTAAGCAGTACCCCTTTCCGAAGGGCGACAGCGGCTAACGACTCGTACGGATCACGTTAATAATATCGAACCCAGCCAGCCATGCAAGCTCCATAAGCGTCGGACGCCACAATTGGATAGCGTTATCGTCGCCGTCCACTTCCAAGGGCAGCTGTAGCGACGGCTGGCTCTCCGTCCGGTTCTACCGATTCGCTCTTCATTTATCACGTTGTTTCTGTGTCTGTCCAGTCAGAAACGCTTATCGAGGTCGGTTTATCTTAATTCATCATTGTTCAGTCTCTGTTGCCGCTATCTGCATTCATTTGTTATAAGAATGGGGTGCGCACCACGTGCAGCTGGATGTTTGAATGGAAACTAGTCGACAGATGCTGCTGAAGGAGGTCTTCGGACCGTAATGAGATATTATAACAATCGCCTTGAGGAAGGTGGTCCTTTATACAGGATGTTTCACGAATGATAATGACCCTGACGAAATTAAAAATGCAACCCAAAATACAATTGCAGAGGTAACATTGATAATTGTTCATCGTCTTAAAAAATATAAAACGTGGAGCTGTATAAATTCGTAAATTTTGACTTAAACTTCAATCATTTGCTTTAAATAAATTCGGTATTGTAAAACAAATTTTATTTTTGAAAAATGTGTACTCAATAATATTAATGCAATAAATGCTCAAAATGTCGCCCTCCGCTGTTTTCACAAGCTTGAATTCGTGCCCAAAACCATCTTTTAACATGCACTAACATTTCCGGAGTGATGGATCTACATGCATTAAGTATTTTATTTTCTAAATGTTCCACACTTTCGATTGGTGTTTGGCATACTTGCTCTTTTACCATTGTCCACAGAAAAAAATTCAAAGGAGTAAGGTCCGGGCTTCTCGGTGGCCAAGAATTAATTGAACCTCTTCCTATCCATCGGTTAGGCAAAGCCAAATAAAGATGATTTCGCACTATTCTATGATAATGCGCAGGTGCCCCATCTTGTTGGAACCATAGATCTTGTCTTACTTGTAAATTTACATTTTGGAGAAGTACTAGTAAAATGTTTCTTAAAAAATTTAGATAAGTATTCCCGTTTAATCTATCGCGAAAAAAATAAGGCCCAACAATTTGATTCCCCGATATTCCGATTGAGAAACGAAAAAATTTTAAGGTCAAAAAAGAACAAAGCCTTAGATGTTTTGTGATTTTTGACAAATAATAGATTTAGCTCAAAATCGACGTACAGATGTATTTAGAGCTGCAGATTTCAAAAATGTGCTCTAAAATGAGCTAGGACTGCGGGCGGCCTAAATAAGGACACCTTCCGAGCGAACCGTTGTAGCTAGCGACCAACTGAGGCCATTCCGAAATTCAGGAGGTCCAAATCAATAAGTATACTTGTATTCAGTTGAATCGGAGACGAACAAATTTTAAGGTCAAAACAGAACAAAGGGGTTAGCCTTGGATGGTTTGTGATTTTTGACAAAAAATAGATTTAGCTCAAAATCGACGTACAGATGTATTTATAGCTGCAGATTTCAAAAATGTGCTCTAAAATGGGCTAGGACCGCGGGCGGCCTAAATTAGTACACTTTCCGAGCGAACCGTTGTAGCTAGCGACCAAATGAGGCCATTCCGAAATTCAGGAGGTCCAAATCAGTAAGTATACTTATATTCAGCTGAATCGGAGACGAAAAAATGTTAAGATCAAAAAAGAACAAAGGGGTTAGCCTTGGATGTTTTGTGATTTTTGACAAAAAATAGATTTAGCTCAAAATCGACGTACAGATGTATTTATAGCTGCAGCAGATTTCAAAAATGTGCTCTAAAATGGGCTAGGACCGCGGGCGGCCTAAATTAGTACACTTTCCGACCGAACCGTTGTAGCTAGCGACCAACTGAGGCCATTCCGAAATTCAGGAGGTCCAAATCAATAAGTATACTTGTATTCAGTTGAATCGGAGACGAACAAATTTTAAGGTCAAAAAAGAACAAAGGGGCTAGCCTTGGATGTTTTGTGATTTTTGACAAAAAATAGATTTAGCTCAAAATCGACGTACTGATGTATTTAAAGCTGCAGATTTCAAAAATATGCTCTAAAATGAGCTAGGACTGCGGGCGGCCTAAATAAGGACACTTTCCGAGCGAACCGTTGTAGCTAGCGACCAACTGAGGCCATTCCGAAATACAGGAGGTCCAAATCAGTAAGTATAATTGGATTCAGCTCAATTCGTCGAGTAGATAGTTTGAAAATGTCCTTCTCGAATCCAACGTGGATTTGCTTATTGTTTTACTACTACTTTTGTATATACTATTCCATTCACTTCCGCTTCCTAACAACACAGCGTGCTTTCGTACCTCACCCGGGGTGCGGCCGTAATAACCAACACACATATACCTAGGCATAAATTTTACGGGCCTAAAACGCAAGGGCAGTAAAGCGGATCCCCCTATCCGGTTCAATATCGGCGCTACACATTTTGGCAGTGGGCCAACGCGATGTGCCGACCCGCAGCAGAGAGAATCCAGACCGCATTGCGAGGGGGTTGCAAAAAGCTCGACCGACTTCGATCTCTTGTAACCTACTTCTGGTGGTTATGGTCGATGCCTTCGGGAATTGGGGGACGTGTAAGCTCGAATTAAGCGGGATGATTTACATTCGGCTGTTTTGAAGACGGACGGTAGGCCTTGGCCTTTTCTGGCGGCGCACAACGTGGTCGAGCTTGGAATGGTCAAAGTTTGCGAGCGGACGGTAAATTCTGCAGTTAAAAGTATGCACCCGATGCCGCTCTCTAAATCCACGACTGCACGGAATACCTCAAAGGGAATCGGCGTTTTAATTAAATTCTGGACCCCGGCTTCCAGGATAGAATTCGTTTTCGAGCTGAAACGGCGTGACTTTATATAGAAGTATGAATTGGTATCGCGCCGGATTTACTCGCAATCAGGTATGAAGCTTCGGTCCAATGAATGGTGAATGGAAATTATAACACTAATTTTGTAACATGTTGAAGGACGCTGGTGAACAGTAAATTTACAATTGTTCTGATGACTGTGAATTGCAGTCAAGCTTGAGAATTAGCATCTATTTTAGCTAAGTTGATAGCTTAAAGGATGAAATCACAAAGCCAAAAGTGGGTAAACTAGACAAATTTTCATTGGCTGCATCTCATTGCTGATCCCACGTAACTTTCCCTTATTTTAATTGCAATTTTCCACACGAATTCGCCTATTGCAAGCAATCAAAAACTCCCTTTAAAGGGCCGTAAAAATATCTGATCGGAGCCTATTGCACCCCCCTGGCATTTCCCACAGTGTGCTGTATTAAAATAAAACCGCTTGAAGCCGAGCAATGAACCGAACGAATACCCTCAATAAAAACACCGCTTCCACGCTGTAAAACAATTTTGAATACAGTGGACTTGACGGGAATTTCATTAAATCTGAACATTTAACCTATTCGAGCCCGGTGTGACATCCCTCTGCTGAAATTCAGTCCGGCGTGCAGCCTATGCAACCGCACATACGCGTCGCGTTATCTTATCGCCCTCCCGTCAGTTATTATTCCCAACACATAATTACAGTAAGCGTTTCGCGCTAAATATTCATGCAGCAGGCCGCAAACTACACTAAATTACAGCTGCATATTCTCAAGATAAGACGTAATAGCATTAATTTAGGCGCTATTATCCTGACTTAAGGTGATACTTCTTGTACGAGGGCCCATTTTCTTGTTGACTGCTTTATTGTATAGGGGCTGAGGGCACGCACGCGTGTAATTAGATCACTTGGCGGAAGGGGCATTCGCGCTTTAAAAAGTAGATTAGGCGTTGCCCTCACGAGTCGGATGCTGTTGATTTTGTTTTGTCTGGGTCATAAATTCACCAGGCTGGCAAAAAGGTCGTAAAAGTTCGAGAGGAAACCCATAGAAAGACGTCTATTGTCTTCAAATTATTGATTTTGTACGACCATGCTATTTCCGAATGCTTACCATACTTAGTTTAAAAAAACACGCTAAAGAAGGACTTTATCAGTAGTAATAAGGCATCAAATAGGGAGCCACTTCAGTTAGTTGGAACACATTAATTCCTACAGTACAGGTGCAGATTTACAGTATTAACTACTACTGACGCATATCACTATTTCCACGAGAAGAAACACAAAATTACAAAAAAACAGGTCCTTTTATATCACTCATAACACCGAAGATATCAGGCCGGAGCAGAAGGTAGAGAAGCGGCAAATTTCAATAAGTTTCGTGGGTAAATAAGGAATAGGTTCCAATTGAATCATAGGAGTGTCAAACTACTCCAGTAGTTTCTCTATCGGGTCTTCAAAGTGCATGTATTTGGACATACTATTCCCCTTCTTTAATAATTTACAGCTTTTTATACGGGGCAACCCCCCGCACATCGAGCAGAGAAGATAACGAGACTAGTTAAGATCTTATTTTAGAGTATTTTATTCGATGGCCCCACGTTTTGGAAACATAAGATGCAATTGGAATAATCACATGGTCAGGTCATTGCTACCTAAATACAAAAGCATATTTAACACTTTATCTTATGAATTAATAATTTGTCATTTGGTGCTACAATTAGATACACTGCTTCTTTAAGTTTTTTCGTTTGAGGTAGTCAGTTAGTGTTTAAAATTTAGAATGAACAAAATCTTTATTTTATTTTAGCCCATACATAAAGCTCTGGTATTTCAATAATCGCCAATTATCGATTTAAATCGACCAGCATCTGTACGTTGTGTGGTTAAAATTATGGGTAAGAATACACGATACACCACTTGCCTAAGTGCCACCGCAATGCATAGCAAAATTACGACCATACATTAACTGCCGCCGATCTAACGCGTATTATACAATCCCTTTACGATTATTATGCATTATAATCCCATCGTTTGGCCCTTTTGGCACGATCAGACCTCTTTTACGAGTCCAATTCTGAGTTAAGCGTCTCGTGTTCACTACTGTGAAATTACCCAGGTGATATATTTCGTGTCCTAAATCGTCGCGCTCTGGTCCATGAATACTAGTCGGCACGCCGCTCGTGCATTATCCCTCGGATTAACAACGACAAAATGCAATTTTTGCTGACACGCAGCCCCAGTCCAATGTCCTTCCGTGATGGATTTGCTGCGCTCGGACTGTTAATTGGCCCGGACCGGCCGTATCCACCGCTAATCTGTTTATCACTCATTTCCGCACAATGGATTTTTGTCACTATCCGTCGTATGCTATTTTTATATAAACTGTACTTCAATTTAATTC
Organism: Rhyzopertha dominica; assembly: GCA_025024175.1. Classification (NCBI taxonomy): domain Eukaryota; kingdom Metazoa; phylum Arthropoda; class Insecta; order Coleoptera; family Bostrichidae; genus Rhyzopertha; species Rhyzopertha dominica. The sequence continues at coordinate 53,518,139 of QCXZ01000138.1, read as the reverse complement.
TAGCTAAGATTAGGTTTCTAAATCGGTCGCTACCAAATGAGCTACAGTCAATTCATTTCATCTTGATTCATTCATTTATTTGTTTACCCTTGTGATAGAACCACTCAGATTTATTTTCGCGTAACGAAGAGCAGATATTCAAGTGCAGTTACTAAGTCAATAAATGATAATAAAGAAAACCTACAACAAAAATAACCTGCTTCTTTATTAAAATGCTGTCGAAGTATACCAACGTTTATGATTTGAGTTTGTATTTGACAATCTTTATTGAGTAACCGAATGTTTTATTTGTATATTAGCGCAGTAACTCCCAATATCCCTACCAAACATTTCGATCTTTTCTTTAATCGGCTAGCTTCTCTCTGTACAGGAATTCTCATCTGATACACTGTGGTGTATTGAAGAACGTAAGGACGTCCCAAAAATTCAATGAAGATTCTCACACAAAAGCATTCTTATGATATGTAGCTTCTTCCGTAAAAAGGACATTAAAAAAAATTGAGTGAGGAGATTCAGGAAACAACAATCGATCGTTGACATCAGCCTGACCTGGTTTCTAAAGTAACTGAACATGATACTATGGATGAAAACTATCTTTATGCAGTAATATTGACAGAGAAGTTGGCTTATTAATTCGACTTATTTCCCTGCTACTTAAATGACGAATTTAGACAATAGCAGAAGCTACTGGAACGTGGTGTCATAGATTTCGTAGGTACTGTCTGCCCGTGACCTCTACACGCACAGCTTCATAACAAAGCAGTTTGATTAAAGTTCTCGCAAAGGTAACGGGTAGCCATTCCGCCAGCCACTATACATCTCTTCAAACGAGCTGGTTTCGCAACTATTCCAACAATCAGCTCGAAATAATGTGTATAATTTGGATAATATTTCACGGGCACAATCTCTGGTGGAGCGTCGAGCCTTTCTATGTGGAATTCCAATTAGCCCGGGAGAGAAGCCCGGCAATATTTAACATCTCGAGGCTTGATAAATTAAAGAGTAATGTCTACGTGCCACCGTAGTATTTTTACGGGATACTCCTGAACATAAGAATGCTGGAGTGTAGCAGGATGTGCGGAGCACGTACTCAGAAGATTGCGGAGGGATTTTTTGATGGTGCCAGTAAAACTTTGATGAGGTTATGGCTATTTTTTTTGTCAATAATTTCAGGAAAAACGTAAATTAAAAGCTGCAGAAATATTCAACGCTTTTATAAAGAAAATCCTGGCGCATATAAGACCATTCATAATGTTTGGTGACATCTTCTTCAGCAAAAGTTAAAATACCGTGGAATCAGAGCACCGGATCTGGAACTACTTTAACTAAATATCCCTTATATTTATATTGAAAATATCTACAGAAAAATCATTAATAAGAAATAAAAAATATACCAACAATAAGCAAGCCCAACTTAGAACGGCAATAAATCGTTCCCAATTTGGATATCAAGGGTTCTACGTTGCAAACTACGGTTGGCAACCCTTGCCTATTATAGCAATCTATCAGATCAAACCACCTAGCCGAGAAAAAGCTCCAAATTTGTAATAACTAAGAAGCAGTTTCACAAAGTTATGGCGCCATCACGAATTTACTTGAGAGATCCCCGGCAACTCTTCTGGAAGTTGTCTCCTTCCCTAATTTGCCGGCGAACACGGCAAGAACGTAAATGGAGGCCGAGGATATTGCCAAAGGACCAAATATCGGAACCGCGTTATTAAATAAGGATATCGGGGAGTAATCGGCATTCAGTGGGCGATTATCTAGCGGAATTAATTTGTTTGCCGCGCGTTCGTTAAAAGTGCCGTTGAATTGGATTTGCATGCCGATGGCGGTTGGATTATAATAAATTTCCAGGACGAAGTGGCACGGGGGATGGAATTCGACGGCTGTTTCGGAATACAATTAGTGGATTAAACGGCTCTATTATTAAAGTTGGTGAAATGCGAGGWGAAAAATGAGGAGCGCGGTTCGAATAGTGCCGTTTTTGTTTGTGCTTGCGTCGGCACGTTTCGTGATATGCGGCGAATATGTCGTCATCACGGATCAATTAGTGCGAGTATTGTTCCAGATAAACGCCAGATCAGGTTGTTAGGATTTTATTGTGGCCCAGAAAGAAAGCACTATATACAACGATATAGCGTTTGCCGAGAGTCTTGTATCTTCATTTAGAAAGGGTTTTGTGATAAGTATATTGATATAGTAATTAAGGCTTTCACGGCCGCTGTTAGTTGGCTGTTTCGCCCACTGCTGTGGTTATATTCTCCGAGCGAACACAAAGGTTGATGCCTTTAAAAATGAAATAAAGAAAGGATAAAAAAAAGCTGGATTTGAAGCGGTATAATTCCTTCTTGGGACCGTTACTTTTCTTAATCTTTATCAGTGATCCGGTATAACTTTCTTCTTGATTATTATTATTTACGATTGTATTTTATTTTCAAATATTTAAATCAATTCCAAAGATACTGTAAAACTTACATTCCTTAGTGCGTGATGTACATTTACTTACAAGAAATCATAATTTGTTCCCCTTTGATTATAACTTTAAAGGTAACATTATCAATGTAGATCAGCAAGTGAAAAATTTGAAGTTATGTTTGACCACAAAATGACCTTCAGTGTATAGTAGCAACATATAATGATTCAACCAATTAAGACGTTGTCTTCGGTTCAAGAAATCTGAACTAAAATCTGTCGAAAAGCTTCCTCATTGCTTATTTCTGAAAAATAAAATTCTACAATCTGTTCCACACATACAGCACATGTCAGGTATGTATGTCAATTAATGCAATTCTACTGCATGAGCATTACTAAAGCTTTTGCGGTTGCATCTGATTTAAGCCTGTAATTGTAATCCTTTGGTCCATATTGTAATCAAACCATGCAACCAAATTGTGATTGGGAATAACAGCTAGGTACCCCCGGTAATTATTCTAGACAATTACTTTAACAATATACTCACGATTAATTAAGGAATGGAAGCTCAGTACTCACCTAGAACAAAAAGAAAAGAATGTACACACATGTCCTATTATGAATCGTAATATCAGAGTTTACTTAATTGCTCTGTTACGCAATACACTAATATTGTCAAACTATTGATTGCCATATTTGAAATAATAATAATTCCTAACGKTAAAAACAGCTTTTTACCGCCCCGATAATACGCATACTATAATTATTAGGCAAGGGTGCAGTCCACAGTCAACCCCTTTATTACTGTTCCCGTTATTGGCCAACCCCTTTTCAAAAGCGTGTCCTTTACCGCACCCCGGAGTCCTGTCGCAAAAATTGTTCATACAGTTTCGTCTCGGAAGCGCTGTAAAAGTTTACAGCGCTAATTGGCAGACCGCACGTCCGACCGGACTGAATTTCAGCAGCAGTTTTCAGGGGAGGCGGTGCACTTGATTAAGAATGCGGTAGGAATTTAGCGTTCGAGGGTGAAATGCAGAAATATTTAAATTGTAATCTTCACTCTGGGCTTGTGGACTATACGAACGCGATTAGGTAGTTCACTGTTTTGCGAACTCGTCGAAAAATTGGGAAGTACCCAGTTTCAATACACTTGTAACAGTAATTAGACATGATATTGTCCTAATATTAACATTAAATACTTTTCTATGCTCTATAAATAAATATAAAGGTTTCCAGTGAAATGTTTCAACAGCAGATTTAGTCTAAAAAGTTATGCTTACTGTAATAACGCGTAAAGACTTGCCGTTTTCAGTATCACGCAAGAACCTCCAACTGGTGGGCAAAAAGGGGTGGCATTTTGTAATTAGTTTTATCAATTATGAATAGCTAGCTTGCACTTTGGTTGCAGCTGCCGCAAGCACTAATTGATGTACCGTGGGTGAAATGATGAATTCAATCAATAACAAATCATTTGCACTGAATTAAAACACACATCATCCATACACAAACAGAATGCTACCGCGTTCCAAATGAAAGTACTAAATCATGTTATAGCGAATGCAGCAGTCGGTCGCCTTTTTTAATCTCGTGATGCGTTTTATTTAAAGAGCAATAAATCGCGCTATGCCACAAAATTTTGTATCAAACTAACTGACTCTAGTGCCTAATCCAGTCAAAATAGACATTTCATTTACCAGCATAGAGCTGAAAGTTAGTAGTACAGCTCTAGGTAAACTGTTGCCAATAAAAATAGCTAATAAAGTTTAACAGAGTTGTAATTACTTTGAATTTTGAAGTATTTCGCGTGTTTAAAGCACTTTTCGATATCATTTATAAATATAAAGGCAAAATATTGCAACCAAAATTGATTAAAAAATGTTAGTAGTTCAGAAATAAGCAAGTTTGTTTCGGTATTCAAAAACTGAGCACCCTGTAAAAATATGCTACATCGCCTTGTCGAGTGTTTTTTCTATAATGTTTATTCTGAACATTCGAAGGGTTCAAATAAAGCCATCAAATGAGTGAGTACGGTAAGTGAACTAGCTAGCATATCGCCCAAACCGTTCATTTTACTGCACCATAGTAGTAGTTTTTTCCTTGAGAAAATGGCATAAACGCCTTCCTAAGGACTTTTGACACTGCTAGTCACAAAACACTCAAGTTCAATATCCTTTTTCGTTATTTTTCTAATTATTATACTTCCCACCAAAGGGTGGTCAACGCGTAAAAGCCAATCGCAATGGACGAAGGGTAGCGAATCCAAACACAATGGAAAGAAATAAAAACGGCATACATTTTCATGATCGCGGCGCTGCCGGAACTCTCGAGTCCGGCAATCTATAAATCCATCAGGATAGGTCGATCCATTAAACATTTACATATACATAATTCAACATTCGTTTTTGTCGACGATGGCGTTACCCTTATGACTTGCAGATTTCCTTCGCTTGCTCGATAAGGGTGAGTTGGGGATTAAACGAGGCCAATTCGTTTAGATACTTGACTGTGGTCTGTGTAATTTGACAAGGTTTCTGAGTAGTTACTGTGTATATTTAGGTATTGGGTAAATTTTGTGATTGCTTGTTTGCTTGTAGGCAGAAAACCTTACATATTTTCTTAAGAAAACTTCAAATGTATAATCAAAAGCAATGCGCTCTGCTAATTTAATTCTAATTGCTCTATCACATAAAATTTAAAGTAAAAATTACTTTGAGATGATTGAATGACGATAATTCGAGTTCGTCGATATTTTAATAGAACTATAAGCATTTATTGTGCCGTTTGAGTCCTTATTATCTACACAATCCAATAATTATGTCATATGGAATAAAAAACAAACAAAATGGGCACTGGCCTACAAAATTGTTAAAAGTTTTTAACCCGATTTTAGTAGTCTTTAGTAATGTGGTTCCCCAAAAATCCAATTTTGACTAGATACAAGCATAAACTTTTTAACATCTTATTAGTGTCCTTATTTGTAGTATCTGTTTCTAAATCTGTACTATTAACGTTGTTTGATTATTTGTATAACATTTGTCAGTATTCATCAGACGAAATAATATTACCAATTCTGTGTAGGCACTAGTTTATTAGTTTATTTATTAAATACATTATTTAATCTACTAATTAATTAACAATCGATAGTGACAGGGATACAAATGTTTGAATTAACCTACATTTAAATTTTTCTTCATTGGCTCAATAACAAAAAATCATTTGTTACTTTAACAGAGGACGCCGGTGATCCAAATATTTACAGATATCAACTTTAGGACAACGTTGGATCACACACGTGTAGGCTGAAGAGGAGAAAGCTTCTGCAATTACATTCGCTTTACAGAAACTTCACCTTGTCCTCCCTGCTAATTGTCCATAACAACATTACAGTGACAAATTAAAAATATAAATGGACGGTTAGCAGTCTAAAACACATAAATGTTTCTAAACATCTTTGTGTTCTAGAAGTACAGAAATTATAGCCTATAAAATATAACAGAAAGCAATACTAATCTAGTCAACAACCTATTTAATTTGTTTAAGAGATTATCTAAGGACCACTGCAATATTTTGCTTTACCTTTAAAGACAAAACAAAATTCACGGGAACAGCAGGTACTAATAATTAATATTAGCTTTATATTATTATTAAATTAATGAATAACCAGTGATACCATAAATTAAAAGAGTGCAAACTGAAGTGTACAAAAGACCAGCATACCAAACCTGTAAAATTAACAAGAGGACAAATAATTTTGTGTTGGCTCTCAATGGGCGTGGGTCCTCATCTAGATATCTCCATCGGTTAGCCTTGCAGAGCCCCTCTGTGAGTGAGTTATCGTGCCTTTGGTAGACAGAGCTAGTGATACACCAAGGCGCCAATGAGAGTCCATCGCGACCAAGGGACTTCAGGTTTTGATTAATTAGCGAACAAGTTAAAATTGGGAAGTAATGAGTGATGCGATCAAAGAAAGGAGGGCGACAGAGTCTAAAGCGGAGCGGTAAAATTCCCGAACTGATTTTGCACACCTCTTAACTTGTTTGCGTTTGGTGAATACTGAATCTAATATTGCAGTGGTGTATCAGAACAAAGTTTGCAATATATATGACTTGAGTTAATTTATTATTTTAACAGAAGACGCCGGTGATCCAAATATTTAGAAATATCAACTTCAGGACACCGCTGGATCACACACGTGTAGGCTGAAGAGGAGAAAGCTTCTACAATTATATTCGCTTTATAGAAACTTCACCTTGTCCTCCCTGCTCGTTGTCCATAACAACAATACAGTGACAAATTAAAAATATAAATGGACGGTTAGCAGTCTAAAACACATAATGTTTATAAACATCTTTGTGTTCTAAAAGTACAGTAATTATAGCCTATAAAATATAAAAGAAAGCAGTACTAATCTAGTCAACGAACTATTTAATGTGTTTAAGAGATKATCTAAGGATCACTGCAATATTTTGCTTTACCTTGAAAGACAAAACAAAATTCACGGGAACAGCAGATGCTAATGATTGATATTAGCTTTATATTATTATTAAATTAATGAATAACCAGTGATATCATAAAACAAAGAGTGCAAACTGGAGTGCACAAAAAAACCAGCATACGAAACCTGTAAGATTAACAAGATGACAAATAATTTTGTTGGCTCTCAATGGGCGTGGGTCCTCATCTAGATATCTCCATCGGTTAGCCTTGCAGAGCCCCTCTGTGAGTGAGTTATCGTGCCTTTGGTAGACAGAGCTAGTGATACACCAAGGCGCCAATGAGAGTCCATCGCGACAAAGGGATTTCAAGTTTTGATTAATTAGTGAACAAGTTAAAATTGGGAAGTAATGAGTGATGCGATCAAAGAAAGGAGGGCGACAGAGTCTAAAGCGGAGCAGTAAAATTCCCGAGCCGAACTGGCTGCAGTTTCCAAACCATCCCCTAATTACGAACGGCAGGGAAATATGGGAAGCGGGATATCCCAACAATCATGCCACTGCAGCTAACAAAGCACCCGCAGTATGCAATTGCGCCAGGTCAACGTGGTCACGATCTGTAGATATCCCGGTTTAACTGGGAAAGGATGGATGTGTTCGTTAACTTCGGGAATGATCGAACCTCACGGATCCTTCTAGAGAATCGTACTGCTCGGGACACGAACTGATKTTGTGCACCTCTTAACTTGTTTGCGATTGGTGAATACTGAATCTAATATTGCAGTGATCTAACAGAATACAGTTTGTAATATATGACTTGATTTAATTTATATAATGATCTTCGTGGGTCCATGGAAATGATTGCCTGGACCATGGATGTCCGCGTTTGGTTGAATTCAGTTGAACTAAGTTTAAATAAGAAATTATGGAATAATAGATTAGAATCGACTAGCAAAACAGACTTACGTTTGTTGGCTCCTCCCAGATATCAACGAAAAGCTATCCGTATCAGGCACCCAACCTCCTTCCTCGAAGTTGAAAACGAAAATGACTAATAGTGCGAATTCTAGCTGGTTCGGGTGTTGTATAACTATGCAGTCCATCAATGTTGGGGGTCAACAAATACTTATGTAACAAAAATGAGCGGCGCGCTGGGCAAACAGATTTAATTTTTTCGATGCATGTATTTCTTTTACAAGGTGTGTTAAAAATGTACAGGGCTATAAGGGGTCACAATGCTTCAATCTAATTTTAAAATTGTTGGGTTGATATAATAATAATTAAATGTCAATGGGATTTAGAGCCAACACTGCCTATCCGACAATTCTCAAGTCAGTTAACAAAGACGCACTGTTTGTAAAAAGTTAAGAGTAAATAAAATTTCTCAGAAAGGCGCATTAGTGGTTTTTGCAAACGCAAACAACAAGCAAGAAATTCTTGGCATTTACAACAAACAATTCTTTACTACAGCAAATTAATCACTAACAAATCACACCTTTCTAAATTGATTGCTGGGATTTTCGACTAGCGCGAGTCAAAGAGAACGCTAAGGCGCCGTGGATTTTAAATAATTTGCAGCTCTCCCGAAATTCCGCTCCGCAAGAACCCATAAAACCCTTTGTTCCCCCTATCTTTACGCCAGCGTCTCCCAGATGGTGGTGTTTACGACTCGACCACGGATCATTAATTCATGCAGCGCATTACCAGACAATGGGCCGATCTGCAGGCCGCAATAATTACCGGAATATGCATGCCGTTCGTCAAAAGAAGTCCGGAAGGTCGGCAGCCTTCGACAGATGAATAGCTGGCGCCTCCCTGGCCCTCAGAGATAAAGGACACGCGCTTTTGAATGTGATTTAACGTCCCCAGGTTTATGGAGCTTGATGCGAATGTGTAAAGTTTTACGCAGGAGAATGTAAACTGAGTTTAGACGGTTGGTTAAACATGTCGATGGGCTGCACGTGTGGGTTGGAGATAATTTGAAATTTATGGGGATCGCATGATGGTTAATCGGGCGTGAAATAAATTTTGTACCTTTTATTGGAGACATCGAGCGGTCGACATAATGTTTAGCGAGATTGGCCAGGAAATGAAAATTAATGGTTTTGCTCTATGAAAACCTGTCTATTGTTATATCTCAGGGCTATCCCAAATCTTGTTAAGTATAATGCTTCAATAATAAGAATTCTGGTTCGTATATTATAATTTTGAGATACTTTACAAAAATACTTTTACATTACTTATTATAAAAATAGTTATTTAGGCAAAGAGGACCGAAAGTGTGAGATTACGCCTGCAGCCAACAGAACGCAACATACAACAAATTGGAGAATTGATCTATGGTATCAATTCTCCAATTGGAATTGAAGGGTATAACAATCACATGAAATGGAAATAAGCCAGTAAGACAATGGTTTAAATGTAAAGCCTAATAATTTTTTTTTAAATAATTTAATAATTTATTCTCTAACTATACAAAGAACTAACACCCTGGGATTATGAAATTCAATGTTATGTCTTTTAAAAAAGCCAAACATTCTATAAAGTTTCATTCCTATATCATCATATTTTCAAGAAGCCTATCCATTAATAATAAACCTAAATCTCTAAAATAATTTATATTCTGGCACAGTATTTTAGGTACAGAACACGGAATTATTAATTTCTAATTTTGTGTAAAAATCTTAAATTTATTAAAAAGATTGCAATTACACCAGCTGTTAAATGAGTCAGGGTAACTTTGCAATAAAACACAGACCCCAGCAGAGTTAACAGCTCTGATTAGCTTTACATCGGTTGTCAAAAGTAATGTTTTAGAGTGAAAAGAACTGTTCTGTTAGAGAAGTTACATTACACGTTATATAAAACACTCAGTTTTTTTATTTTTAGTTAAAAGTATTGGCAAAAAGATGTCAACGTCAATGGTTACCACAAATTGATATCTTTTTCAAATTAACGGTGTTAATTACCAGGCAAGGAAATCCACGGCGTTGTCTGAAGAAAATGTAATCAAGTTTATAACTAAATCAAGAAACTACTAAATCAATTAAAAGAAATTAAGACATCTTTTACATGCAATTTACGGTCCGATGTGCTTTTCCTCTGCTCGTTGGCATGTTGTAAAGAAAAAATGTTGGTGGAGTTATGCATAAAATAATTGACCTGTAGTGAACAAACTTAAGCAAGAATATATAAACTTCGTCCCTTCAGGTTTACCGATAAACTGCACAGGCCCAATTAAAAAGATAATTGGGTTAACTTGTGATTTAGGTGAATCGTCTCGCTGTGGGGCCTTGCTCATTACGCGGAATTAATTAAATTATGTTAATTACTGGAACACAAAGTGGTAATTTACGGCTGGGGTTGGTTATCAGACAACTTATTCCTAGTCTTCCAAGTCATTAGCTGTAACTGCGATTGTGTATCCCGAACAACATCGTAGATACAAGTTCTGCGTTTTTATAATATAGTGCAGTCGCCTGAATTTGCAAAGACCAACATTATTTCGTTCTATAAGAGCGGTAAATTGATTGCTTCGTTGCTGCATTCACATAAACTGTACACTAGAAAATGCAAAAGTGTTTGGGAAAAAACTTGCTGTTTTAGCGAACAGTATTTTGTCAACGTTCTCCGATTTCAAATAACCTCATAACGTGAGGATGAATGGAACTCTTCTTTAGTTCAATATGCTCATCAAGTGATATGCCTGATTGTTTAAATGTGACACTTCACGAAGATAAATTAATTATTTTGTCATCCTTTTTATAGGCTATTAGTGTTAGCGCTAATTTACTGCGACGTGTGTGATAAATATAAAACTGTTGAGCGGCTGAAAACAACTGTCGGGATTTGACCACTATTCTCCATAGAATCAGTTGTGATACTTCCAAAGTTAAAGCAACCTAAACTCAATTTAAAATAAATAAGACTTCACATTGTTTCTAAATTCAGAATGCATCTCCAGCAAAATCTTCCATCGTCGTGAATACTAATTTTAAATCCTGAAAGATAAGTTCTTTGATTGTAGGTTTAAAATACTTAACTACTACAATTATTCCTTCTTTATAGGCCTACAACGTATTACAACGTAGGTCCCTCAGCTACACCATATTGTATCAATGGTTTTACTTTTTATTGCAATTAGGTCACTATGTTTGTATATAATAAGGATTTATATATTTGTCGTATACTACTTTTCGTATTTGTCTGCTTAAAGTTAATGTACTACGACCATCTTATGTGCTCTCTGTAGCCAGTATTTAAGTTTTATTGGACACTTGTAAACATTACCAAAGAGATCAAATTTGCATGTTCCAATGACTGAATTGATAAGAATTAATTAACGATAGGAGGAACACAATATAAATCTGTTGCAATTTTTCTTCCTTGTTCCCTAAGGAATTTTGAAAAGGGTATTAGAAAGCACTATAATTGCAATCTACTTGTGATCTTCCGCCAGTCGTCACGTGAAACTTTCTTATTCATATTTATTGAGCATAGAGTTTGTTCCCACTCTGTCACATTGCTACCTCAATATTGCCGGTTCTAGTTTACTGTAACTGCGCAGAAAAATTTCTGGTCCTTGTGGTTGAAATCTGACACAATTGTAAAGGTTATTAAAGCAATTAATGTGTAGTGTCTTGTACGTATTGTACTATTATGCTTCTGTAATTATCACTTGATCTTGTAATATAATAAATGTAAAGATCTGCAACCAAAATTTGTTAACACAACAAACACGAAATGCAATCACCGATATAACAGAATTGTCTCGCCCGATTTTATCTCATAAACTTACTGCTCCTTTTGTCAGATTAAATACTGCATAAATAATGGCATAATTAACTGCAGATACTCTATAAATCAAGGAATCTTATACTTTTTTACTTTTGATAACCCCTGTCGGCGTATTAGAAATTGTCAAACCATGTAAACGCCACCATTTATGACAGATTTTTTAAATTTACGTTATTTTAATGGCCTTTCCATTTCCTCGGTGATGCATTACCAATTTTCAACAAATGACCGGGCAATAGATTCCTGTACTGAAGGACTATGCCAGCCTATGTCGTACTTCGTAAACTAAATGACTCATTTGAAATTTTCCCGAAATACCGCCAAGATGCGCATAAAATTTTAGAGAACAGGGCTTGATAACAATGCTTCAGGAACAAGGATTTTTCATAATTTTTCAGTTTACTGAACTCTCAAAATTCTACGTTTCACCCGGGCAATTTACCAGCGTTACCGTGACAAAAACGACCAGTTCTCGTCGTCCAACGGCAATTTATTAATGATTTATCAACCGTAACCCTTTCTTGCACCTAAGCCATGAATCACCCGCCATCCTAAATTACGTCCATTTCCCTTCGGCTAAGATTACATCCCGGCCTGACCCCGAGCGTCTCTGGCAGTTTAAACTGACCTTATCTCGAATATCATCCGCCCCCCGGACGAAAATGCCCGGAAGAGGACCCACCCGTGTTAGGCAACCGATAATGTCYGAACTGGATGCCAATATTTGATACAATCTGTCCGAGTTGGTTTAACATAAAAAGGGTCCGCGGGTCGAACGGGCCCYGACGGCTAGATGGAATTTTAAGCGGGAATCTGAACGCGCGCACACACTTCAATTTCATTTTCAGGAAGTGTAATGTGGACGGGGCTAACGTCGCGACCGTAAAACCGAATCCTTTGGCTTAAGCCCTAAACCTCCTTTATGTTCGGACGTTAGGTTTGGTTTAGGCGGGGATGCTTACTGTGATCGGGGTTTTGTGGGGCGGAATTCTTAGGGTAATGGTTGGGCTTTCTTCCAACCCTCCTGTTAGCATAATATTCTTCCAGTTTTCGGGCAGGTCTGCTCATTTAGTGGATGGGATATGTATATAAAGAAATACGACTTTTGGGTTACAACTTTACCGCTTTGTCAAGTTCCAAACCAAACTAGTTTATGTAAATGTTGATAAACAGGTAGTTATGATAATTTGTATACTTTTCCAAAAGTAATCCACGACACTGAACAAAACATGGATACCAACGTGTAATATGTGTAAACATATCATTATTGCAGGTAATTGAAAACAAGATCTTTAAAATTGCCTTACATTAGTCAATTAAAATACTGAAGAGAGTCTAAAAAGTTGTCAGAGACAAAGTTCTTGATCGGGTAAGGTTCATAACCTATCATTGTATTAGACTCAGACTTTTAAATTTCAACATATGCCTGGTTTACTTAGCAGTTTCGTTTCAATTCATGATTATCACTGTATTATGTAAATATATATGATACATACTTCCCTTTTACTATGTTATATTGTACAGGGTGGCCTAAATTTGAGAAGGTTCATTTGTTGGCATGCCCTCTTTGGTTTTTCATTTCTTGACAATTTTAGCAAATGCTTAGTTCGTTGTGGATTCAAGTAGTGTAATGGTAATTTTTTGTTATCATTTGATTTTGGAATGTATATATTTTTCATCGCTATATCATTTTCTTGAGATACCTAAAATATATAATATGCTGATATTATTTTCACTAACTTAGAAATTATTAAGGAAGCTGCAACTGACAGTTGACTATGACAAGTGAAAAATAACAATGACTTAAAGTACTTATTTTCTGTAAACGTCTACATTTTGCTCTGTATTAGCAGATTAAGACGTAGGTAGAGAGTTTTAAGAAGATGGCTACAAAGTTTTCTGGTCACGCTCCATATTCCACACACACACTGCATTTTCCCGTCCGGTAAACTCATAAAATCACGGCCCACTAATGCGCTGCACCCCTAAATCTTCCGGTTTTGAATCAGCGAGCGCGCTGGCTTAAGCCATCCCGCGTTTAAAATTCCCGGATTTACCGACGGCGAGAACTGTTTCTTAAACAAATAAATTAAGCGCCGTCGGACCCGCCGCGGCCCAGGAAATCCCGTAATTCTCGCGAAGTAGACGCGATGGGAATGCTCGGCCGCATTTTTCCGGTTTTAATTCACCCGGCTCCGGGATGCTCATTGAATGAAATTCCTACGGCGGTAGGTATGCGGAATGCGGCGACAATTGCTCCGCTGGACGGATTATTGCATATTCTAGGGCGGTTTCGGGCACATCCGGGAACGCTCCGCGGGCGTGACGATATGTGCAATTTATTGGATCGAAGATGGCGAGAACTTTTTTCGAAAGTATTTGGAAGTCGCTGGCGAAACGCCTAATTTGCTACTTACGAGGCATATTCGTGATATAAGGGCCCTTCGCGTACACTTAGGTATTGACGGGTGAAAACGAAGTTGTACGCATTCATCGCCATCTACAATCGACGTGTTTTTTCTGCCATCGAGAATGTACTCAGTAAATAATTTTGCAGATTTTCGCCCTACCGTTCTAAGAGGAAGAAAAAACCTTTCCTAATCATAGGTAACCCCTTTTCTTATGTTACCCAACTATTTCTAAGCAAAAACTTTTTTAAGACTTTCTTAAATTAACGATTGCTGAACAAACTATTTAAAATTACCTTCATAACATAACATAGGGTAGAAACTGTAATTTTTCTAGTAAAGGGTTGTCACAAATATATTAAAAACTATTTTCTAACCACCTATTTATTCTGTAGATAAAGATAAGCACAATTGTAGGTAATATATCAATTTGTACAATCCATCCTTATCTCAAGCCTTGATGGCTTCTTCTGGAGTAAATCTTCTTATAAAAATCATCCCAATTTCTCACAAGCATAATTGAAGCCAGATTTCATACACTGCTGTGGCTGCTGTTTGGCAACCCTGGTCCAAGTTAATTTACGCACCACGGATTTGCTACGGGAAGCACTAGATTATCCAGGTGTACGCTTTTGAGAGAGAACTAATTGAGATAACAGCAATAGAGATTATTAATTGGCTTATTAACAGCGGAATTCTCTGCAATTTGGGCGTGGAAGGAACACTCCGCAATTACCCCAAGTATCGTCTGACAATACGAGTAGCGGAGAGCATATAGGCCTTTACAGCATGTGCTGGCAAGATGATACTTGAGGTAATTGTGATCCAGACTACTATTCCAGAATACAGTGATGAACAAGGATTAGAATTATTGGTCATGCGCGGCTATCAAAATTTATATATATTGGAAGGTGAGAAAAAATGATCTTAACAAGAGACTAATGTAATTCGGCACATATCATGTACTCCTCCCATTATGAGAAGCCATCGATGTCACCACAATATTAATAATGCAATTAGTATATTGCTGCGATAATATCTGATGATAGCGTCCATCTAGGTGAAACTTGTACAAAAGGTTTAATACCACATGAGGGCTACAATGCCTGCGATACGAGGCAACAAAGTGGAAGACATATTTAATGAAGTTCATGGTAATACACAAATTMATACTGCAATCATTTTGTGGAACTGCATTAAGTAATTAGCGWTGGTAAATTATAAAGCTWGTGGCGCATTACAATGAACTAATTKTTAGTCGTGTTGTAATATAACCKTAAAAATACGATAAACATGTWTTCTTTCGCTACAACCCACCTGATGCTTTAATGCAAGTGTKAGGTTGCTTTGTAATAAATTTAGAAGAAAGAAAATTGGTGGTGTCACTTCGTTTCTGTACTGCAGAAATATACCATTTGCATTTGTTATAATACGCAGTTTCGATAACACCATAAACACAAACATTATCAATACACGCACGGTGTAATTGGGCTAACCACACGATACTCAAGTGATGTTACAGGCAATAACCAAAACCGATTCGGCCAAATTGCATCGAACGTTGCTCGCGTTTGATCCTTCCCGCGGTATTTCACAATTTCAGATGCAAACTGCTTATTCCGAAACTTTAAATTGCATCCCTGAGTTGTTTATGAGTTTAGTACATGCCAGCAGAGAGTAACGTGCCAGTAGACGGCGACGTCTTTTGTATGTTAAACTGCAATTTACTCAAATACAATGGAAATGCTGGTGCATCAATTGTGCTCTGTGCATTTAAATGCATGAAAAGTGGTCTGCATGCCGTGCGATACTGGAATTGCACGGGGGCAAGATATATCTGACGAGAACGCAATAAGATATGTCTGGTTTTATGGCAAACCAATGCAGGAGGATAATACGCGACGGCAGGTTAGGTCCTTTTTGCACTACGGATCGCATTTGCAATTCAAATGGACGGTATAGCGACTGCATGCATTCGGCCGCCAGCATACAMGGACCAATATCGGTGCTTTTGCTTATCAATATCTTTACAAAGAGTGCTGAAATTTATTTCAAATAGTCAAATGCCAGTTTATTTTGCTACATGTGGAGATGCGGATTCAAAGTAGCAACATCAGAATACATRCAGCTTCGTTAAAGAAGTAGGTATTACTCTTTTTATTWTCTGTTCCCTAGGGCTCAAAACCGTTCCTTTTAAGATGCAATTAACTCATTGATAGTAATGACGTTAAATCTTCTATTACACAAGCAAGAAGTATATTTAACAGACTTAAAGGAAAATGAGATTGGAAAACTTATAAAGATGCCTGACCCAGACTATATACAAGCCTCCCGGAATTAAGGAAATTTACCATGTATCCTACAGAAGAGGCTAAGGAGTTTTAAGTAATTTCTTTTAAAATATTTGGAAAAATTAGTTGATAGGCATAACAAGTGCACAGGCCTTTACACTGACAAATATTAAAATCTTAAGAACACACAAGAAATATCAGCAAGTACCCGTATTTACGGATAACTATAAATATACTGCTCACCTAGTAAACCCTTTAACCCGCTGAAGTTATACTACAGTTGTGTATCGTCTGCACAGTGATGAATGCTGCGGTACCTCAAACGTTGCAGAAAAATCTGCGATATCTACAGAAAATAAAAGTGGTCCCACAAGTGAACCCTGAGGAATCCCTTATAATACCTAAATTGAAGTGGGATTGCCTTAAATATAGTAAAAATGTCCAGCTGCAACGTAACTTGCTCGAATTCTCCACATAAACAATAGGTATAGCAAAATACATGTAAAATCGCTCTGTCTTCGGTACGTGTACATCTAATTCTTGTTTTATTCAAGCAATCCATGCTGTATTATTACATGATCTGGATGGTGATACGTATTATTATTTATTTTTGACCCTAAATGAAGCACTTAACATGCTTTTCTTAGTAATTAAACGACAAGTATATTATTTATCTAGGGGTGTAAAACAGAGCAGTAAAATAACATACAGATCAATGTCTTGCGCAAACGTTGTACCTTCAGCACATTTCCATGTAAAAAGAAAATTAGCTGCATGCATGGGCATTAATAATACAGGTCCCAATACGGAGCACTGAGGTACTCAAACTGTTATAAATTCTGATACATTTTTTGTAGTATTCTTCTAAAAAGCAAGAGAAACTTTTACTTAAACCAATACAGATTTAACTATATAAGACTTCTCAAGTGTGGTATATTGCCGAAACGTCATCTCTAGATTAACACAATTTCCATAAGTTTATTCCTATAGAATGTTACAGTCTTTTAAATGTTCTAATTGACCTGGCGAAGCAAGTCAACGCGAGCTAGTTAGTAACAGTTTTCAGATTGCAAGTGACTAAACATTGTTAACCTTTACACCTCATTTTATGTTATTAGGTTTTTTGGGTGTAGTAGGTGCAATTCCTTGCTTTTTATATACCCATGGTGATTATTACAGCATTTAATATAGAATTACCTGCATTATATTTGCAACAAACAAAGGTACTTACTGTTAAATCAAGCCCATGACATTTCAATCTGGTGACTTACCTAAAACAAAGGAAATCAGTATTAGGCATGAGTGTTCTGCAGCGCCAACGAAATAATCAAAGCATTATAATAACGTACAGGCAGAAATTTATCCGATATAGGAACAGGCACTGTTGGCATTGAGATATTGCAGATCAATCTGGATTTGGAATAAGACTACTAAGTGACCATCTTGCATTGGCTTTTCAATTGCACCAAAAATGGCTGATGTAACCTACCTAGGCCCAGGGAAGTGATGAAGTACTTGTAAATGCTAGAATTATGTGTAGTTTAGAAATCTCTTTTTTCAGCTGAAAATACTTATGTACTTCTCTCTTTTTTTAAGCACTTAATACGTACGTCCGTTTGATTATGTTTGTGTAATAACGATTTAAATGGATGGCAATTCTCATTTTAATACACCTGTGGATACAAAGTCTCAGCTTAAAAACCAATGCAGCCCTCTTCCCCCTTCAGGGAATATCACCGATCGGGCAGACGTGACGGTGTCAAGTCACAGAAGACGAAACCCGGCACGGAACAATCTAAACAGCCCCCCTGCCCCGCACCCGTACGAACGCGTCGCAATTTAAAAGAGAGCGTCGATTTTTCTTTTGTTTCTAAACTAGATTCATGGAATCTCTTTCCGATGGGGCGCCGAATATTGGCACCATTGCCGTAACGGCGTACGGGCGCGCGGCATGCCGAACGATGAAGTCCTGAAAAGTTTACATCAGGACATCCGATAGGCTAAATGTACGAGTATCACGTTCGGTGCGTCGTTTCGCTGATCGGAAAAATAAGACGCGTCGATGCGGGGGGAAAGCGGAACAAATAACGGTGGAAAAGTTTCTGAAGCGACGCAGCCCTGGCGATACAAAAAGCAATTAATTTTTCTATGCGGCACAGCATTTTGCCAATGAAATGTCTAAACATAGACTCGAATTTACAAAAATTAGCGAAAGACTTAGCAAAAGAGGTGTGTTTAGTGCTACTGTGTACAGTATAGTGATTTACTGAAATAGAAGTGTTAAAATAGTAGTGTTTTGGCTAGATGTGTTTAGATTAAGTGTATCTCGGTGCATAAATAAAGGAAATTAAGTCAGAAATGAGCATGTGGAACCCGCAGTCCTAATAATATGTATAGCCAGTCTTCTAAACAAAATAATTGCACAAATTCTAGATAATAATGTCACCACAGTGGGCTAAACCCTAAAAGTAAGACATTTTTTGCTGTTTAAGAAAATTGCACTAAATAGCTGAAATTCAAAATGGAGGATTTTTTTTCAGAATGAAATTTCTGCTTATCCAATAATATACTTCGTTATAAGAATTTCAAATAATCAGAGACATATGTGTTGTATGATTAACAGTTTATTGGGTTCACAGTGTGAACTTTTATCGTTACTTATCATTGTTTAGTATTTTTACTACTTTATTATAAAAAACAAACATCGCAATAATTTATTGGTCGAATAATTTTACTAACATACTTTTTTCATTGTGAAAGTACTAAACGCCAAGTGCTTACAATGACGCGTAAAAGTCAACGCATTTGCGTTATTATTTCTTGGATGTCCAAATTCACAGAATAAACTCTTGGCAGTTAGGATACAAGGTTTACAGAATACCAGCACATACAGACAAATATTTACATGCTACATCTCACAACCCCCTCTCAAAAGAATAGTCTTATAAGGACGTTATTTGTTAGAGCACAAAGAATCTCAGACGAAAGTTCTTTACAAAAAGAAATATATCATCTTAAATAAGCGCTAATAAGAAATGGTTATGGCAATAAGAATATTTGGTCAATTTTTAATAAAAGTGCTCATTCAAATCAAGTAAATGCTCAGCCAGGACAAAGTAAATTAAAGTTGAGTTTGCCTTATGTACAAGGTCTTTCAAAAAAATTAAAGAGGATGCTTAGAAATAGTAAGTATAATAATTTAAAAAAATAAGTTCTACTAAAGTACATTTACAGAGTGAAAGTGTTTACAAAATTACTTGTTCTTGCGGCAAGTGTTACATAGATGAAACTAAAAGAAAAGTAGATACGCGTTTGAATACATGCTACTAGGCTGCAACAGATATACAAATCTTCTGTAGCTAAACACTAATATTTGACTAAACACATGATTGACTTTGATAAAACAAACATTTTACATAGAGAAAAATATTATCACAAACGTCTAATAAAAGAAGCTTTAGAAATTTGCAGGATACAAATAATTTTAATAGGGATTGTGGAAATTATGAGTTAGGTGACATTTGGAAGGCTATTTTGTAGTTCGTGTATATCTAGTATGTAGTTAGTTCTTTTTTCGTCGTTAGGTGCATATTTTATCAGGTTGACACGTTGTTTATAAGACGTCTCGCTTCCTTGGTGATTTGTTTACTTACTTTTAAAATTTAGTTTGATCTTGTGTCAGATTTTGAAGTTTTTTCGTGTTTGACAAAGATTACAGGTGTAATCGAAACGTCAGACCAATAACCTTTTGTCAATGTTTTATAAAGACAAGCATCTTTCGGGGGAAATATTATCTGCTAATGAAAAACATTTGCCCAATGTATGGGCCTTCGTTCTACAATGAAAAATTTAGAAAAAACGTTGACTTCTTAGAATTCTTTGCCTACAACGATTTTAAAAGTTTAAGAGTTAAAGAGAAGAATGGGGTCAAATATCTTGGATGTTCTGTCTTTCCGTGTGAAAAGGGCATACAGYCGATCTTAGTAGAAATATTTAATGGTTTGAAGGTGAGATATATGGTCCTAATAATACCGAATAACGGTTCTTTCATGATCACATGTTAAGCTCCTTTTGAATCTACCTCTTTGACAACTAGCTTTGCTGCTTTTTTCGAGAGCCTATTCAATTTACTCCCCGGCGATAATAGGGCCTAAAACCGTCGCTTCTTCGTAAAATCCTCCTCTCCACGCTGCAGTTAATCAAAGGACCAATCACCACTCCATCTAACTAGTAATCTACACGTAACTCAGTTACGTTTGTAGCAGCGCCTCGGTCGGCTGTGCCGCTCACCGTACTCGCTTTGCAATTATCCCAGCTGTTATCCGAACACTACTTTATTGTATTAAGTTTGCCGGCTCGATTTTATCCAATTACAGATGGAGAGTGGATGCGTTGAGCTACGATTCAACTTCAACGGCAAATCTCGAAAGAAACCCGCCACCCAAGGCGACGACATCGCCTAATCCTGTTAGGGTAATTGAGCCTAATAGAGCGAGGATGTGTAGCGAAGCGGTCCCGCTTCAAAACAGAACTTCTGCAAGCCTGAAACGCGCCAAATCTAATTGCGATCGCACGCGTCGGAAAATAAGCGACGTATAAAGGGATCACGTACCGGGTTGACTGAGAAAAAGGTCAGATATCATTGACTGTGACGTATAAAGCGTTTATTTAAATCAGATCTGTTTCAAGATATTTCAAAATAACTATCTGAGATGCATCAAATGCGTGACAAGAATCGACATAATAAGAAATCGGAGAAATCTAGCACACAAACAATAGAAAAGATCAGCTAACAATTTGGGCACTTTACAAGAATGAACGAAGAATAATCAGCGCGCAGGCACGAAAAGCGAAACAAGTGGAAAGAAACATGACTAAAGGAAGCAATACGTTGGGATATGTCTGACTCATATTATTCACGTCAGAATACTTCGTTTTCCAACAGTTCCTTTGTAAAATTTTCCGCCTGTTTCCTCTTCCAGGAAGAGCTTCTTATTGCCCGCTGAAACGGAACAGCCCAGTGACATAATAAAAGCGGGCAGTTCCAGTTAGAAAATAAGATTTCCTTCCACCTGTTTAATACCTCGCATTGTTTCTCCCCAGCACAATACTAGCTGAAAACGCAACTTTACACAATGCCCTCTGCGGGGTCGTGGGCGAGTTTCCCCTCAATAAAGCGGTACAAAAAGGACGTTACACATCTCCGCCCGACCGGCGGCATTGTTCTTCCTGTGATTGCACATTTTCCACTTACCGGACGGCAGAAAAATGGCCTGCACACGTCGAAACAGGCGCATGCAGGCTTACGTGGTCTGGCCGCGGGCCCTTTCCGTGTCGTTACGCAATCCGCCACTCTATAAAACCCGAAAACCACGAGCCATACTGGCCTCGAGGGCCCTGGGGGTGTTTATCTGCTAATACAGGTCCATGAGAAAGAACAGAAGGGCTTCGAAAGGGTGGCTGATAAAAGGCCCGTACTTTTTGCTGTCAACAATCCTCTGCTGAAGAAAATCTAGTAGACCATAAATATACAAACCTCTGAGCGAATTTTGTACACCAGACATCCCTTTTTTTCAAGCACATCCCCGTACATGCCAGAATATTCCCTCGAAAATTTTTGAAAATCTTGAGAAATCCTCGACCATTTTCAGATATCCCTAAACAATTTAGGAACATCCCCTTAGACAATAATGAAACTTTTTTGCCTATTTAATAATTTTATGTGTTACAATCTTGAGATTACTTGAAATTTATAAAAAATATTTAATATTAGACAGGCAATTTCAACATAAGACAACAACAAATATTCTAAAAAAGCTCATTTATATTCTAGATTAGATGTCTAAGTTCTGACCGTTGCATTCACATTAAAATAACAAGATCATGAATTTTACATACATTCTAAATTAATTTGCGGTATATCATTTATGCCTAATTTTACGAGACTCGGAAAATAAATACTGCTCATAAGAATAGGTTTACAATACACCCGTAACTTATTAATATTACAAATGAAAGCATGTACTAATAATTTAACCAGCGCTTATGATCAGAATTGACAGTAACTGCAGTAGAACCTTGGGTAGAGCTTTTCAAATTTGTCACGGTCGAGCTATTTGGTCAATTTTATCCCTAAAATGTTAGACAACTGTGTGAATAATTCGCTTGTGCCCTGGTACAAGAGTCCAAGTGAAAAACGGCAAACACTCCCTTGTTCTGATTTTCTATTGTATTTTTTTTTAATTTCTTCATTTGCCCCAGCAAATCGAAATAAAAGAAAAAGGAAAATTTACACGAAAGCTTGAATAGCGCCGAAAGCATCACGCACAGTAGGAACCCAGTCTCTTTATCAAGCCAAATTGACAGCGAATGTATTATTTGTTATCACTTAACGATTTTAAATGGGGCGTTTCGTTTTTATGGACCTATATTTCTTTCTTAATGAACTCTTTCTTTTACTGTTTTGATAGCAGCGTAATGGGGAACGGGGATTTCTGTGAAATATCGGCATCATGATAAAACGTTTGAAATGCTGCTCATTTACTGGGCGTACTAATTTAGACAGACTGAACGCTTACACACAGTTAACTATAATTAAAGTTTAAATGCGCCGTAATATGTATTTAATGCAATGAAGCGACAACCACTTTCTTGATTAGAGCTGCAGTATTGTTTGGATTCAGTTTTCTTAATATAATGCAAATACTAAAAGTTCTCTATTTTACTTCTCCTTTTTTACATTGCTGCTTTTTCCGTTAGTGGTCTAATTTATTCCAGCTCAGCAAGTGCTAATGCGCTATACCACAAAAACGACCGTCTAGAGATAGGAAAGGTTCCCAACGAACGGACCAATTTAACAAGCATTTTCGGCTAAAGACTCCAGGGGGCTGTTATTCCTTTATGGGGTCACACCCTACAGAAAATAGTGAGAAGGTGTAGGTGTATTTTAACCCTCTCAGGTTAATCTGGTTTGGTTTAGAGCAGAGGACTAGGTT
Source organism: Rhyzopertha dominica (assembly GCA_025024175.1). NCBI lineage: Eukaryota > Metazoa > Arthropoda > Insecta > Coleoptera > Bostrichidae > Rhyzopertha > Rhyzopertha dominica. Next base: position 53,494,800 of record QCXZ01000138.1, on the reverse strand, counting down.
GCATTTCAATATTTCGTTATCATAATTAATACCTGCAAGTAATGTCAGGACTTTAGCTTAGAAATGTTATAATATACGGCTAATCAATTAGCTGGGTATCAGTATCAAAACAATCATTAAAAATAACCTATGATGCTTTTTGGTTTTTAACATCTAATCTATTATTCAAATATCTGCAAGTCTGTCAAACGCAAACAGACTTATAGTCGTTACATTTCAATGTAACGGTTGAATGATTTCAAATACAATAATCGCCTGGCAGGCAAACAGTTTTATAGCAGTCTGTAGTTAAGTATCGTAAAAATTAGGAAAAGTTAAATAGACTATTAAATTGCATTCGCATATTTCTGGTTCTACAATACTTACTGTTGAAACGTTAAAAGCTTCATCACGACCCACGTTTCGAGGAATATTTTCATAATAAGTTCAGCACAGCTCATTCCTCTTTCAAGCTAATTTGGTAACACCCCGGCGTTTCAATTTAAACAGGCAAATGATACAGATTTTTGTATATTAGATTTTTTTCAGCACAGGCTACAAAAAGTGTATAATTCCCATTTTATTTTAACAKAAAGCATATGAACAGTGATCGAATAATAATTGTATATATCCAAATATGGATTGTCCCCATACTCATACAATGACCGCATAATCTTTCAGAATCGATAACATTTTTATCTGGATCGACATTTTCAAATGCATATTTTCCCAAAATTCTACAATGAATTTTGGAGGGTGCAGCTTTCGCTGAATAGTGATATTTACCCATGGTCAAGGGTTCTATATGGTTTAAATCCGAAAGCGTAGATTTAAATGTACTCCACCAAATTACAAACCTTAATAAATCATCCCTTCCCACTCCAAAGTAAAGCTCATTTAATTTTGTTATTAGGGTGTCCAATAATATTATGGATATTACTTCTTGTTTACTCTCTCCCAGCCGCATATTAATTGGACCATGCCCATCCCTTCAGCGGAATTATTGACTTAGGCCTTTCGACAAATGCTTTCTCGACATCTTCATCCGGAGACAACAAATTTGCTCGTGCCGGTTCACCAATTTGCATTGATGGACGTGAACAAGGAACTTCACGAATCTAAGCAACTCATTCTCTTCTGGCTAAAGAAAACACGTCTGAATTAGTAACAGCCTGAAGGTGCTGGACTAACGCTCTGTCAGGATTTCACGAATACTTTTAAATAAACAATTTGTCTTGTCAGGAGCCAGCTTTGGGAAGGTTCGGATTTATCACTGTTTAATTTTCCTTTTGGGAAATACCCACAAGTCGTGCTCAATGATCGTGACAGAGAAAGTGAAAAAACGAGAGACAAGAAATCTGCGGCATTCCCAAGACGCTGCGCTGGTACGTGTCGGAGGGTTTTAAGGTTGAAKTGCGGTATGSTGCCGTTGTCAAGCCTTCGGTTTTCTTAAATATTCTGMTTTGTAATATTCGTCCAGGKTACATTTTCTTTATACGGTAGAATACGCACACCGTGCAAAACAGGGCAGGCAACGAGGTCTTATTTTCTATTTGTCCCTACACTTTTGGGCTAAGCAATCATTTGTATTACGACGGTGAATGCTTTCAGTGTCCATTGTAAAAAAATATCGGTCTGATCTAAAACAAACATATATATTACTTGATAAAAGGAAAAAGGTCAGTGCGATCATGACGACCAAAGAAGAGAGTCCAAAATTATGTACATTATTATATATACATTAATTATAACTCAGTTACGTTTATTATAAACCACTCTATCGAACAAACTGTATTTCATTCGTTTATTAAAACTGTCAAAAGTTATTCCTGTCTATTAAAGGGCACTAAGAGGTCTGTAGAAAGCTACAAACCAATCACTATCATCTCTGTGTTAGCAATATTACTTGAGTCATGCTATGCTATGTGATATTATAATAATAATAATACTATTTATTGAGCAATGTACAAGGTATACATAGTTCAAAAGCCCTCTAAAACGGCTAGCCGTTTTACATTAAGGGCAGTTCCATATAAAATTAGCAGATTAATTTAATCCAAAAAACCAACAGTTGAGTATAAAGCAAACATAGATAGATACACGAAAGATATATAAATATCCCTACCTCTCATATAATTCTAGCAGTTTACAAGATATTTTATTCTTAAGCGTTATAAGGCTACATTTTTCAGAGAATATGCCAGTGTAGTGATTATGCAATATGGCAGCAGTATATTCAAAACTACTTTTGAATTTCTGAGTTTTATGTCTAGGAATAGAAAGACTATGTACAAAACGCAAGTCTACATCATGAATATCGGATCTCCGAGTCAGACGTTCGCGAAGATATGTTGGCAACCCACTAGAAATAATCCTCCGTAAAAACACACAAAACGACAGTATATATCTCTCATTAAGTTTTAGTATTTTAAACAGTCTGTAATGTGGGGTGATATGGTCCCTGTAACCTATTAAAAATGAGAACCGTAGACATGCATTTTGCAATAATTGAAGTTTGTCCCTCACTGAATTACTCAGAAATTTGTAGTACACTGTGTTACAATAATCTAAGTGACAGAGTACCAGTGCATTGGCAAGTCTCCATTTTATTTCCGGTGATAATGTGTTCTTGTACTTCCACAGACATTTCAATTTCCACCACCCCATTGATGACTTACGCACAGCATGTTGCTCAAAGGACAGATGAGGGTCTATTACTACACCCAGGTTTTTCACTTCCTTGGAGAGAGGAATCACTTCAGAGTTCAGTAGAATCGCACTAAGACACTGTGGCATTTTCCGAATGCAATTTACAGAGCCGATACACATCACCTGAGTTTTCCTCGCATTCAGTTGAAGACCATTAATGACCGACCAGTCAACGATCGATTGAAGAGTCTCGTTAATTACACCTATAATCTGATTGGCTTCCTCCGGAAAGCACGACACGTAACATTGAATGTCGTCCGCATAGCAATGCATTCCCCAATTCTCAGGCATCATTCGAGGAAAGTCGGCAATGTATACGCTATAAGCTAAGGGGCCTAGCACACTACCCTGAGGCACCCCATACGCTATCGTAATCCAGTCTGATGTCACGCCATCGATTCTAACCGCCTGTACTCGATCGGACAGAAAGCTGGTAAACCAATTGAACGCAGTACCCTCTATGCCATAGTATTGTAGCTTAGATAGAAGTAGCTCACGATCAATCGAGTCGAAAGCCTTTGAGTAGTCAAGAATGCATAGGAAGCTAACTCTGTTTTCATCAATCTGACGGACAATGTCATCTGTTATTCTAGTCAAAGCTGTAGCTGTACTGTGGTGTTTCCTAAAAGTAGACTGATTAACCGGTAGTATGCCGTTCCGGTTAAGGTGTGCGGAAAGCTGCCTCTGCACGACGATTTCCAAGACTTTGCTAAGTGTACACAAAACGCTCACAGGTCTCAAGTCGTTTATTGTCACATCTCGGTTTGCTTTAGGCAATGGTGTTATTAAGGCTTTCTTCCAAATAGTTGGCACTAAGCCATTGATAAGGCAGTAATTTATGATATGGGTGATGGCAGTTACGCAAAAGGGCAGCGACAAAAAGTTATCATCTGTATATTACAGTAAAACTAAAAGAATTCAGAACGTACAGATGCTGGAATCTACAGAGATACTCGAACAATTGTTGCTACAACGTCAAGATCAAATCGTGCAATGATCGATATGTTTTCAAAACTACTGATAGGAATATCCCTAAGACAAACGAATAATGTAAAATTCTACACACCATCATGCCGTGAGCTAGGAGGTTATCCCGCTAGGTCGTTAAGTTTCTAAAAAAAAAAACACTGTAACTCCAACGAAAGCCAACTTAACTTGTCCAATTTGATCCGCACGCAAACAACTGCGTCCTCTCCAAGAGACAAACTGCTGATACCGCCTTTAGCTGCGAACTCATGATGGTAGCCGACGCCAACTTCGCACCTAATTGCTCTTTGAGGGGAAAGTTTCTTTGGCCGTCCGCGGTGGAAGTTGTGTTCCGTTTCGTATATCTTACAGTTTAGCAACTTTTTGGAGGGTTCAAATTATCTCTGTGGAAGAGGAACAAAAAAAAAGAGAGCACAGCACTAGCAGAGTGGAAGCCACACTTTACGAGCAGCCTCAAGTTTGTGGTTAGAATGGAACGAAAACTTTCGACTGTTCCGTGTGGATTTTGTGAAGTTGTGGATAATTGCCGCGGTGCTCCTATAGACGGGACTAGGAAAAAGATTTTGTTTGAAGCTGAGTCAGTGCATTTAAACTGTGCATGCATCTAAATTCGTCGAAAATTGCGGAAATATGCGGTAACGTGCAAACATTTAGTGTGCAGGCTGCTCTTTTGCAAAGGGACACAAGCGAGAAACTTCAGAACAGAAGTACCCTGAAAATTACCAATTTTGGTAACTCACACGATGGAAATGTAAGTCTATGAAAGATTCCATGAATATTTATACATGTGTAAATGCTACAATTATCCTTGCAAAAAGTTCTTCTTGATTACGAATTGATCTGTTATAAACCAGGATTTGATATACACAAACATAAAAGATAAAGTGGACTGAGGTCCTCTTCCATTCCATTCCATTCTTCCATTGAAAACACTACAATTGATGACGATAATCAGCAGAGCTTAAAGCTTGTACCTTTTGTTCAAAACATTTTCTCACTTGTGAAGCTGCATTTTTGTGTATTTTATTAAATAAAATGAAGCAGGATTTAGCTAGCTTCTTTTAAATTTCTGGTTGCACTGAAAGTAACTATTATTGAGTATTTCAAAGTTAAAATCTGTTCTTTTCTAGTGTCTTTCATTTTAACTGAAGTTAACTGTTATTTATTGGACACTCACACCAAGTATATGCCATTTATCTTTCCGAAAACGTTTTTTCCTCGCCGCTCGCCACATCGCACCGTCTCGAAATATTTCACCGTCCATTTAAATATTGAAAGTATAATTTCGGGACCCCATTAGCGTTCCACTTTGGCTTAAAAATTTCAGTCGCTAAATTATTTCCAAGTCGCATTTAAGGAGGTGTTCATTAGCACGGCGCATTAACCTTTACGTTGATTGGATTCGTAGCAATTTTTGAGCACTGATGTTGTAATTTGATTACGGACGGACTTTCACTCGCCCGACGAATGATTTAAACGGCAAAAGCTCCAGTATTTCACCGGCAAAACTCAATTATAACTGCAGTTTCCCACTAAATCCTCGCGTAAAATATAAATGTGGCTGCGTCTGACATCGAGCGCGCTGGATTATTACCGCCAGATGTTTTAGAGCGGGAGCGGTATTTTTCCGACGATTTAAAAATTAAGGGTTGTTTAAATCCGTGTACAAACAAATTTGTTTTTTCAACGTAACGCTCTGGATGGATTTAAAAGTTTATTCGTCAATTTCAGGGGAGTATTAAAATGTTTACGTGGCCACAAACCACAAAGTACAGCACAATATATACATGTCGTCGCGTTGCTTCATTTTATTCACGTGGACACGACTTGGGGGTCATTATGTGAAAATCGCTTATCAATCATCTAATGGAGGCTTTGCGAACTACGAAGAGTGTTGGTATGATCTGTAAGAACAGATACCTACATCAATTTTTCTTAAAAAAAATTTAATGCGTATATGCAACGCAGAACAAAATAATAAGCATCATCTTAATTGTGAGAGCAGATAAAGTAATACACTTCAATAGCAAAACTAGATAATTTATATTTTATGCGAGTTTAATGCGTTGTAAATCACATTGCAAGAATTTACTAATGTATTTTTCACACGATTAATTTTTTAACACTCCATTTTCAAAATGAACCTACTATTGAAAGATTTACGTTAATTTATTTGTTTATACAAACGGAAACAGGTAATACCTGTCTTCCACTGTTCCCCTACGAATTAAATTGCACTCATATTTTCTTACACTAACAACATAATAATTAAGTTCATTTAACAGATAACGAAATTAAATGCTGTATAATCGTATACACGATAAATTATACATAGTACAAATAAAAATATATTAGATTACTTTTATGACATCATATCTACATACCATTTTATTAAACTTAGTCAAAGATGAATGCAAAAATTGTAAATATTTGTTCAACAAAGACGGCGCAAAATAAGAAAAACATCCTTCAATTTTTTTGTGGAGTGTAGAGAAATAGAAAAAGTATCTTTACGTATGTAAGTACGGTTTAATGTGTTCGGTGTACGGGATATTATAAATAAATCCGATACAAGCATTTTGTACTCGTTGCACTTTGTCTTTATTTTGCTGAGTAAGGAAATGTGTGCGCAATACTCTATGTAGGGATACACCAATGCTTTGGCCAGTCTTATTTTAACTTGTTGCCCAAGCTGAAATTTGAAAGAATATAAACATTTTAGCGCTTGTATTGAGTGTTTATATACATGATCTATATGCTCATTAAAAGATAAAGTACTATCAATAAACATTCATTTTTCATTGCCTTTAAACAAGTCTTCGTCTTTTAGTCAAAAGTACTCCAGTCATCCTCATACGAAAATAAATGTACAATGTCGGGTACAATATTATCGCACAGTAGGTTTAGGTAGATATCTGCTTTTACATTTCCATTCATGAAAGATGGATCAACGACCTATAATACCAGCCCATAAATTTAGTTTTATACGAAACGTAAACAAGCATTAAAGCTCCATATTATGATAGTCAAATTTGTAAATTTTGACTGATTCAAATATGGAGAACTTGTTCACAAATTCATTATATGGTTTGGCTATTGCAGAGCATTACGACGATTCTTAAAGCGTTAAGCGGAGATGCTATAATGGCACATATAGGACGAAGTAAACCTAGCAATGATTGTTCTAATGTATCCAAAGTCCTACAAAAATATACTGGCGACATGTTGTTTTCCGGGCTGGTTCCCACGTTGGTTATTAGACCTGGACGTTTCGACACTCATGTCGGTGTCTTCCTCAGAAGTAGCTCTGAAACTGAAGTGTCCTAGCCTGCTCGGGTATTTATACTCGTCCGGGTCACTGACGCGTGGGCGTTGTCACGCGTAAATCATGTTGTCTTGAATTGCTACGTATAAAGTAATGAAAAGTATAACTTTCATTCAATAAAATGCAATCACGAGAAATTGGGAACTTTATTAATATCTGCACTAATTTTTACCATGTAGCCCAAGATTTTGTATTCACTCCTGTGAAGAAAACTAGTATTTAAACTAAAAAAAAACGACCAACGAATTTGATCGAGAACAGTAGATTCCAAAACTACGGAAGCTTAACGCTGTTAGTTTTAATGAAAAGAAAATTCAAAGGATTTATTCCTTCTGTTGAATTAGTCAACGTCGCGAGCAGGCAACTCACTTCTTAATACCCCGAGCACGGAACCCAATTCCCAAACACCAGCTCCGAGCTCCTTTTCCCGCAAAACCCCAACAATGAAACCGCGTCCTCCCGTTTTTAATTCTACAGGATTAGCCTCTTCCAGTTCAGTTCCTATAGGAGAAGCAACACACTCCCGTATTAGCAAGTCAATGGACCGCTCAGTCGGCATGGCACACTTTGGCAAATTGTATTTGCCTTTCTTATTGGGTGGACTTAGAGGAATCGAAAGGAAGCGAAAGACGCGAGGCGAAACGTATACGGGGCCATTTGTTTCTATTTAGGGTGCAGACTGTGCTTTTATACGCGAGACCGACCTAAATGGGGGGGATGGGAATATACTCTGGACATTGTTTCGGTTTACATGTTTGTGGAAGGCGAAGTGTTACGATATTGGCCGGGATACAGCGCTGATAAATTGATGATACGGTTTATTTGATACGATTATTACTACAAAATAATAATTTAATAACGTAAAACTTTTCTTGCCCAAATAGGTCATCTCTATGTTCAATATCCCCATTGATTATGTATTTAAGGGCACTAAACTGACGCTTCAATGGTGGAGCCAGTTGTTACTAGACGAATTTTGTATGAATGAATATTTAAGAACCCGTTTGTTGTATGGTGTTTTTGTTAAAATTAAATGCATTTACTTCATCTAGCACACTTTTTGAGCTTTTTTTTTATAAAGCGAAATAAAATGTCATAAACTCCGGTGACTTGGTAGGTGCAGCAACTGAGCGATGTATAATAATATAATTTCAGACTCACCTTTAACTGCATTTAACTTGTTGCCGACCATCTGTTTCGCAACGAACGCCGCCATCTTTGCTGTTTATCTGAAACAATACGCAGAATTATATAAGTATAATCTAACCTAKCTCAAAAGGTTGTTGAATGGATCGATCAGTTTTAATGGTTCTTACAGTAAGTTACTTCTTCTGTATGAGGTATGTTTATGTGAATGATACCTTCTCCCTAATTTCTTTGCCTAAAATGACTGGCAAAAGACGAACAAATTCAATATAGGTCAATTTTAAGTAAGTTGTTTTGAAGTGTTGACCCTTTATCTTAATATTTATCCAAACTTCATATGACTGCTGTACTGCTATGTTTCCTTTTCTGGACCTGTCACATTTCATTTTCATGTGTACATTCTTCCTCATCAAACAAATTCACCAGTATCCAAAATACACATACTGCAAGACAAAACCCAGTTTCTTTTCAATGCCTCTTTTCCTGCCGGGTCCCTTAACTTTTACCATGGCAAGAAGCAACTAAATCAACTTTCCAGCGAGCAATTCCCAATTTGCCGGCCAAAGTTAAATTCGCATCCGGTAGTTGAAATTTAATCCACAGAAGAGGGGGAGCGCACCGGCAATAAACCATTATGCCCAACTTTTAATGCGTGCAAGAACACGTAAAAATCTCATAAAGCTTAATAAGCAATATTAACTTTTCGCCCAACTCTGCAATAGATTATATACCGCGTACACAAATACGCATATTACATCTGCGGGCGTCGAAACAGAGCGTATAACGACGAGGTCGCCAGTCTGGCGCCCGACTGGCAAAAGCGACATCTAGGTCGCTGAAAACAAATGCCGGACTGCAAAACAAAGTCCCGCTTTCAGATCGCTTTCTATGGCGTGTAGCGGCACGCTTTAATTAACTAATTAAAAATTTTTGACGTGCTACTGCGTTTTGGAGTTGTTCAGAATGGAGGTGTGTTCATTAACTGCACAATGGGCGCAGCAAAAATTCACTGCTAGAAGGCACCGTTTTTACGAAGAGGATAACAAATAACGTATTTAGTTAGTTCGAAAATTGATCCTCCTGGAATCATAGTCAATTTTACCGACAAATTTCTGGCTATTGGTCCCCATTATCACCAACAGTGACAAACATTTATGGAAGCCTTTGAACAGATACCTTTAAATCATCAAAACTGAAACCTAAAATCTGGATTCCTTTTCTTCTTCTCAGCAATCTTGTTAGATCACCTTAGTTCCCAACAACTAACTCTCGAAACTATAGATAGACTGCTTTACTTCTCTATGTTTAAGGTGTCAGACAGAATTGGCAAAATTCTTAAGAAAGGACTACAAGAATTTAGTTAAAAAACTTTTAATGTCATATAAAGCTTAGACATGCAGTATGTCATTGCAAATACACTTCCGAATATTCTAGCTGACTACTATTGGACACTTCAGATGCAAAATACTCCAGAAGTTAAAGTTATTTAATTTGATAAACAATCCCTTGCTTTGTAGTTGCAAACACTTTATATTGTATCTTAAATGTGACGTTATTTTTATCTTATAGCAATGAATTTGCAACCTCAAACTTTCCAATAGCCTTCCCGGTTTTCTTCTTCGAAACCCTGTATACCCCCTTCCCCAACCTCTCAAGCTTTTCGATAAATACAGGCGAAAATGGAGAGAGGGTTGCTGCGAGTTAAACCAATCTCGGAAACTTCGGAATAAAAATTTCGTTCATGAATTTTACATAGTTACCGGACTAAAACCACTGCCGTAACGTATATAAACAACAATACTGATAAGAAAGTTCCACGGCTCAGGAATCCTCCCGTATACATGAATAAAAAATTCCCGTGTAACGGGAGTGACGCGTACACTCCTAACGATATAAGAAACTTTCCCGACGACGGACGCGAACAAAGGTTTCCATTCTGCTGGACGAGTTTTACAAATTCCTCTGCGCTCCCTGAAAAAGGAGCCTTGGATTCGGATTGGCTGCTTAATTAAAACGGGTGTAAGCGGTTGTACCAAGTTAACAGGATCTTCGCAGCGGATTATCTTTGGTGGAGAGAAAAAGTTTTAATGGACAGAAGAAACCGCTTAACTGCGCGCTTTTATGATGCACGGGCAGCCGTGAGACACTTTTAATGAAATGCTGCCCTTGTTAAGGAAAAGGGACGATCTGTTTTGTATCTTTTAGCTGCCTTAACACCGCCAGATAACGTTTCTTTTACGTTATTATATATTTTTTTTGCTGTGTCATACTGCAAGGCAAACACGAATTCAATCTGAAAGTTCTCTCTTAATTATGAACTGGTTACACAAAATGGGGAGCCTAAAATAATGCACCTTTTCGATATTTGCAAAAGTTCATGGCAAACTAAATATTTTACATAAAAAGTGTAAATACAAACGCTATAGAAAGTGGCGTTCTTAATTAGATAGTGTTAATCAACTTTGCAAATGAGCTGTCGTTTGCGAGATATGATAAGATGTGATAATTGGTTGCAGTTAAAAAAATTAAGTAAACATTATCATGAATATTTTAAAGTAAAAGATAATATTTTCTCGGAAAGATCGCTGTCTCTTGAAAACACTGACAAAAAGTTATTAGTCTGACTTTTTGATTACACCTGTAATCTTTGTCAAAGACGAAGAACCTCAAAATTTGCCTGACATATGAGTTCAAACAAAATTTTGAAAGTCTCAACTATAGCTTCTTTTATTAAACGTTTGTGACAATATTTTTCTCTATGTAAAATTTTTGTTTTATCAAAGACAATCATGTATTTGGTCAAATAAGAGTGTTCAGCTACGGAAGATTTATCTATCTGTTGCAGCCTAGTAGCACGTATGTGTTCTTGCAAACAAGTACCTACTTTTCTTTTAGTTTGACCTATGTAACACTTGCAGCAAGAACCAGTAATTTTATAAACACCTTCACTCTCTAAATGTACTTTATCTTTAGTAGACTTAAAATTTTATTTAAATTATTATATGTACTATCAACAACTAAAATATCGTGTTTTCTAAGCATCCTCTTTAATTTTTCCGAAAAGCCTTGTACATAAGGCAAACTCAATCAATTACTGTGATTGAATCTTTATCTGCTCTAGTAACTATAATGGACTTATCTGTATTCAAATCCTTAAGGGCCTTCATGTCCTCAGATGTCACATTAGGTTTGGGCGTATGTGCATTTCTAATAGCGTGGCATACATCCATCCTAATCTTATCCGCTTGATCTTTCGGAAGCAGTCTTATACAAGATTCCACAGATGACATTATCTCCACTTTTGGAACGGTCCGTGGCGTTACAGCAAAGTTCATCCCTTTCGCTAAACTATTTACAGCAGCATCTGAGACACTCTTTCTTGGCAGGTTTATAACAGTAATTTGGCCTTACTAGGGTCTTTATGGTGGGCTTTTCCATTGGACTTAAACAATCATTGGGCAATGGTTTTACAAAATTACCCCCAAAGTGCGACGTAAGACTTGTCCACGTCTGAAATATTAAGTTCACTATCACAAGTCAATGGACAGGTTAAATAAAGTCATTGTATATTACCAGTGTTGAACGCGTATGAAAATTGTCATGTTTTAAGAAATTTTGTTTTGCATTTAAGGGCATTGCATTCAGGATAATTTAATTTGATGTTAAGTTGAAAGGCAGCTGAGATACATTTTTACTTCGTTTGGAAACGAGTGCCTTAAATTTATCACAAAGTTGCAAGTGAGTACATAATCAAATCGAATGTCTAAATTATTAAAGGGGGCAACACCATAAACCACTGCTTTTATTAAATAGTGGACCACAAAACAATATTTATTTTATTCTAGTAATCTGAATTTAGATTAGACTAGATTAGATCTTTAGGTTCTGATACAATGGAAGCTGGTACTACTAGAGCCAATAAAAATACCTAATATGAACAGACAGTGGTAAGATACTTAAAAGGCACAGCTTTATTTCTAAATTACAAGAAGTAATTGGAAGTAGTAAAAACTAAAAGCCACTGTTTCAAAGCTACACTTCATTCGTTTCTAACAAACAGGGTTTTGACACCCCTGTGTGCATATCAGACCCGCACTGCTCAAAATGGCCGATGCGCTCGCAGCTATTGAAGCTTTGTGTTGGTTTTGCAAGCACAAAAGCTGCGTTCCCGGCAATTTGTCAAGCAAAATCGATGTCCACTAACGGAACAAACGAGGATGTTTCAGCGTTTTAATTAAACATTTCCAACGAAAGTCAAAATAAATAACTGCGACGCAGTCAAACGCTGTGGTATAGGTACGACGAAACGTTGAAAGTTGGGAAGTGCCGGTAGCAATGACGAAATTGAAGTAATTTTTTGTTAAATTTGCGAAGGCGGAGTTTTGGGTACAGTAATGCGTTTGAGGTTCACAATACATAGCCGGCTAACCGGTTTAATTAAAGCTATCGATGGTGTTAGAGCTGTTTGAATGTTTGTCCTTTGTTTGGCTTTGTGCAGCATGCAGGACTATGGCCGTGGGCTCACGTGCATTAGATATTGTCAAAGTTGTGTCATGGCTGAAGCAAAAAGAGCTTCACTTTACCCAAATAAAGACAAAAATGCAAGGAGTGTCTTTTATTCTAAGTTTTACTAGGAATATTACGGTTTTTATTATAAAATTTAGAAGCGCAGCAGAAAATTTTTGTAAAGAATCATTTTGGGGCACCCTAATGGCATTGCATTGGGTGAAGTATCAACTTAAATACTGTACATCTCCGAGACATCTTTGTGATGAAGACCAACAGATTATTAAACTTAAATCATGTTTACATCAGCTTGTCTAACTGCTCAACGGCATTCAACATATTAATTGAGGCAATGAATGTTGACGAAAATAATTTTTAATGACTTAATACGCGCGTTGCTTGATTGTTATAAAAAAAACTCAGGATAAGATTTATAACAATGAGTTTTAACCGACATTACACTTTCGAACATTTTTTTTAAATGACATATGGGTTGTAGTCTATGAAACGTAGTGTTTAAAACGTTTTGTTTAAGACATAACAACCCTGATTTGATTAAATTAAATGATTAAAGACGTGCTGCGTAGACGTTATTCTTTTTTTATCGAGCAATGCAAAATACGTACCAAAATAGTACTTTATTAATATGCATAAGCCGCAATAAAAATAAGCAAGACGAAGCCGTCCCGGGGACAAAAAGAACCTATCCGATAACCCGAACAATCGATTAAACTCGCTTGTTTCGTTTTCTATTTGGCACGCTGTTTCATCTGTTTGCCACCTCGGCTTTTACAACAGCATAAAATACTAAGTATTTCACATTTGTGGTGCGAGCACACCGCTGAAACTCATTGATTACCTATAAAACTTTTACGCTCCCCACACATAAAAACATTTCATTTMTACATCTATATTTGTTCGACCCATATCTGCGACATTWTCTTTTCGCTCGCTCTCGTGTGTATACACTTTTAGGGGCCATCAAGTGGGTGTTGATGCTTAGGAATGCGGTGAATGGTATCAATTAGGTCGATCACAGCTTGCACGAGCATTGGGTTTATGTTTAACGATTAATTTAGTTGTCGATGATGTCCAGCTGTTGTACAAGCTGTATCTACGTTTATGAGTTGGCTTCTTTGGAAAAATTATACAGAAGTCTGGCTCTCCTGCCACCCTCTTAAAGCAAGGCGGATTTCGTGATTTTTCTTTTTTGAACCGTAATATGTCTGTTGTAAATTTGGCCTTAATGCTGTCCTTAAACAGCACGTCATGGACCAAATTGGTAACCCTTTTTTATTGACAATATTTCGGACTTTTACATCCACGGCATAAAATCTCGTGATGAGGATAAAATGCGTAGATAAATTTTTAATATTATTTTGCAGCAAAGATATAAGTCTGTCCGTTTTGTGACTGGGGTACATGAACCATAGTTGGTTAGAAATGATTGATTCGATTGCTCAATCTTCTCAGAATATGTAGTACGGATTTAGTTACGTTTGGAATAAATCTATAACGTAAAAATATTATATTATTATTATTACATTATTTAAGTTATATGTTAAGTAACTAAGTTGAATGAAACTACCAGGGAAAAAGGACCAAAACGTAAAATTAATTAGCAGAAATAATAATAAATACACAAAATTTAATTCAAGATGTATACAAGGATAGGCAAGTCGGAATACCCACAGGTATCACAAAGGATGTAGAAAATAAGTTGCACGTAAAACTACATTAAAAGAACCAACATTATACTTTTTTCTCGAGTCACCCAATACATACATCATATTTTCATAAACCTCTTTCGGTTATGAGACTTCTTTATTCACGGCCTTTATTTCTGAACAATGCAGATGCATATACCACTTTGGGCAGTCTTATTGTATTTGTTTACGATTCAAATTTCGTAAAACCAACGCAAACCTTCGAATCTTGTAAAATCGATTTGCCATCATCCAGTAGCGTATCCAAAGGGATTTTCACGTTACTAGAAATGCACTTCTCCCGTGTAACCACTTTACCGGGATACAAAGGGCCTTACGGCGAAACAGCTCAGCTTGCAATCCACTCTGAAGTGAAACAAATGTACTGTCCAAAACGTTCGAACCAATAAATCTTCGCGGCAACTGCACATAACGGCTCGTGTCCTTTGACCCATTTACTGTCGGCATTATTTTCGCCAAAACAAAAATCTGGGGCAAAATCGACGATTGAAATACTGAAGCGCGCTGCGTGAGTAAAGAAAATTAAAACACATAAGTTCTCAGTTGTCACTATTGAATGTATATACATTAATATTCGATGTAAAAATGGTACTGATTAATAATAAATGTATTCCCTGAGATATCAAGTACGCATCGAGGACATTGTCTAAAATGCTGGCTTATCATATATTGTGGTGCACCACATACAAAATGAGTGCAAGATTAGTGGTCTGAATGTTAACCACTGATCAAAAAAGAAATCGCTATATCAAATGTGCTTGGCCATTACTCATGGAGAAAAGACAACGTCTTTGGGATAACATACCCTTTAGGAGGTACTGAGAACACAATTAGCTGAAGCTTCAGTATAGACTTCAGACACCACAACTTATGAAATAGTACAAAATTGGTATTTCACCGTTAGATCCATCAAGCTTCTAGTTCAAGGGTTTTAGAAGTGAAATGCTACGCTGGAACCGTAAAAATAAACGAAGCAGCTTATAGTAACCTTGAAACACGGATAAGTTGCCAAGGATCCACTAATGGCTGCAGTTCAGACTTCTAGATTAAATCCAACATCCCCATTGAATCACAATGCCCAGCCAAGGCAAACAAATAAGCACTGGACTACGGATAAGCACCCATAATAACAACATACTGCGTCTGCAAAGCGGGGACGAGTAAAAGGTTATGGATATGGGCGAGATAAACTTTTATATAAACAGCGACCGTCCGACTTTTATTGAAAACAAGCGAGCTTCCGCTGTAGCTGAATTTGCGAGCCCGCTTTTAATATAATCGATTCGAGTATTCCGGATAGGAACAAAAAGGTGGCGAAATATATTGCCGATGGTGGGGTGATTTATTAGAGACGTATTGGACGGAAGGAGAAAAATGACATAAAGTTTCCGACCTCAAAGATTCGTCATTCGCCTTGTTTCACGAGAACGACGATTTTTCACTTCGCTTTTAAACTTTTGAGAACTGCTCCGGGCAGCAGATAAGACGCAGATGCCCCATTTTAACCCTTATGAAGGTTCAGCACGAACAGTCATTATTAAGGTAATGGATTATTAATGTCCAGTAAATATACCGGGTGTCTCAATAAAAACTAGTCACCCTCGATCATTCCTTTCGGGTCTGGGAATCGAAATCGAGCCCACCAATCGAGTACAGAATTTAAAATCGAAATAGGATTTCGAAAACAAAATCGGGTCTAAGAAATGAACACACCAACAAGAAAATAAATAGAAAATAAAACAATTGGAGTCGCTAGTTAAGAATGAAAATCAATTGGTAAATTATTGTAAGCAACAGAATAAAATTCAGTTTAGAATGTTGATACGATCACGTAGGAATCTTGCTAAATAAAAAAATAAATGGGCTAGATCTATCTATGTAATTGTTGCATTTTTCGCCCTTAGGGAAGAAAGTTTCTAGCGAAAATCGCAAAGCTTTTGATGTCTATTAAATATTTAAATGTCAGTCTATAAGTAGCTCGCAAAACTTGTCATGCAGCGCATGTTGGATTTGCAATAATTTAAGCCACTTGTGCCCGTCTGTACGTATGTTTCATCGTACTGACGGGGCTCATGCATTTTGACGGTGTGGGCTCGAAAACGCGAGGACTGGGGGTAACACATCATTCATTTTGTGCAGCCGTCAGTGACTAATCTAAACGATTTTCATAGAACATTAATTCGTTCTCATCTACGCGAAATAATTCCAAGCCCAGTTGATAAAAAAATTTGAAATATCAGTAACCAGCAGCTGTAGCAGCGACAGTCGACATTAATAAAGAACTAACCTGATTCGAGAACTTTTCAAGATTTTTCCATAAAAAAAACACCAATTTCTGAGCTTAGCGTTAAAACAATATCTTTCCACAGTATGTATCACGCACTGTAATGGTAAATATGTATTAACAATGTTATTGACGTTATATTCCCGTATTAACATGACACGCTACACTTTAGCTGTCCCAGCAAAATTTCAGAACATAACTGAAAGCCACAAGCTTCTTGGAAATTTTCACCTTCTGATGCTGTATTAACAATGGCATGGATACAAAAGATAGGGGCCGTGAAGGGTAAAGTTTTAAGGTACAGATATTTGTTATTAAGTTTGTTAAGAATTACCTTCTTTTCGTGATAAACTAATGGTAATAATAATTACAAGAATATACACCTGCTCAAGGTTATCCTAACCCATTTAGTTCAGTAGTCATGTTTAGCATGTCGGTAGTAAACGAATTCCTGAGAATAAAAATGTATATGCCTTGAATTTATTTTAATAGAGACATGTTCACTATTATATTATTATATTATATTATAAAAATGAAGAGTCTGCTTCCAATAGAGCGATGTTCAATCTCTCAGTTCCATAGATATAATATGATTAAAAGACATTTCCCTATTAACGTATTAGCGCCATATTCTAAGACACACACAACATCTTGAACTTGCGCGAACGATTGTCTCATTTTATATTTGCTGTGTCAGATTTTATTAATGAGAGTAAGACTCACCAGCAAAGGTTTAGAATGCCTTTCAGAAACACGGCGGTAAATAACTAATGAGGAAAAATCAGAGTAGATAATTCGAACCTACTGCATTATCAAACTGGATTTTACAACTAAAAATCCTGATCTAATTGCTACAGTTAACTGCATTAACCTATAATCGACATATTATTTAGACCTATTCAAAACTCTGCATATATATTTAATGTTCATAACCCTTATTTATCAAGATTTTGAAGGCGTTTTAAGGGTTACACAAAAGGCATTTCTATGCAACATCTCTGATCAAGTTTTTGCAGTCTGCAGCTCAAAATACATCTGTGTGTCGATTTTGAGCTAAAATTAGTTTCCACCGAAAAATCACAAAACATCAAAAGCTAACCCCTTTGTTCTTTTTGAACTTTAAAATTTTTGCACCTCCGATTTGTATAATTTCAGGCATATTTACTAATCTGGACCTCCTGAATTTTGGAATGGTATCCGTTTGTCGCTAGCTTCAACGGTTCGATCTAGAAGCGGAATAAATTAGGCCGCCCGATGTCCTAGCTCATTTCTGATCAAAATTTTTGGAATCTGCAGCTAAAAATACATCTGTTTGTCGATTTTGAGCTAAAATTAGTTTCCACCGAAAAATCGCAAAACATCAAAGGCTAACCCCTCTGTTCTATTTGGACCTTAAAATTTTTGCACTTCCGATTCGTATTATTTCAAGCAGATTTACTAATCTGGAGCTCCTGAATTTCGGAATGGTATCCGTTTGTCGCTAGCTACAACGGTTCGATCTAAAAGCGGAGTAAATTAGGCCGCCTGACGTCCTAGCTCATTTCTGATCAAATTTTTGGAATCTCCAGCTAAAAATACATCTGTTTATCGATTTTGAGC
Source organism: Rhyzopertha dominica (assembly GCA_025024175.1). Classification (NCBI taxonomy): domain Eukaryota; kingdom Metazoa; phylum Arthropoda; class Insecta; order Coleoptera; family Bostrichidae; genus Rhyzopertha; species Rhyzopertha dominica. The sequence goes on along the minus strand of QCXZ01000138.1, from coordinate 53,476,538 downwards.
TAAAATTAGTTTCCACCGAAAAATCATAAAACGTCAAAGGCTAACCCCTTTGTTCTTTTTGGACCTTAAAATTTTTGCACCTCCGATTCGTATAATTTCAAACATATTTACTAATCTGGACCTCCTGAGTTTCGGAATGGTATCCGTTTGTCGCTAGCTACAACGGTTCGATCTAAAAGTGGAGTAAATTAGGCCGCCTGACGTCCTAGCTCATTTCTGATCAAATTTTTGGAATCTGCAGCTCAAAATACATCTGTTTGTCGATTTTGAGCTAAAATTAGTTTCCACCGAAAAATCGCAAAACATCAAAGGCTAACCCCTCTGTTCTTTTTGGACCTTAAAATTTTTGCACTTCCGATTCGTATTATTTCAAGCAGATTTACTAATCTGGAGCTCCTGAATTTCGGAATGGTATCCGTTTGTCGCTAGCTACAACGGTTCGATCTAAAAGCGGAGTAAATTAGGCCGCCTGACGTCCTAGCTCATTTCTGATCAAATTTTTGGAATCTCCAGCTAAAAATACATCTGTTTTATCGATTTTGAGCTAAAATTAGTTTCCACCGAAAAATCATAAAACGTCAAAGGCTAACCCCTTTGTTCTTTTTGGACCTTAAAATTTTTGCACCTCCGATTCGTATAATTTCAAACATATTTACTAATCTGGACCTCCTGAATTTCGGAATGGTATCCGTTTGTCGCTAGCTACAACGGTTCGATCTAAAAGCGGAGTAAATTAGGCCGCCTGACGTCCTAGCTCATTTCTGATCTAATTTTTGGAATCTCCAGCTAAAAATACATCTGTTTATCGATTTTGAGCTAAAATTAGTTTCCACCGAAAAATCATAAAACGTCAAAGGCTAACCCCTTTGTTCTTTTTGGACCTTAAAATTTTTGCACCTCCGATTCGTATAATTTCAAACATATTTACTAATCTGGACCTCCTGAATTTCGGAATGGTATCCGTTTGTCGCTAGCTACAACGGTTCGATCTAAAAGCGGAGTAAATTAGGCCGCCTGACGTCCTAGCTCATTTCTGATCAAATTTTTGGAATCTCCAGCTAAAAATACATCTGTTTATCGATTTTGAGCTAAAATTAGTTTCCACCGAAAAATCATAAAACGTCAAAGGCTAACCCCTTTGTTCTTTTTGGACCTTAAAATTTTTGCACCTCCGATTCGTATAATTTCAAACATATTTACTAATCTGGACCTCCTGAATTTCGGAATGGTATCCGTTTGTCGCTAGCTACAACGGTTCGATCTAAAAGCGGAGTAAATTAGGCCGCCTGACGTCCTAGCTCATTTCTGATCAAATTTTTGGAATCTCCAGCTAAAAATACATCTGTTTATCGATTTTGAGCTAAAATTAGTTTCCACCGAAAAATCATAAAACGTCAAAGGCTAACCCCTTTGTTCTTTTTGGACCTTAAAATTTTTGCACCTCCGATTCGTATAATTTCAAACATATTTACTAATCTGGACCTCCTGAGTTTCGGAATGGTATCCGTTTGTCGCTAGCTACAACGGTTCGATCTAAAAGTGGAGTAAATTAGGCCGCCTGACGTCCTAGCTCATTTCTGATCAAATTTTTGGAATCTGCAGCTCAAAATACATCTGTTTGTCGATTTTGAGCTAAAATTAGTTTCCACCGAAAAATCGCAAAACATCAAAGGCTAACCCCTCTGTTCTTTTTGGACCTTAAAATTTTTGCACTTCCGATTCGTATTATTTCAAGCAGATTTACTAATCTGGAGCTCCTGAATTTCGGAATGGTATCCGTTTGTCGCTAGCTACAACGGTTCGATCTAAAAGCGGAGTAAATTAGGCCGCCTGACGTCCTAGCTCATTTCTGATCAAATCTTTGGAATCTCCAGCTAAAAATACATCTGTTTATCGATTTTGAGCTAAAATTAGTTTCCACCGAAAAATCATAAAACGTCAAAGGCTAACCCCTTTGTTCTTTTTGGACCTTAAAATTTTTGCACCTCCGATTCGTATAATTTCAAACATATTTACTAATCTGGACCTCCTGAATTTCGGAATGGTATCCGTTTGTCGCTAGCTACAACGGTTCGATCTAAAAGCGGAGTAAATTAGGCCGCCTGACGTCCTAGCTCATTTCTGATCAAATTTTTGGAATCTCCAGCTAAAAATACATCTGTTTATCGATTTTGAGCTAAAATTAGTTTCCACCGAAAAATCATAAAACGTCAAAGGCTAACCCCTTTGTTCTTTTTGGACCTTAAAATTTTTGCACCTCCGATTCGTATAATTTCAAACATATTTACTAATCTGGACCTCCTGAGTTTCGGAATGGTATCCGTTTGTCGCTAGCTACAACGGTTCGATCTAAAAGTGGAGTAAATTAGGCCGCCTGACGTCCTAGCTCATTTCTGATCAAATTTTTGGAATCTGCAGCTCAAAATACATCTGTTTGTCGATTTTGAGCTAAAATTAGTTTCCACCGAAAAATCGCAAAACATCAAAGGCTAACCCCTCTGTTCTTTTTGGACCTTAAAATTTTTGCACTTCCGATTCGTATTATTTCAAGCAGATTTACTAATCTGGAGCTCCTGAATTTCGGAATGGTATCCGTTTGTCGCTAGCTACAACGGTTCGATCTAAAAGCGGAGTAAATTAGGCCGCCTGACGTCCTAGCTCATTTCTGATCAAATCTTTGGAATCTCCAGCTAAAAATACATCTGTTTATCGATTTTGAGCTAAAATTAGTTTCCACCGAAAAATCATAAAACGTCAAAGGCTAACCCCTTTGTTCTTTTTGGACCTTAAAATTTTTGCACCTCCGATTCGTATAATTTCAAACATATTTACTAATCTGGACCTCCTGAATTTCGGAATGGTATCCGTTTGTCGCTAGCTACAACGGTTCGATCTAAAAGCGGAGTAAATTAGGCCGCCTGACGTCCTAGCTCATTTCTGATCAAATCTTTGGAATCTCCAGCTAAAAATACATCTGTTTATCGATTTTGAGCTAAAATTAGTTTCCACCGAAAAATCATAAAACGTCAAAGGCTAACCCCTTTGTTCTTTTTGGACCTTAAAATTTTTGCACCTCCGATTCGTATAATTTCAAACATATTTACTAATCTGGACCTCCTGAATTTCGGAATGGTATCCGTTTGTCGCTAGCTACAACGGTTCGATCTAAAAGTGGAGTAAATTAGGCCGCCTGACGTCCTAGCTCATTTCTGATCAAATTTTTGTAATCTGCAGCTCAAAATATATCTGTTTGTCKATTTTAATGYAACACATTAACAAGATCAAAAACAATACAAAATTTGACAAATCTTTAACCACAATAAGTTAAAATTGTACAAAATAGTTTAAAAACAACAATAAGACAAGTCCAAAAGAGTGTCTCAGATGCTGCCGTAAATATTTTAGGGGATGAACTTTGCTCAACGCCATTTACAATCATAATTCTAAAAATGGAGATGATGTCATCCATAGAAACATGCAGTCATAGTTACTAGAGCATTTAAAGGTGCAGCCACAGTAATTTTAGATAATAGAGAGAGATTAAAGCTAGAGAATTATTAGATAAGCAAACGTACCAAAAATTAATAATTTTTTTGTCATCGTTTTTTTCCCGAAAACATGCATTTACTTTCGTAAGGGTTAGTCCCAGAAAAGCAATGTTGCTACTCCAACGTAAAAAAAGAGAACACGTACGAATCGACAACCCTCTGTTTGCAATTCAAATATGTGGCATTATGTGTGTGCATAGGGCCGAAAGTGACCACCATAACCGTGTCCTGACAACATACAGCGAATCAGCAAAACGCCTCGTCCACCCATCCGTGATACAACTAAAAGGCCAAGCGGCAGTTGTTATAGGGGGATGCACGACGGCGGCTGACGTTGCGAATTCAACTTCAGCTGTTGACCCTTTCCTGTACGAATTAACCTTATCATAATGGCTGACCCGTTCCGGTCCTGAAAACCGCTGCAGTTCGCAGGTTGGCCTGAAACTTTGGAGGTCGACGATATTTCGAGTTATACGGAGCAGTTTTCGGCTGAATTACCGCACGGCAGTAAATCTGGCGGTGGCAGGCGTTTTGGGTAGCTGAGAGTTGGAGTGGTAAAGGTCATTTGATGAGGAGGCATTATGGCAGGTTTCTGTGTAGCTAAATAATGTGTTTGCGTATTAAGTACTAAGAAAAGTTCACCTTGTATGTACAGAATGACCCTAAAGTGAGGGGAGGTGATTTAATAGCCCATTTTCAATAGATTTTACCACATATGTCATTTTTCGATTCCTTATTGATTAAAAGTTACAGGTATTTTTTTTTATTCCTGAAAATAATCTCAAGATTATAAGTATACACCTAGATTTGTCTATTGCATTTCTCTGCATTCTGTCAGAGTAGGTTTTTTCCAAAGCCACGTCTTGCGCTCATTATAGTGTACTGGGTTCGCCATAGTTATCGTGAATGGTGCTATAAACAGTCATATAAGCAAGCCTTGAACTATACAACCTAAGTGGCAATGTGTGAACAGAAACAAAATAAGAAAGTTGTATCAAATTTAAACGACCAACAAAGTTCAATAACCTACGACGATGTTTCCTGTCACATACCTTAGATATCGACCAAGCCAACACTACGTAATCTTGAGCCTCCTAGCCAACACCTGTCCACTTTCAAGCTAATAATTTAACCAAGGTAATCCAAACTCAAGCACTGCTTTTTACAGGCACAACACACAAACACTCCAAGGTGAGGATCTACAGTAAGGTGTAGTCATGTAAACACTGAATCGCGCACGAGTTGGATCACTATACTACTGATAAATATAATTATAGGTGTGTAGACGCAATCGCAAGTAAATTCCGAGGCCAACGCTATAGCCGAGTTGATGAGATTAGCGGCCCGCGAACATAATTTGACCTCGTTGCGTAATAGAGAATAATCGTGTAATTAAAATATGAGAACTGAGGTTTCCAGTCGGTGCTTTTGTTTACATGGGATGTTTACATTGTGGAGATGATTTGTAATGAAACGCTGCTTTTCGATATGGTATCAAGTTTCATATCCGGTACTTGCGTTGAATGTAGCCAGTCTAAAAGAGGCTTAATGGAAGATAAGATCGTGCACATACTGTGTGTGTACGTTGTGTCTAGATTGGAATAATTTTTTCTTTGGAGATAAAGAATTTAATTTATCTTTGTGTTTAGTCTATAGCATAAATACATTTCCAGAATGTTAGCACTTTTGTTTTGTGCGTCGCAGTAATTTTTTCACAAATAACTGCACGTCACTGTACTACACCTGTAATTTATTAAAAAACGCGGCTAAATACAATATAGAATACAAATTCATGAAACAGGATTGTGAAGTATGTGCTGTTAAACAGTAACAACAAAATAAACAGGTGGACTTATGCTTATATCTGTAAAAAGTCAATATTTTTAGAAGGAGGTAGTTTTGAAAACCAATACAAGAGTTTGACCAAAACGTAAGCATTAAAGCATAAGCAAAATCAAAGGCGCTTGTATATTATAATCAATGTAGATATTTTGACCTTCCTAGGAGATATGTGAGTCAGGTTGACAAGGATATCAAGACAAACCTTCGCTGGTTCCGGACAAAAAGAAATCCATACTTCTATCGCCATCTAGGACACACAATAGCACCGAAGTTCCTATAGGCCCACAGCTTCCAGCGAGTGTTTACAATTGAGAAACAAAATCGCCAGTAGTTTGAGTATTACAGAACAGAGTTAGATGTTGAGACTAAAACCAAAATCATCACCAGACGTAGAGAATGGTCTAAAGGGATGTAGTGATATGTTTTTCTGCGAGGAGGTAAATCTAAAATCGAAGATTACAGCCCCATCTTTACCCAGTCGTGTTTAAGTATGATTATGTATAAATACATTAAAATAAGGTCGATTATCACGCCTTATTATAAGGCGATCTGTAGTTATACGACTGAAACCCACTACACTAGCTGTCGTCAGGTTTGCCAGTAGACACTCAGTACCTTAATTATCATATTTTGTGTTGCACTTGGCTGTAGTGTCGCAAATATCATTAGCTGCAACGACCGAAACTTTTAAGGACGACATGAATTCAACGTGGAGCCCGTAAAAACCGAATTATGAGCATTCCCAGTTCCGAACTTCCCGTACGCCGCCCCTAACGAGCCGTATCCGTAATCCTTCAGGTTCCACGCCGAAACTTTAAACTTGTTTTTCATCGCACTCCACCAAAAAGTTTTATCTAGCCGGTTGTAGTTTTAATATTTCCTCCAAGTGCTCTCTGCGCGAACTTTTGCCGTTTTTCGTGTCTTTGAACTTAACACCGAGCACAGCCGCCTCCGATATCGTGTAGTCGAAGGGCAGACACAAGAGTAATGTCGGAACTTCCGAACTCACGAGAATCTTAGTCGTGTTACGTGCTTCAGTCTTGGATCCGGTAGCACTTGGATATTCGCGATGCAGAACTGGGTAACTTTTTTTCTATCTTGAAAGCCTACGAACATTAAAAGCGTTCACTTTATTGTTTACAAGAATGCTGGTATTAAAGCATACGCTATGCTAGAAGCTTTTAAAGGTTCGTTTCACTTGATATTATGGAAAAAAGGGAGGTACTGACAGATTATATAATCCACTAAAAATCAAGATAGATTTTTCGAAAAATACAATGGAAAAGTGTACTTTCCAACACTTACAAATATAAAAAATAAGAAAAATCAATAAATTATCCTTCCAAACTTCAGGTTGTGCTTTTCATAGCTATGATAAAACAGTTGTAAGAGGCGTAATTAAAAAAATATGTGTGCCCGGAAAAATCTTAGTCGTCTTCATTATCAGCTGAAGAAATACTTTTGTACTATGAAAGCGACATTCAGTATCTTCGTCTCTATCCATTTCATGGAAAAAAGGCTTCTACCAACACTAAAGAAAGAATAAATCTTTTGCCACACTACCAAACGTTCGTTCTGAATCTATAGCTGTCAGTCCGTTTTCTGTCTACTTTACAGGTGCAACATTTGAGTTTCATTATTTTGAAAAGTGCAGTTTGAAAAATAACGTCCCGCTTCGGCTTCAGGGCGACACTGCAAGGCTGAGACGCGTCTAGAGGAATGGTTTTAAAACAGTTTTGATGTAGGGTGCTGTAACACGCGTTGCAGAATATTTACGACGACTGTTGCTGCGAGACGTCAGTTGCACTCTTGCCTTGGCTTATTTATGAAATATTACCTTGGCCCTAAACATCGAGTTACTCTTTGCATGGAATTTTCGGGAAATGGAACGCTGCAAATCAGGCTTTAATACGATACGAAAAAAAAACTTTTTTTTTTACAATTTACATGATGAGCTGAACAATGTATTACTGTGACGATGGTAAATAATAATGTTTCTTAAAGTATAGCTAATCAGAATACTAGCGCGACGATGGTATGTAGCATAAAGGAAGTTGTATTTAAAGTTTAATAGCAATCTGTGTAGGCTTTTATACAATTTTAATTTAATTATTAGCAACTTATTTATCAAACGTAAACAAAGTTATGAATCATGTATATGTATATATTTTCGATGAATTAATGGAAATAAGAGTCAAAAATTTATTCAATTACAGACTTGTAAGGTTGTATTTTTTTCCATTCGGTCGGTAGGTATTCAGAAGAAATGGGTACTGTAAAAAACTGCGAACCCGTCATTGGGTTCGACTATTTTTTTTTGCAAATACTCAAGTGACTTGATGATATATTTTGTATTATTTTAACTTTGTACTTATGCACATTTTGATCAACCATTATTCCAACTGTGCCTATTTTGATTGTTTTTCTCTATGCCAACTGACATAATCGTTGACTCAAATGACACAAGAATTATATATACATACATACATCATATTTTCGTTATTAAATCTTAAGTTTTATATATAAAAATAACTGTTTAATTTAAGATATTTTGTGCCCACAAAATCTGAAAATATCACACTGCATTGGCCCCAATAACGATCCATGAGGTACATTGCGACCTCAAGCTATTTGAGGACATGTTCGAGCAGTATTCGCTCAACATAACCCCAAGACTGAATCCTTTAGACGAGCAGCGAATCCGAAAGCGATAACGCCGCCAGAGACAGCACAGTGCTCCGATTATTACCCCTCTGTACAGCTCGAGCGGTGCCTGACGTACGGGCGACATTCTGATTCCAACTTAATTTACCTCTTATCTTATCCATCCCTTTGACGACGTTTAGTCCGCCCTGCAGATGTCGTGAACTATGAACTCATAACCTGCAGTCGGGTTAAGACGCTGAATTCAATAAGGGCGATGTATTATCTTTGGTTTCTGACTTTGAGCCCGACGCACGAGTAATTTGGCACTCGCGGCTAAATTGGATGGAGCTTACAATGGTACCTTTGACTGTAATTTTCTTATTGTGTGACTTTCCGTGATACGTTTCTGTGTTATGCAAATGAGGGGAAGTTATTCGACGGAGACGGTCTTTACGTGCTTAGAAGTTGCGCTCGTACTTCACTGCGATTACTTTTCTGTGTAGCCGGCAATAATAAGGAGCCATGCATATTTGAAGAGCTTGACTCTGTATTATGAGCATAAACTTCTTAACCTAATTGGATAGTTCTTATCACAAAACCAAAATGAATAAAAAATTGTGAATTTTGGCATTCTATAGAATATAAAATAGAATTTTATAGAATAGAAGATCTAGGTGCATTATTACCTTAGTCAAAGATATGAAGCAAATAAAAGACGCGGCTAGTTTGCTGTAAATTCTCTTTACAAATTCTATTCTTGGTCCAAAAAGAAGCCAACACGCTGCCATAGATTTTTTCAGTTTTCTGTAAACGTGTAGTGTAGTGCCAGATCTTTTGTTTAGCTTCGCAGGGCTCCATAGTAGGGCTTTCATTCTTTGATGATATGTAGTTATAAAAATGTGCACTTCGATGCAAAAGCCAATCGTGTCAATTCTAGAATATTTATTTAAAAAGGGAATTTTAAGACAAAACATGCAATACTTTTGTATTGCGATAACCAACCAATCATCTAAGTAGTACTAACCTTAAACCTAGTTTACACTGTAAAATCTTACAATATGACACCATCCAAACCTGACATTTAATCCTCTTAATGTAATATTCCACAAACCTTGTTCGGGGTGGAGTAAAAAATTAACCCTATGCGAAAACAAGCGCTTTAGATCGTTCAGCGATAAGTCGGCAGGCTTGTACACGGAAAGGATGAAAAAACAAACCGAACCCTTTTCAGGTTAATTAACGACACCGCAACCAGTTCAATCTTAATTACGAGAATAATTAATGAAATTGCGTATCTTGGTGCTAAATATTCATAAGCGTGATGAAAATATTCACGGGGACTCCTTCTGTTACGTAATTAAGTGGACCCTGATTGATGTTTGTATGGGCATGTGTGCGGCATATGCCTGAACATACATTTCAGGATAAACTTGAGATATTGTCGCTTATGCGTATTTGTAGGGATGTTATGACAATGATGAATTATTCCGTATATCTGCGTGTCTCGGCAAAACCTGTCTAAATTCCAGTTCACTATCATCGTTTATCTGTTGGACTAAAGTAAATAAATAGTAAAACTGAACGATCCTAATAAGTAATTAAACTCACCAAAGTACAACTTATGCATTTTATTAGCAGACGTGCAATTGGCAAAGTGCCTGATAGTAAGAGAATCACAAAAGAATCTAAATAAAAACACAGCCGAATTAGAATTTGTAATAAATCAATTTTTCTCTGTTTCAATAATAAACTTTTTATACAAAATTCAGGTTTAGTTATCGGTTCGTCTTTTATTCCATTTTTAGCAGAATTTTTTATGAATAATTTAGAACCAGGTACTTTGAAGAATATTTGCTTTCTTTTCCGTATTAAATATAATTTGATAACGACACTTTTTATTTATATTTTTTGTGAAAAGAGTCACAATTTGACACAGATGTCCAATTTCAATTCCACATATTAAGTTGTTGTTTCGCCCATTTTGTCGTTCATAATATTAGAATTGTATCAGCATACACCGCAATTTTCTCCGACTGTGACGATGTGTCTCAAGAATCTTTTCGACTTACCAAATATGCAGAAGCCTTAGCAGTAAATACAAAGCAAAAGAGGCTTACCTGAAAAGAAGAAAACTGAATTAGTCCATTTACTACTTAAATTATTAGATTATTTTAAAAATAATGTCGTTTTTATCATACTTATTATTTGTGGCTATTCATTTGTTTATTGGCCACTTCATTATGTCACTTATCAATCCTTAATATATTAACACAACTTTTTGATGCCGTCTGAAAAAGTTTGAATGGACTGGAGTATTGTAAAAATGCATAAAAAAAACTCAACACATATATACAAAGATATAAATGAATAAAAACAAAAAGCTTTACATAACATAAAGACCCCACACCGCTAGAAAGAAGGATCAGTCCCGCTTGATCTAGCATCCTTGCTCTCTCTATCCAATTTTCATGCGAGCTTTAACCCGGAAAGCGCAATGTCTCGCTCTAAGCTGGGGTATAGGGCTTCTACTCCGGGAGTATAGAGAGTATCATCGATATCTTGGTCTCTAGAGTAACTCGCGAACGTAAACATGCATGTCACCGTTTCCGAATGTGGTATATCGTACCTGACAGATCCGCTTTCCATATTATACACACAAACTGAGCCGGTGGAAATCGCGTAGAACAATATTTGTCTTTGATATTTTAGACTTCATATAAGGGTAGTTTTCTCTTGCAGACATTTAAAGATCAACTAGTTTCCGGTATTTCACTTTGACGCCGTATAAATGTTTAATAGTTCATTATGCGCTTGCCCTTCTGCTTCAATCCGTTAAATTCAAAACATCCAATTATATGCAACTAATTAAATAATTTACCTACATTATAACTACTGCCAATTTAGCAATACAATTAAAATAAAACATACTGGAGGAGTGACATGTTGTTTCTAGGCTGGTTTCCACGTTGTATGTTTGACTTTGACGTTTCGACACTCATGTCGGTGTCTTCCTCAGAAGTAGCTCTGAAACTGAAGCGTCCTAGTTTGCTCTGGTATTTATATCCTTCCGGTTATAATTGTGCGGATTCTTCTGGATTTCTATAACTTCCTGGTAAAATCTCGGCCGGAATCTCGCTTCCTTTGATAGCATTTGTGCCTCCTTGAATTTGATGATGTGGCCAGTCTCCATTTGGTGTTCTACCACAGCCAACCTGTCACATTACCGGTCCCTGGTGTTACTTCCAGTTAAGACGATGTAAACCTTCTCATAGCTACATAGAAGCTATACTATACACCATGTTTACCGGAGCGCTAAAGATGGTATTAGTTAGTTAGTGCAAGAACTAAATCGAAGGCTTAAATTTAATCAAATAGCGCCATGACGGTGTCGGTGACTTTTAATACATATTAATATTTTATAAGGAATAGCAAAAGCAAAGCTACCGGTGTTTGTTTTAGGGAACGAAGTCTTTTATAATCCTTCTCACAGCCAGCGGCGAAATTGCAGTGAGATTCTGATTCCCGAGCTCGTTTAATAGAAAAGAACCGCGCATTGTCCCGCTCCGTGCTGAACCGGGCAACAAAGACCCAAATTACTGCGACGCTTACCCGTTCATCAGAATCAAAGCACGTGAAATGTTCCAGAGTAGTTTAGTTTATCGACAACGGTCGGCACACATTCCGCCGCAATGCACTTGCTAGTTCATCAACAACAATAACACGGTTACCCCAATTTAACCCATACTGCATCACGCAGCACGGCCATTTAATGTTACACAACAGTCAACAGGGTTGTGTATGGCGGTCAATATAGCTATCAAACGAGCTAAGCACGCTACGAACAGTAAAGTAATCGTCTGTTACTCAAAACGTCATTCTCTCCAAACTACGAAAAAGGAACTACCTACATACTAGATAAATACGAACTACTTGACAAAATAGCCTTCCAAATATCACCTAACTCATAATTTCCACAATCCTTATTAGAATTATTAGTATTCCTACAAATTTCTATAGCTTCTTTTATTAGACGTTTGTGATAATATGTGAAATTATTGTTTTATCAAAGTCAATCAAGTGTTTAGTCACATATGAGTGTTCAGCTACGGAAGATTTATCTATCTGTTGCAGCCTAGTAGTACGTATGTATTTTTTCAAACAACCTACTTTTCTTCTAGTTCGACCTATGTAACATTTGCCGCAAAAACAAGTAATTTTGTAAACACCTTCACTCTCTAAATGTACTTTATCTTTAGTGGAACTTAAAATTTTATCTAAATTATTATATCTGCATCCTCCTTAATTTTTCCGAAAGGCCTTGTACATAAGGCAAACTCAACAATTTACTTTGTCCTGGTTTAGAATTTACTTGATTTGGATGAGCATTTTTATTAAAAATTGACCAAATATTCTTATTGCTATAACCATTTCTCACTAGTGCTTATTTAAGATGATATATTTCTTTTTGTAAAGAACTTTCGTCTGAGATCTTTTGTGCTCTAACAAATAACGTCCTTATAAGACTATTCTTTTGAGGGAGAGGGTGGTAAGATGTGGCATGTAAATATCTGTCTGTGTGTGTTGGTTTTGTCTAAACCTTGCGTCCTAACTGTCCAGTGTTTGTTCTGTAAATTTGGACATCCAAAATGGTAAACTACCATTGCTTTCTAATTCCATAATTAATTTTATGTCAGGATTTTGACTGTTCAAATGATTTAGAAACCTACGCAACTCTTCTATACTGTGGGGCCAAATAATAAAAGTGTCATCTACGTACCTCTACCAACATTTTGGCTTAAACTGTTTATCGCTACCTGTTGAAAATTTTCCATAAACAAATTGGCTGCTACAGGACTTAGATTTTTGTGCATTATCTTACCAAATGGATTGTTACTACACGGTCACTTTTCTGTTGGAGAAAAGATGTTTGCCCCACAAAGACGCTCCAGAAAGTCATTTAAGGGTCTTCAAATATTTATTCTACCATCTCTATTCATTTATGGAGCTTGTATATATGCCAAATGTAATACTCATCAAGCCAACTTACCTATCCCTAAGACCACAGCAGCTTCTAATTATTATAGTATTAAGATTTATAATGCTCTCCTCGAGGAATTGAAAATAATTAATACAGAAAGTTTTAAATTAAACCTAAAACAATTACAACAACGCTCTCTACAGCTCAGGTGAATACATGCTTGGTTTTCGTGAGCCTATAATGTTTAACAAGTTATATTATACTTTTTCTCCTTAAAACAACAGATCTTTTAAGGCCAAGCAAGAGAGATTTCTTGTTTACATTTTTCAAGTCGCCCTCAAACAGTAGAAAAAGAGAATGACTCTTTAGAACACCTCATGCACCAATAAACAATCTCTTGCTGCGTTCATTCCCTTCGCTTTATAATGTCACGTCAGTCTGACCCCAACCGAAAAACCTTTTCATCCAGTGTGGCCCGACATCTTCCTGGTGCCAACGTCATAAGAAAGAAACCGTCTTTTTTCCTTCGCATCTGCAGAGAGACGTCAGCTGCGCTGGGGGAAACGGGTAGTTTGTCTGAAAAACCGCCCCGGGGGTCGTGGGGGGCCGCAGCCAATATCATCGCTTGTGAGAAGACACGTCGCGCGGACACAAGTTAAACAGGCGTCGAACAAATGTAATATTGATTCTGAATATCGAACGTGTGGGCGGAATTCTGACAGCGGGCCAGGGGGATTGGGAAAGTTTCGGGTTTTACAGACGGATGAAAAAGTGTATTCGGATCTGGACATGCTACGAGTGTAGGTGTTTTACTTAGACAGCCGCGAAGTATAACAAGGCTGTCTGCCACAGAAGTAATTAGCAGCCCACGTATCAATTTTCACTAAACAAGTACTACCTTTCTTTCACTCACAATTATTATATGATGCTGATTTAAACGAATGTAATATATTTCGCGCTACAGTAAAATGCAGCAGACATATTTATTCAATGGTCTGAAAAGTTATTTGTTTTACCTTTAACCGGGAATCGTACCCGTAACATACGTATAAAAGCCCAAACTTCCAACAAAAACTACATTACCAAGCCCCGACTCGATTCAGTAACAGCAGTATACAGGGTATGTCACGGCTAGCTTCAATTAGAAAAAGAAATGAAGGTGAGTAATATGAAACTAAAAGAAGATAGATCGATCAAATTTGCTATTTTTTTTGTGTACAAAGGTTTATTCGGCCTAACATGAACTTGATGGACATTTTTTAGCAGTAATAAATTTCTAAACAAACGACAGTTTTTGTTAAACTAAGCCAAGAAAACAGCGCTACGAGTAGATATAAGAAAATTGTTCTAAACTGTGTGTATTATTAGGCATTACAGTTAACGGTAAACTTATTTTTACTACCCATACACTGCATAACAGTGGTCATAATTTCTGTTTCTCATCATCAGTTTTAGTACATCGTTTTTAATAATTTTAAATTAAAAAGAAAACAGTATAAGAACATTATATAAAGGAATTTTAATTTTCTAAATTCCTACTGTCAATGTGACTACTCCTACCTAGCTAGCTACCGGCAGATAGATACATATTATGAAACATACCAAACAAGACAAATTATGCAAAAGTATGGGATTTGTCTGATAGATAAACGAGGAAACAAAAAAAAGTCTGAGTATTGTCTAAAAATTAAGAATGCATGAACTGACTATAAAAAATGGTCGTGTGCTACAAGACAGGGTAGTAGTTCCATCTGAAAGCTTGAAAGATAAAAATTCAGTTACTGCAAAAATTAAATATTATTAAAACATGTATGAACTTACCCCTTTGCCACTTAAATGTAAAACGGGAAAATCGTTATCATTTTTTTACAAATAAAATGCTTCACAACATTCCATTGCAATAAATTTCATCTGAGTACAATTTCAATTACAATTATTTTACAGGGAAATAAATAAAGGGTAGTCAAGGATCAAGTTCGAGGTATGTCCAAGAGATGACAGAATTTATTCAATAAAAGAGGGGTCCAAAAGTTGGTGACTAGTTATTTAGTTTTCTTCTTGGACTTCAAGCCTTGGGATCTGATTCGGAAACTCAACTAATGCAAAATTGGACGTAATTGGAGTAGTGAAAATAACTCACGATCCTCTCTACTAGAAACGTCAACGTCTTAGACAAACTTAAATGAGACGAAAATTTCTCGAAGTACACAACAAACGTAGAAATTACCGCGGATAAATAATTCCCGACCTCATTAACCCAGATAGCAACCCCCATCAACGTCTCCGGCATTTCACCTGGCACCAGTGACGTCTGATGAATGTTTCAGCGATAAGTTCCGTCCCACCGAATTTGACGGGGTGCGAAGGGCTCGCCGGGAATTCCAATTTCTCCGGGCAGGCCGTGTAGAAGCCGCCGCCGCCAGCCCACCGATTTGCATAGTATTCGAGATTAACGGCTTTACGAGCCAGTAAAGCGCCCTAAATACAAATCGACTACAAAAATTATAAGCCGCCCGCGGCTTTCGGCCGACCTGTGCGCGAACTTAACCCCCGCGTTCGGATTTTGGGCTGAGTGTTATCTCCTCGGGGATCCAAAATTGAAAAATAACATGGAAATGTGCCGGAGGTAGATTTCAGCCGGTGGATTCGGGTGCATACTGATTTTGTGGTGAAAATTTTGTTAATTCGATTATTGGCTACACCTGCTGGTTCCCGTTACCATATACCAAAAACTCTAAACATCACGAGAGCTTTGAATTCCAATAGGACCAATAGCCCACGTTTATCATACAATGAATGGTGCAAAGGAAGAAGGCTACACAGCAATGAAACTTAATTAATTATAAACTATGGATGTGGAAGACGTCACTTAACTTATAAGTTACTATGTGGCATCATCATTTTCTGAAATACTTAAACCTTTTATAACATCAATAAAGTCTGAAGAATTCTTATGACACTACTGGTTTTTTCTACATAAGGTTAGCACAAAATGGCCAATCGTGTTGACAGTTAAAAAAGACTTCTCCTTATTCAAGAAATTTGAAGTTTTTATCACTAAAATTGAAGACAATGGGCCGGTTCCTGTTTTGTTTGTTAAAGTTGATGTTAGCTAAAATCAAGCCAGTAGTAATCATGACAATACCTTAAATTGAGGTGAACGATTGGCTTAGATTTTACAAGTAGAGGTCATTTTAGCTTAAAATAAAGAAAATAATTAGGCTTTATATAGATAGGTAGTATTTAAAATATATATACAATATACAATTTTAATTAAATTATCGATTGTTCAATTGCAATTAAATTTAAGTAATGAAAAAAGAACTAATACTTACCGTCAGAGCTGAACAGTACTTGAGCACAGGTACAAGTACTTGGCCAATGTATATATCTACATTAACCAATTGTGTCTAGTTTAATTTGGGGTGTCTCAGTTGCGGTGTCTACGACCCAGTATTTTTTTAATCCTTTAAAATGCTGATGTGATACCTAATAGATTACCTACATAAAAAAAAACCTTCTCGATCTACTTATATGCTTAAACTGAATGCAATTGCGTTTACGATGTTCTGTTTTAGATACAGCATAAATCATCTTAATAACCAATAGTGTTTCCCTTGTTCCGGCGTTGTTATCAGATTTAAGGTTATCGTCGTTTTGCGTTGCAGAACTAGCATACCTGAAGTTTAATTAACGCGCACAACGTAATTCACCGATAGAACAATGCCGTTTTACATCTAACCGAAGCACTTTCTTCTGCTGAAAGCAAGTTTAAAGTTTGCTGGATTTACAAAACGGTAAAATTAATCAAAGCAGCAACTAACATACAGAACGGAAATTTAATTACATCTGCATCACCATTGGTAAACTGCTGCTAGCTACGAATATGAGAGAGAGAGCGATAAAAGTAACAAATGCGTGTTGACTGTACCGGCGTTACATGGTAAAATAATGGGTGGAAGATGCATTATATCTATATGCTAAAAATATAAAGGACGCAAAGGTAGATTATTAGATAATCATTCTGCTCAGACTGAAAAAATTCAAAATACGTCTTCAAATCAAGAAGAAATCAAAGATTTTCTTTTAAAACGACTTATATTTTGAAGTATGTTACAAACTGTTGGAGGTTCTAAAGACAAAATGTTTTGATAAAACATTCCGAATTGGACACTTAGTTTAACGGTCACAGCAGTATCACTGTATATTTGGTCCAACTGAAATAACTTGGCACAAACTTAAAAGTCATGTAAGGAGGCAAAATACTGAACCAAAATTTAGTGACAGCATCATACAATCTATCCAACAAGTTGTGATTTATAACTATGAAATCTGTATCAATAAAGACTGTATTTTCTTACGATACATGCGTTATAAAATAATGACTTTCAGTCAACATCCAAACAGTTTATTTTAAACTTCGTGTTTGTTCCGCTCCTGACCCAATACCCACTTGTACCCCAAAACTCTACCGTCCTTGCCACCCCCTCTGTTTTGATTAAACGTGTCATCCTCTCGTCCAATCAATAACCAAACAATCAATGATCGGCGTTGTTCTGAAACTGATCCCCCTCTAAGCGGCGAGGGGGGCAACACGTATCTGGTGCCGCGGACCATCGAGGTGTTAAGAGCGGTGCCGTGGGCAATCGAGCGCGAAATAACATGGGCCCGTGGATCCGACGATAAGCGAGACCAACCCTACGCGTCGTACGTAATGCAGCGATCTATGCTGTGGCTGCCATGAGGACGTATACACGGGGGGCTTTGGGGTTGCATGACGTCTGTTGGTGCGCATGATGGGATTACGTTCTGCATCCCATTGAGGCCAGATATACACGGATAACCGTAGTGAAACCGGCAAATGAGGTGTATTCCTAGATAAATGTCGATTTGGTTTCAGCAAGATCGAAAAATCGGGCTGACACATTCAGATAATGGAAAGCCTCAGAATATACTTTTCAAATACTGTTACACTGATGTACCCCACGCAGAAAAAAGAACATTTGGCTTTTAATGTGACAATGAATAGTAAATCTGCTAAGAAAGATTTTGCTCTGGTCATTCAGGTTTTCAATCTATGAATGAACTTCAAAAGTAAAAATGTCCACTGATGGATAGAAGAATTTAGAATTGGCCAGGGTACCTGGTAACTTATATCTCCAGGTCAATATATTTAAAGATGTTGCTGTCTGGTTTGCAATTTACTCATCCCCACTAGAACTACGAATCGTTCAAAAACTTGAATTGAAAATTGATCTTATATTAGTACTTAATGGACAGCTCGTCGTTGCTCAACTATTTGCTATTTTCAAATTTTCTAAAAACCTTAAACACATTGATGTTGATGCCTTCAGAAGTTTAGGTGTGCTTCCACTGGATAATGTGTACTATATAAATAATATTGATGGCAAGGTAACCTTTTTGACCTTCTGCATAAAGAAAGCCCCATTACAAAAGGTGCGCCAGCCTCATGGTGATTCCTAACATAAAAATGCTTATTTCTTTAAGCCAACCTAGAGATGTTTCTCTCATCTTTCATCAAACAAATATTACGTCAGCTCAAATACCGAAACAAATCGGGAGCAATGTGTGATAACAGAATGAATCGGTATACGTCAAGTTCTGATTGAATATCGGCTATTCGGGACACTTAACAGAGATAAATCAAAGCAATACACGTCGATACCAAGCCCGAGTGTTGAAACAGATGGCGCCCTTGACATTCTCGCAGCAAATCTACGGCTTTCTGTAATTCAATAATAAAAAGAGTAAATTGAAGACAATTTTATTTGCAGTGTACCGTTATCTTTGTAGAGATGTATAGTATGAAGCTAATATTAATTTCATTTTATTAATACAAAGAGAAATGTCTACAAAACGCTGGCCATCGTGGAGATTTCGTAGAAAAATCATCTCTAATATTTGCTAGCAAATCGAAGCTTACTGGTTACCACGGAGACAATGCTGTCATTTTTAAGAAGCGGATGGAAGAAAACTTGATTCCAAATTTAGAACAACCTTCGTTAGTTGTAATGGACAATGCTACTACGCACATTTGCGCCCTATTTTCAGTTGTTCAGGTTAGTTGTAGTACGTACCATGAGCAAAAGTAAACGTTTCTCTGAGCATCCCACCTCTTTTCTCGCTTCTTGTTTTATCCGCGCACCAGCATCGAACAGATGTTCCGAGGCCCCACGTTATGTCCGCCTTAACCCCAAACGGATAACCGACACATCGATTCTGCTTCCGTTCCTATTGACTTTCGGTCGGCGTCGCGCCTTTCGCCCGTGGAACGCCCTGCCAGAAATGTGTCGGCTTATTTCGGAAATTATTGCGAGGATTAGTGTTAGGAACAGTTTGCGGACAGTTTGCGGGTCGCAGGGTACCTTCCGTAATCCCCCTGCGGTTCAACCATTTCATAATTGTTACGGTGAACGGGATCCTCCGACTAATTACTTGAAATCGGGGTCGTTAATTTGGGTTTTTCGCCGGCGCCTGGGATACGTATCGTGGACCGTAAAAATTGGACACGAAGAAGCAGATCAAGCAAGAACGTTATAATATTTGGTCCAATTACCCGTTTTAAGAACTTACAAAAATCCGGTTAAGATATCAACAATTGATCAAAATTATATTGAGACTTGATAACGTTACAACGTTACAACTGAAGTATACAAATATTTATTATCATAAATTAAACTGCAGCATCCCAACAACATATGACCACAATATATTGGTAGTATAATTCATTTTCTTTAAAAAATTATCCCTTCAAAATCCGGAAGTCATTCAGTTTTTCAGAATACTGTAGGATAGTCATTTGTCGTCATATGACGTTATAGACGCTATTAATATTTACGATCATTTTAGTACATATAAAAGTTTGTTCTTTGTTTATTACTTTGTTAAATTAAATAAAAACCTCAAAAAATTGACAAAATTTTATCTGAAATGTTAGATTAACACTTTTTTGTCAGTGTTTGATAACGGCAGCGTTTTTTGTGAAATAATATTGTCTTAAATACTTCTATTTGTACATTCCTACCATAAAAAGGTTTGCATACTAACCGTTGTGACTTGAAATGACGTCAAGAGGGCGTGAAATACACACAATTTCTATGTCTTTTCCTGTATTTTTTAGCTCTACTGCATTTTTGTCTTTCTGGCAAACTTWCTATTGCGAAATTAGTGAAAACAATACTGTTGTTATTTTAGATAAAWGCGAGTAATAAAGATCGTAAGTCACTCTTCATTGTTGCAAAAGAATCCCACGATACAAGGGCGTTTTCAACAAAAACACGAAGCTTCGTCATGACACGGAAACTAACCAACAATATCTCTATAATCCCAAATCGGCGCTGAAATAAAGCCCATCACTTCATCCTCCGATGAAACAAGCGCGGTATGCCGAGTAGCGTTATCTTGTTGTATAATGTAACAAGGCCCTGTTTGAAAGGGTTTGCAAGTCCTTATGACGCTCGAACGAGCCCTACTTCCAGTCTCTGTKGACACACAAAAGCAGACGGTACTGCGGATGCCTTCAGCCTGAAATATCGAACGGTGGGACACTTCAGTTGGGGCGAAGGCTCAAGTTTCTGGCATGATATCTTGATTAGAAGTTATTAGTTTAGATCGAGTTTGCAAATGACTGAAATGTAGACTTTTGTTGAAGCGAAAACCACCGTTTTTCAATTTCGAGTGACACGAGTCCTTTGGTAAATTACGATCATCATTCACTCCACATTTTAAAAGCCGATTTGCTACTTTTAAAATATTCATCCATCAGCGGTATGGCCGATGGGGATAATCGAGCGCTACATGTGCTTGATATTCAATTTGATGGGAAAAATTGAATAGTTGAAGGCTGATGAGCAATGAAATTTGTTATACGCTGTCAGCGCTAGATAATATCGATGAGCTTGAGTCGAATGCGATAGAAGAAGGACTCCAAAATATTGTTAGTTCATAGTTATTTCCATATTTAAGCTATAGACTGTTACAAAAGAATCTGACAAGATGAATGGCATTAATTGTTGATGTACTTTATTTAGCACAATGTGACTAGTTGAAATAAAATACCTCAAAAAAATTAAGGACTTCCATTCGACCAGAAGTTCCACACTTTAAAACTACTTTCGATTATACAGTGTTTATAAAGGATACCCTATGTTTAAGAATGCTTCCTATCATATACCTTCCAGATGTTCCATACGTCAGTTTGGTAATTTTAACTGGTGTTGGAGTATTCTCCATAAAAATTAATGTACGATGACATGAAATAGAAAGAAAAATGAATGCTACAAAATCATAATATTTCTTAACATCATATATATACTGTGCGCGTCAAATGAAACCGTGTTACAAAGAGTAAATTACAGCCATCACAGTCCTGCATGAAAAAACATGACAGATTATGATACATTATAAGACCCAATAATTTAAACGCTAATAAAGTAAATTATGAAAAAATCGCATGTATTCCTCATGACAGGTAGTTATTACCTATAAAGCCAAACACGGAAGTGAATTAACATGAATGTATACAAATAGCATGAATAAATGACAAAGAGAACAAACAATAACGAATATTATCGTACAAATTGGATGGCTCAATCAATTACGAGCGTGTCCATTTCAAATAGTTAATATTTGTTTTAATGCAACTAATTTCATTATGTTGAATACACAATTAATAAAGCCTGAATACTCCGCCGTGTTTTTATCAAGTAAACTGTAAACTCTGTTTATGTAACAATAAAAAGAAATCAAGTCTTGTCTTATTTTCTTCGGTTACTTAAGCTTAAAAAATTTCAAAAACTTAAACGCATGAATGTTCCAATAATAGAAATATTTCGTATAAAAGAGTACAAGATTTTAACCTTACAAACACAAACTTAACTTCTCTAGGCGATTTAAATAACATTTGCAAATCTGTTTGTAATGATTCGGGGAAGGTAAGTTTCTTAAACAAGACATTATTCCTAAGCTGGTCTAAGTACAAACTTACATCAGGACATTCTTTTTTTTAGAAAGCTTAACTATTTTTTTATCATTAAAATGTCCTTGCTGTAACGTTGCTAAGCTCCAAATTAAAACTTTCGTTGTATCTACCCAAACTTCACGAAGGCAGCCCATTAACTCAAAAATGGGCTGTTTTTCAGCCGGCCTAAAATTTGATGTCATTACTTAGCTTCCTTTCGTAACAGTTTTCCAACTACAAAAGGAATTTATATTGCCCGTGGCAAGAAAGACTTATTTAACCGCAGCTACGAACACAATACAACGCCACAAATTACTTTATTAAATTGCTCAGAAGGAATTATGGTCATTCCTTGCCTTAATCACCTATTTATTTACTTAATACGCGTCCTATTATAATTAATTGCAAACAACTCGACTAATTTGGGTGCCTTGCCACTGCGGCAGCAACGGAGGGAACGGAAGGTGATAAATTAATACTAACGAAGGGTTTTGTTCACGATATCTTTTCTAGTGGTATGTAATGTAAAGAACGCGCTTTGTTTATGCCCCGTGGAAAGTTTTCTTTATTTAGCGTAATAAAGCAACATAAAAGGGAAACAGATAACAGGTAGTAAACAGCTCAGCACAGGTATCTGACAGTAGCAGTACAAAATTATATTTTGGGTTATGGTATAATAAAATGAAATTTCTATTTGATAGTGGGAAGTAAATTTGTTTGTCTAAAATGCCTGATTACTGCTTATTAATATCAAAGCATTTGTGGATTGAAAAATTACCATAAAGTTTTTGGTTCATATCTTCGAATCATGTCAAATATACAAAATTGTTCTTAGGTCGCATATTGGTTTTTCTTACAATACGAGTACTATTGATCATTAAAAAAACAATATGCAACACATCAGCAAAACTTTTGAGGACAAGGAGTGCAGTAAGCGGCACCATCATGAATCTATTGAAAGATGTACGATTTACTTCTATCTATGAGTTGAAAAAACACTATTCGTAAAAAGTTGCAATTATGCCGGCAAAAATGGTTACAATTACGTTGTTTTCCTAAGCGAGTCAAGAAAAAGAGATGTATTTAGATCGATAGCAAATGGTTAATTATAAGTATATTATCTCGTGTGCAAAAGAAATTGTCTACACGTTTTGTTATATAAAAAGAAACGTTAATTATTGTCTGAATCACGAACAACGTACACAGTTTAACGTGGAATTTAGACTAACGTTGTTGTTGTTCTTTTCTTTTATCGAGTTTTTGTTGTTTCTTTAACACTGCAGAATTCTGACAAGCATTTCACGTGTAATGTTCTGCTGAAAATGGCAGCTAGACTGCCGAAATACGTATTTAGGCTTTATAAATCAGTGTGGTTATAGTTATAGTTCCGTATAACCTAGGACCATCATACCTGTAACTTATGGTACATGGACTCCTACACAATGTTAGTTAAACCAGTTTTAAGTAATGTGCCTGTACCTTCCAAATAAAAATAAAATTGCTCATCGATCAGATATGGGCGTACACGAACCGAAAACAGAGCTTCGCTGTTGACCTATTGAATCGTTTAACTCAATTTCTATGGTACTGAAGAATGTGTTATCATCACAAAAACAAGGTATTTTATTTCTCAAGGATGGGTAGGGAGAAAATCTGTCCAATTCATCTTGTTTATTTACTTAATACGCACCCCATTTCATAATTAATTGCGAACAACGCCCCTAACGACCTGCCGCCACTGAAGCAGCGGCGCAGAGAACAGAAGGTGATAAATTAATATTGACGCCGGTTTTTCTTCAAGTAAATGTTTATTCGACGGTGCGCAACACGGAATTGCTTTTCTCCCGGCTAAATAAAGCCTCCAATTTCAAGTCACACCCGCCCGTTTGTTTCTCAGACGGTCGAATAGACAGAGGGATTATCTCGAGTCTATTTTTGCCAGTCGGCGTTTAAGGCAATTTTAAGTTTTAAGCCGGTCGGGTTTACCTCAAACGGAATCGGCTTAAGGGGCTCGATGGAACGCTCCTGTTTTGTATGGTAATATTTTATGAGCGACGGGACTAAAGGTCGAGGGATGACCCTTCCGAATTTTTGCTCCGCACAAACCGTAATTCGCTCAAAACTGACGGGCGTTTATTTTTGGAAGCAAAGGTCGCTGATAAATCAAGTAGGAGGGATGAAACCCCGGCAGGATGGAACCTTGGGAAAACTTTATTATCTGCACGCGTAAAACGGTTCGTAAGAGCAGCGATATATATGCATACTCTTCTGCAAAATTGCAAATTTTGATGACTAGGAATTCCTCAGGAAATCTGGGCAGAAATAAAGACGAAAAATATTTCATAAAAAAAGTTGCAGCTCGAAATTATTTAAAAACGGAAATGGATAGATCTATAAGAAAAGTTTTAGTTTCTCTACTCATCTTTTATCAATAATGAATTTGCACATATTTCACACGGCTAAATTTTGTAAGCTGTTGAAGAACCGAAAGGGTGTCAATTAAGGGGGACGTTTCTGTGTTACTATGGATTCGCAAAGAAACTCATTTATTAAACTACTTGCGTTTAAAAATATAATTTTTTAACGACTCGAAAAAGTCATAAAATTAGTAAAAACGTAATGCATCGAAAAGCTTACTTATTTTTATTACAAATCCAGTAACATAAAGAAAAATCAGAAAAACTAGCATCACTTTTTAAAATAAGTTTTGACAGTAAGATAAGAGCAAATACTTTATATATTTACTGTTGCTACTATTTCTAAAATGTTATTGGATTTTTTATAGAAATCAGTAATTAATTATTATACTACGAATCTACGCTGAATCTTTTGAAGACTTCTGTTACCATCCCAGAAAAAAGGAATATATTATTTATTACGTTTTACAATAAAAAAATATAAAAATTTCTCATTGAAAACCTAATAAAATAAAAAAATATTTCATTGTTAACTTTGATGCTATTGGGTGTAAAGCAATTAATAATCTACGAGTTTTGAGTGGGTATACGGTCGAAAAATAGTTAACCAAACGATGTACCTACAACAAATCAATATAGACGTGAATTTTTGCACCTCCGATTTGTATAATTTCAAGCATATTTACTAATCTGGACCTCCTGAATTTTGGAATGGTATCCGTCTGTCGCTAGCTGCAACGGTTCGATCTAAAAGCGGAGTAAATTAGGCCGCCCGACGTCCTAGCTCATTTCTGATCAAATTTTTGGAATCTGCAGCTCAAAATACATCTGTTTGTCGAATTTGAGCTAAAATTAATTTCCACCGAAAAATCGCAAAACATCAAAGGCTAACCCCTTTGTTCTTTTTGGACCTTAAAATTTTTGCACCTCCGATTTGTATAATTTCAAGCATATTTACTAATCTGGACCTCCTGAATTTCGGAATGGTAGCCGTTTGTCGCTAGCTACAACGGCTCAATCTAAAAGCGGAGTAAATTAAGTCGCCCGACGTGCTAGCTCATTTCTGATCAAATTTTTGGAATCTGCAGCTCAAAATACATCTGTTTGTCGATTTTGAGCTAAAATTAGTTTCCACCGAAAAATCGCAAAACATCAAAGGCTAAACCCCTTTGTTCTTTTTGGACCTTAAAATTTTTTCACCTCCGATTTGTATAATTTCGAGCATATTTACTAATCTGGACCTCCTGAATTTCGGAATGGTATCCGTTGGTCGCTAGCTACTACGGTTCGCTCTAAATGTGGCGTAAATTAGGCCGCCCGACGTCCTAGCTCATTCCTGATCAAATTTTTGGAATCTGCAGCTCAAAGTACATCTGTGTGTTGATTTTGAGCTAAAATTAGTTTCCACCGAAGAGGGGAATTTGATAGTTCTTTGTGAATGCTAATAAAAGTTTGGGAATAACAATGACATGCAATAATTATTGTCTAATAAAACCACACATACCTTGGTACCAATTCTCACTCTTAAACGTGAAATAATTAACAGTAATACATATACTTATTTACTTTAAACCTTAAGTAAGTCAAACTACGACAAAAGTAAGTAGGTATAAATGGCGCCATGCAGATGGTAAACTAAAGCTCCCACGCATGACAAAGTACAGTAATTCCAAATCTATAGTGCACATTTAGGCCATTCATTGTAATAGAGATCAGAAACGACGGAGTTAAACAAAAGAGCTAACGTTTATTGCTGCCAAAATTGCGGAAACTAACGATAAAAGATATGCATGCAAAAAAATCGCCAAGATAGCGTTTCCCTTAGATTCATCAAGAACGACGGCAATGCGAATATTTTTAGCGTACTATTATAAAACTTCAGAAGCAATGAACTTTTTGAACTGCGAATTGACCAAGAAATTAAATATTTAAAACATAAATCGTAGCACATAATAAAATAGTTCAAGCAAGCCTTAAAACTGTTTGTAGATTCCAGGGTACGAAAATTTGCTGTTTAAGAAATCTGTTTAACGTTCAAGCAGAACCATATATGTGAAGCAACACTCACCAAAACTGGAAGACGCATTGAAATAAAGAGTTGCAGAACTTACCTAGACAAAGGAAAGTACAAGTTAGCTGATTTATTTACTGATGTACTTATAAGCAATGTATGAAGTTTTGAAATACAGCGAAAACAGTACAAGGGATAAAATAATTGTGGACGATGCCATGCCATATATTGGCAAATAATGAGGAAATCTGCACTCTAAACGGTAGTCCACCTTGTAGTGGCATTTTAAAAACTTACAGAGGTCCCCAAAGACGGTGTCTTCAAAGAGTGTAGTTCTCAGCATAATAATTTAAGTCTAAGCCACATTATCTGTATTAGAAACAGTCTGAGAACAGCTGTATTGGCTTACAAAGCCACAAACCTATAATACGAATACAGACAACATTGCGTATACTTCAATTTTCGTTAAATCTTTAGGTTTGATGTTTATTAGGTGGTAAGTTGTGACACGTAATACCTCTTCAATTCCTAGAAATATGTCTATTTGGTATCTATAATGTGCAGCTTAAGTAATTAATTAAGCAATATGTTTTAATTGTTCTCCAACATGCCTTCCAGCACCAGCGGCGTTGCAGACACAAATCTGTTCTTACGGCAGGCAACGTCTACAGCAACTATCCAACTTTTTGTGGGAAAGGGCAGTAAATCAAGCTCCACCCTGCGAAGGCAGCCGCGATGTTTTTCCTAACCACCTTCATGTGTTGCATTTGGAACTTGACCGGTACCGTGGATTGGCCATATATCACCCGCTAATGACCGGATCAAGAGTTCATGCGGGCACTGCCTCAAAAAAATAATTAATTTATGGTCCAAGTGCTGTGCGCAGCACAGTGATAAATTAAAGGGATGAAACGTACAAAAATTCGGGGCGAAAAAGATCACTGTCGTGTGGTTTGGGTAACATACGAAATGGTTTAATGTATATTTAAAGGACTAAAATTTAGCTAACCCCGTGAGCTACTGTATTTAACAATAATATCAAACATCAATAGCATTTTTGAATGCATGTTCCTATTCAAAATTTTATTTCAACTACACTTGAATTTAAAAAAATCTTTACCTATACGAAAATTGTGTTCTGTCCAGGAAAACCTTATTGACAGTTCGCGAATGTGTCATTTCAGCGAGCCTTCTAAGAGTAATAAACGTTATGCAAATATTTTCTTCATGTAGAAACTATAAGAGCGCAATTTTCGGTAGTTTTGTCAATGAACTCTTGATTGACAGGAGATGAAAGCTCGCCCTTGAAAATTCCATCTTTTCAAATATAGAGTCGAAAGTTCAGAGGAATTCATCCGAGGTCTCTGAATTAAATGTGAAGGAACCCACAATTTGTTAGGTTGTTACATGAAAATATATTAATGCAATAATGACAGTGCTTCTGTCTGTAATGGTAAGATTACAAAAAGATCACAAAACTTGACTATTTTACATGAATTTGTGAAGGCATTTGATATTTTAAAATTACTGCCTATTTTTCGTAATTTACAAGTATAAGGCTACTCTTCGCATGGCTCTTCAACCTCACTTTGGGAGGATCACGAGCTAGTTTGATTTGATTAAGTTTTAAATTCATATGAAATATATTTTATATAAAACATGTGAAAAAAATATTTAAAAAAGGGGCAGCTGTAGCAAGTATCACTGCTGAAAATTGGCAGAAGCTATGCAAAAAGTAACTAATTATAAATTTTCTACAGCTTCTACCGGTTAACATTACAACATTAACAGTTGTGAATTAATTTGCATATGGTCTCGCAACTACATCGGCCCTTTCTCTTGCTTAATACAATATTAAGAGCAGCTTGTAACCATCTCGCAAGTAAGAAGTACGCGGATTATAAGACCGATCCTGTAGTAATTCACCTCTAGCTGCCTAACGCTACTGCCATCTGCAGTCGACTAGCTGCACGAGCATCCATCTTCCCCATCTTTCATCGTAACGGATACATCCGCCCATAAACCCCTTATTAATACCGTACACCCCTGATTTAAGCCGCCGTTCTGGTGTAATGGATTAAAACCAGTAAATCCAGGTCGAGATACTATCTCACGAATATATTCTAACGCCTCGCTGATAGTAAATCTGTTGTGCCTAATTGCGTGCGCGTCTGTTCAAACTATAACTCACCCTTGCACTGGGCGCACCCAGTACATTTTCGAATAACGGTTCGTTCCTTGCGTCGCGCTTTGCAAAATAAATGTACCGTACCGGAGTATATCGATCCTCCGGTGTCGGCATTTGGGATACCGAAAGATGATGTACACAAAAGGGCGTCGGGATGGAACGGTGTGACAGCGGATTTTTCTCTCTTTGTGGCGTGGAAATGCTCCGATGGTGGTGTTTTGCGGTAAATCTTCTTATTCTGTTTTCAATCTGGCGTATGTCGCGGTTTATCTTGCGGTTTGTTGGAGGTTACGATCGGTCAATAAAAACTAAGCACCTGCACTAAGTTTATAAACTACTTTGCAAGGCGAGATCGTCTGGAAATTGATCTGATGATAATATGCTAATCAAAACTTAATTTATTAGTAAGAAAGCATCGCAAGCTGTTAGCATAAGGAGTCGCAACGTTGAATTTCCTATTTGTAAGCTGTGATTTCAGGTACTTTTGTGTTTTGCAGCCAACAGTTTAACTGTTACAGTTTCATTTTTCTTTATGAGGACTTAGATTCCATTTACTATCTACTATGAAATAACTGTTCTTTGCATTGGTCTATAAATGTCAACGGACTGTAACAATTTTTGCCTTAGTTTTGATATAATGGGCAGACCTGTTTCAAGAACACCAGGCAAATTTGCAGATTTTGCAAGTGATCCACGAAAGATTATTATTACACAAACCATATGATCTGCGGAGCCAATATCTGTCTTGGTCTAGATTGAAAAAAAAACACCTGTTAATAAACTCGACAAATCAATAAACACTAGGATGTACGAACGTAATCTGCCTGTTCGCCAATATACACGGCACCACATAAACAAGGGATGCTGCAAATACCTCTAGAAGATAAGAGGATTTATTTCATCCTTCGGAGACGGAAGAATCTATGACATTTTCCAAGAGGGCAGGAAGATAGTACGGAGTGTTGTTTTTTTAAAGAATTTTACCGATTCTGTCTGTGACATTTCAACATCTGAGATTCTCTTACAGTTTCGAATCTGATAAAACGCAGAAAATGTGCTGCGCCTCCCGCAACACCATTAGGCGCTCCAAGGTCGCTTCGGGTACATTGTTATCTCGCGAAACTCGATACCACTGTTTCCTTTAATGAGCCGAGAGAAGAACCGGAGGCGTCCTTCTCAGAGCGGCGTGCATCAACTTTTTATCTTTTAATTATTCCCGGTTCCGATACACAAATCAAGACGACAGAGGAGGAGAGTCGTGGGACCTCCAAGAGATTTATTCCGTAATAAACCTAAGCCTTTAGGACGTCTTCAAATTGCCCAAAGAGGATTGATAAAATTAAAACACAGCTCTCGGCCGGGATGCCTGCCTGCTAACGATATCCCAGGGGAAATCGAAACAACCTCGCCGACAGTCGGCCAAACCTCAAGCGGGTGACCTTTTTTGAATATTACATAAGCCCCCTCACGGTGATACTTATCGCGATTGACGGGAGTCAAGTGGTGAGCGCTCGGAATAAACTTTACAGGGTTTCAATGTCCATGGCTTACAGTGTACAAGACACTCCTTGCTGGAATTTCTTTTTAGCTTGAAGGAGCTCCAGTACTATTCTTTTCGCTATTCTTGTTTTCTTGACGCAGTGACATGTAAAACAATGACCCCTTGTCATGCATAAGAAACCTTTGTAGCAAACGTCGTATCATCATCTGTAGATTCCAGCGTTTATAATGCCGAATTCTTTCAATCTCACTGTAATCTATGGATGATAGCTTGTTGCCTGATGACACTTTGAAATTTTATTTCTTGCCTACTTCTCCAATGTTGAATGATCATTTATCCAACTGTACCCATTTTGATTGTTTTATACCAAAATACATAATGGGTAAATTCCTTATACTTAATAGAGGCTTGAATGACACAAAAAATGTATATGGTTCAATTTAAAGAAATGAAGACGTCATATTCATCTATTTGTTGTACCACTGTGTTTACTAAGAATTTTTTTATAATCCAACGAATTGGCGTTTATACATATAGGTATAGGCTGTCAATTTTGGTGGAGGCGCCTGGTTTTTATGCTAAATATACGGGAATAACATCTCTTCGTTGTACCAGTGTGCCTACTAAGAATTTTTTATAATCAAGGAAGTTAGTATTTTATGTATCTCAAAAATCATGTAAACTCTCTCTACAGCAGTTAATTTCTAGCTCAGTTTTAATTTTCTTGTGTAATTCTTCAATCATGAATACAAAATTATATAGTATACGTCGTATTAAATTTGCGTGACTATTTTTGAAAAATCTCGACGAACCAACGTCTTTTCGCACTTTTTATCTTGAATTTTGGCTATTATACTGGTTTTTGCGATGGCCCCACTTTCGCCCTTGTAGGGATATGTATTTTAGCTGTGATGTTTTGAAATTAAAAGGTTTAATAATGCAGCCTTTTTAATGCATTGTACTGGGAATGATTGTGTGCTCTTTAAAGAGTAAAGAAACTTGTGCGGTTAATTTCGACTATTAACAATGTTTTTTAGTAAAATTTTATTACATATTTAAAATTTTTGTACCTGTAATAGTATACGTCAAAACAAAGTGGGTATAATGCTAAGATTTGTAAGATGTTTAGTCGCCCTTTGTAAAATATGGTAAGTAATTATGGGCGCATAATGTAATAGCAATAATAATATTGAAATTACAAAGGAAATTACAGCGGATTATTGCCCCAATTCTTTTATCGTTATTGCCCGTGCTATATCTCTACTGATTGCGAAACTTTGCTTTTAATAATTCAGTCCCTGAAATGGCCACTTTCTTCGTTCAAATTTGAAAGGTTTTCCTATTACTTAACGGAAATGACGACAGCTTTCTTTTTACGAATGCATTTCATTTACAGCTTTCTGTGCAGGCTCGTAAAACATTTATAGAAATACCTGAAACACGCTAATTAAAACCTTTTTATTTCGGTATGTTTCGTTCTTTTCAAGCGTCCGTTTGATGTTTGCCGTTTGCATTCATTGGTGGTGATGCATTTAGAAATTATTACAGCAGATGAAAAGAAGAACTCTCTACTTTCTCGGTTAGCAAGGTGTGTAATTGGTAAAGTTTAGCTTTGATTTGAGAAAACGGACAGCATGGACGAACTTTCAAACTCTGTGACTGTAATTTTATGTTTGGATTTACATTGTTAAGAATGCAACGGCCTGTCAAGGTTCCTTGTTCATGAATATTCTGTGATCGGTAGTAAGTCCTGTGGACGATCCAATACTGGAAAGGAGGTATGGATATTTGGAAATCAATGGCTATTTAACTTTGATTCCAAAAACTACTGCAATAGCAGATAACTAAACTTAACTCCTGATGGAGTAAAAATATATATGCGCTTTTATTTAAAAAATCAAGTTACTCCGGATAAAAGTTCTTTAAATTAAGTTCTCTAATATGTTAACTATAGTCCATTCTTTCACCGAACTTCCGCAAATCTTTCGGTAGAATTAATATTGATGGTCGCGGCTCTTCCTAAATGACCCTACAACTTCGAACGCAAACACAAGGGTGCCATTAGTTATCGTCTCAAAAATATTCGCGCTAAATCCGAAGATTTTTTCTAGAGCCCATCAAGCTTAAGGCAGCACCGTGCCTCCACGCCTAAGTCTAATGCGATGTTGGTGCTGTTTGGAAGCCACATTTATCAGGATTTTGTGTTTGCCTTTTAAAGGCATGTAAAAGGAGGTTCTATCGCTCCATTCTGCCGGTCCCCATCCATTCACGGAACTCCTCTCGGAACGATGTTGCAAATGTAGGTTTTATTGCTCGAGTATACATTACGCGGGGCGCGTATGCACGGCACGATTTCGAGAATTCCTGGGACGGATGACTGTTTTCGTCGTTCTCGATTTATGAGGAGGGAAAGCGCCATCGTCTGCGGAGATGAAAAAAGTGTGCGGCCGGCTGCGGAAGGGGCAATCCGTACCTAATTTGATTTCTGCCGCTTATCCGGATCGAGAGTGGAAAATTCCATCCGAGGTCTCTGGTCGATCCAGCTTCTTGCTCTTCTGAAGCGCAATCATCTTGCATTACATTAGGCATTGAAAAAGCCATGAATTACCATAGCGATTTTCGGAAGTAAACAAACATCACTGCGTAAAGTTAGCTACTTCATTTTGATCTACAATTAATTAAAGTAAATAACGATTTAGTTAGCTAGTGACAAACTGTAATTTCTAAAACCATAGTTAACAATCTTTCTTCGGTTTTAAATTTAGAGGCTCAGTAACCAGCGAAATTTTTTGGTTTACGTTTGAATGCAGTGTGTTATTTGCTAAGCATTTGTAAGCGATAAGCTGTAATTACTAAGCCGTACCGTGGTGTGCTATGGGAAATTAAACGTTTAACACGTCAAAGCGAAGTTCTTTTAACAATTAACGTTAGTGTTTTGATATGGAGCAACAAACAACCTTTTGCCTTTATAAATAATAAGTAGGGTATAATAAAATTCAGGCTTTCAAGGCCGTTGTTCATTTCAGAATGAAATTTTGGATGATATAAATAGTATGAAATACTCTGTTCATGGCTGCAGCAAATCATTTTTCGAAAATAAGCTAAAATCATCCCGTCATAATCCCAAACACTATTATCTAACCCATTCGACCAAAAGGATATGTTCATATGCTCACTGGACGCCCGATTGGACGACTGAATCGAATAGACGACGGCGATTAACAGTAAATTGTTACTTCAAAGCCAATTTATAGCGGCATAATCAGCATAATGCAGACCAATCACGGACGGACGACTACCGACTAGATCGTAAACTGAAGCGTTATGATCCTGTGTTTGCCGCAATCCGTCACTTAATGTGTTTGCATTTATGCCGAGCAAATACTGGGGACACGACGATCGTAGGGGGCGAAATCGAGAGAGCACAATTTAAGAGGAGCCGAGTTCATTTTACGTGTTCAGTTGGGCCATATCTTCTCAAAGCTTTGGAATCTGGCATGCAACACAGTCATATAATGAATATGTAGAAGTGTCGATTGATTAATTGAATTAGCGAATTATCATACGCTGTCTGGGATTGCGTAAAAGTTTAGGATATCCTCACTTATTGATTTCTTGTCTTTTACAATTTCTGACCACTGTTCTGCAATTATTTTTTATTTTACTGGCTCTATACACGGTTGTTTTACACGTATTTCACGGTCTTCATATTTTAGCTTGTTGTTCATTTTCCACCCCCTTTTTTCTCCCAGTATACTCTTTAAAATGCTCCATTCCAGTTTCAGTTTCAAGATAATTTTTTAAACACGATAAAAATAGGTAAACAAATTTACTTAGATCTTAACAGAAAGAAGGTCTTTCGTTCTTAATTTGAGGGAAGACAGTGAACATTTCTTTACTTAAGAATATGACAATTTTACTTGCCTTATCTGCGAAATTACAATGAAAATATATACATTTAACCTTCTTTTCCCAGCGAAAAGTATTACTAGAATTACAACTATCAGAAGCAGTGGCATTTACAGCACACTTATTAAGATTAGTAAATGAAATTCCTGTGGAACATTTTTTGCAAGGGTTTGTTTAACTTTTTAAAGTGTTTAAAATACTATAGAGTATATAAGGTTGTTAGTGGTAGTAGCAACAATATATAATCGATGTTTCATTAAAAATGAAAGCAGTGGTTGGTTGCACACATCCAAAATCCAACTCTAAACATAGCGAATATCATTCACCTTACTTTCACCGATCAATCCTCTAACATCCCCGTCTTCCTTTAGACGATGAATTTTGTAACAGCAGCTGAAACGGGTAGACTTTTATCGATACTCCTTTGTTTTCTAATAAAACCCTTGCGTAACCGAAGTGCCCACGCTAATGCATTAAACATACTCCTATCTAACGGATGCTGGTGCATAAATAATGTATAAGAATAGTTACAGTAAAATATGTTTTCAGCACAGGTACATAAAATCCATATGGCGTGTTTTCTTTCCCATAAATCTCGCGAATTTGTGGCAGATAAAGCGGACACGTTTGGGCGTTTGGGACTTCGATCGCACAAGGACGAAATATACCGACCTTGCGCTTTTTGGTTTTATAATTAATGCGGTGCTGGAATATGGTCAGCTCTTAGCTACTTCAGTGAAAATGATTTTGTTCACGCTTTGCATGCTCTAGACATTTTCCTGTAGTACCCCATTTTTCCTCGCAGAATAATTCATTCTTTCTTTTGAAATTAATGCGCACGTCGCGAACTACGTGACTCAAGTAACCGGATGTTGAATTATTTAACGAAATCACATCCTCACCTTTAGGGCACCCTGGGGAATTTTTGCGACGCTTCTCTCAAGACCGCTCGCATTGCCCAACTTTACAATGCATTAAATATGCATCCTTAATGGAATAGCGTTTTTTCTCCACTCCACAACACAGCTGAAAGTCTGACGTTTTGACTGGAAAGTTTTCAGGATGAAAAAATTTCAATTGCAGAGCTAGTACATTTATAATGAGAACGGTCTTCAGTTTAGGTTTTCTTTTGCGTGATGCAGATAATCTTTTCTCGGTTCACCTCTAAGTCCTGTAGTAGCCAATTTGTTTATGGAAAATTTTGAACAGGTAGCGATAAACAGTTTTCAGTTTAAGCCAAAATGTTGGTATAGGTACGTAGATGATACTTTTGTTATTTGACCCCATGGTATAGATGAGTTGGGTAGGTTTCTAAATCATTTGAACAAACAAAATCCTGACATACCTTTACTATAGAATTAGAAAGCAATGGTTATTTACCTTTTTTGGACGTCCAAATTTACAGAATAAACACTGGACAGTTAGAACACAAGGTTTACAGAAAACCAACACACACACAGACAGATATTTACATGCCACATCTCACCACCCTCCCTCTCAAAAGAATAGTCTTATAAGGACGTTATTTGTTAGAGCACAAAGGATATCAGACAAAAGTTCTTTACAAAAAGAAATATATTATCTTAAATCAGCGCTAGTGAGAAATGGTTATAACAATGAGAATATTTGGTCAGTTTTTAATAAAAGTGCTCATCCAAATCAAGTAAATTCTCAGCCAGAACAAAGTAAATTGAAGTTAAGTTTACGGAAAATTAAAGAGGATGCTTAGAAAACACGATATTTTAGTTGTTTATAGTACATATATTAATTTAGATAAAATTTCTACTAAAGATAAAGTACATTTAGAGAGCCAGGGTGTTTACAAAATTACTTGTTCTTGCGGCAAGTGTTACATAGGTCAAACTAAAAGAAAAGTAGGTACGCGTTTGAAAGAACACATATGTGTTACTAGGCTGCAACAGGTAGATAAATCTTCCGTAGCTGAACACTTATATTTGACTAAATACATGATTGATTTTGATAAAACGAAAATTTTACGTAGAGAAAAATATTATCACAAACGTCTGATAAAAGAAGATATAGAAATTTGTAGGAATACTAATAATTTTAATAGGGATTGTGGAAATTAGGAGTTAGGTGACATTTGGAAGGCTATTTTGTAGTTATCCTTTTCCAAGTAGTTCGTATATATCTAATAGGTAGGTAGTTCTTTTTTCGTCGTTAGATTCTTTTTTGTCAGGTTGGCACGTTGTTTCTATGACGTCTCGCTTTCTTGGTGATTTGTTTATTTACTTTTAAAATTTTGTTTGAACTTGCGTCAGGCAAATTTTGAGGTTCTTCATCTTTGACAAAGATTACAGGTGTAATCGAAACGTCAGACTTATAACTTTTTGTCAGTATTTTCAAGAGACAGCGATCTTTCCGAGAAAATATTAACATATTAACATGCCCGTTACGATCGTGTGACTTGTCGCCTTCATGTATTCTTTTTAGCCAAAAACATATACATCGATTAATCTCAAAATCATTTTCTTCTTGTGTGTCAACCAGCCCAGTTCTTGTATTTTCGTATGTTTTTCGTTTGTTGCATGTTATTAGTTGTTTAATTTCTCAACAAAGCAGTTTCTTTCAATACTATAATACATTTTATTTGCGCTACGTAAGGTATGGTTTAAGATTCCAATAAAATTTGAAACAAGCCCTACGGATGTATCAACAGATGAATTCCCCGTGATAACACCCCAAAGCATCTACCAGATAACTCCAGTAATTGAGGTGGAGCATTACACATGTTATTAGGGCATTCCAACCAATGATCTCGCTCCCTCCGCGCCAAGAGTCTCAAATTACCGTGCGAGTAAATGCCCCAGTTATTAATTAATGCAGCCGTAACCGCCGTGGAATTCGGTCGCCGTTGGCTGCATTTGCATTCACCGTTTCTTTGAGTGCTAAAGGACCAATTTAAATTCTCTTTGGGAACAGGCACAGCGACACAAATTTAAAGAACCCTTCCCGTAGAGCGGAGTGCGAGGGGGCGGGGGAGAGAAATGCGCTGCCTTTTACGGCGTTATTGGAGATTTTCAGGGGTCCTTATTGCCTTCCTCATTGTACGTTTGATGTTCACGGCGTAGAACACACGGGTAGGCACTTATAACCTCCTATCTAATTTTGTAAACAGCTGCGCTTAGGGAAGCAATCGCTATGTGGGGAAAGTCAAGAAGATTTATAGARCCCACTATTGAAATCTGAACAATAATAAACCAAGATAAGATTAAAGTAGCAAAGAATAATCACTAATCTTACTATTATTAATGGTCGGTAATAGATCACAAATTCTAGTGTATAAGTATAGTAAGTCTAGTACAAAAAGAAATACAACGAACAGCATTAGCCCTCAATTACTGCGAAAAAAAACCAAAAATATCCTTCGACGTCCAGGTCAAGACTACAACCCTGTTCGCGAGAAAACCTTTTTGCTTTAATACACTCCTCTTCTCAGAGTTTTTTTTAAGCCTAAGACGCCTCAATCCCTCCCTTATGTGACGGTTATCCCTGGAAAATACCGCGGGTCTTCGGACATTTATGACGAGAATGCCTTCCATTTTCCGGGCGGAGTGCCACACCGCAAAAAGGGGCTTCCCAGTCGTACGCAACACGGGGCAAACTTTAACGGGATTCTCGCACCATTAGGTTACGCGATTGGGTATTAATCTTGTGTAGTTAGGGACCAATCTAAGTGAAACTTCCACTGAAGTTGCTGATGGGATTTCAGCCGTACGCGTAGCTTGTAAAATCGTGGGAGGTATTTGCGGTTACAAGCACGCCATACTGTACGTACTTTACCTTAATGGAATGTTTTCCTGAAAGCAATAAACAACCATCTAAATTGTGAGTCTATCCCAAATAAGATGGGATTTTCCGTGAATATTATATAGAAGTGGGAAACCCCAAAGAATGCCATGTATTGTTCCTAACAATCGCTACGAGCAATCTCGAAATCCCATCTGCTGAAACTCCCCTTCCAACCTGTATCCATTTACCCGGCGTTCGTTCAAAACTTCATAAACCCGGCTGACAGTCAACTATCCCCAACCGGAATAACCCCGCAATACACACCAGCGGCAAATAATAAACAGRATTATTAGTGCCAACAATTCCGAGTGCCGCTTCAGGCGTTCATATTTCCGTTGGATGCCTGCTTTATTATACTGCTAATGACCTAGATCTAATGAAACGGCACTCGGTCGCATTTGGAATACATCCAGAATGGGATGACATAATTTTAAAGAACCCGATGATGGCGAGGCGGATAAACCGGCCGAGGAAATTCCTGATGCTTAACAAAGCCATTACCTGGATGCGGACGCGGAGCAGCTTCGCCTTTCGGGAATCGAGTCTCGCCGGTATTATTCTGGTTTATTAAATAACGTCGCGAAGATGCAGAGATAGGAATGGAGAATACTGGGCGGAAGGTGTATCTGACTTGGAAGCGTAGTTTTAGGAGATTGTCGAGCAGTCAAGAAGAGATAAGAGAATCATTCGTTTCTCCGAGATACGACTAATGAATGCTAATACAAAGCATTGTTTTAGAGATGCTACTGTTTAGTATTATAAGAACTTCAGCCGATGTAAAAAAGAAAGAAAGAAATGCCTTTGCCAATAATTTAATTACACAACAGATTTCTATTAAAGCACACCATCAAACTAGAGAGTGACTCGCTCCACTATCACGCTGAGTAATTTTCAACAAGCTTTATACGTTGGTCCGGTCCACACCCACGGTATTTATCCTTTTCGCTTTGGAGTGGATGTTTGACGCTGAAAGAACGGAAAACAGCACTAACCATATACTTGAAACACGACTAATTCCAGAGCTAATAGCCTGTTCAGCGGTCGGACATTGGATGGCTGTTTACTGAACCTAGTGCTCTTGGTCGATCTATGGACCTCTTAACGGCGAGTGATTAAATGGAGGGTGTAAAACTAAATTTCTCGGCCCTTTGTTAAGGGGCAGTTAGAACGTGACAAAAGAACGCGGTTTACAAAGGGAGGATGGAGGTGGCGTTTTTATTAGTTTGGAAGGTTAATTAGAGAACAAAATTTGACGTTTGATTGTGTGTGCATTAAGCGTAAAAAAATTCTATGTAAGGTGGTTCTGCATATCTTCAAAGGAAATTTTCCTTCGGGTGTTGATCCACGAAGTACATAAACCGTCAAAAAATGATATACTAATTGCTAACATTTTAAGGTTTTCTGTTAACTTAAAATCGTGTCTTTGTGTTCAGCAGAATATCGCATCCGATACGAGTATATACAAGAAAACTGAAGAATGCCATGGCAACGACAAACAAACTCACTATCAGATACGTACCCAGATGTATATCCATCGGTTCATTACTTGAAGTGGATGTGTGCTTTTGACGTCGTGCAATGCGACAATAGCGCTGCACGTGATCTAGAGCACTCGAAATTCTGTGTATTCCAGTTTTCCAATCATATCGCTTTGATATCCCTTCATGTGCAGATATCAACCGTGACGTTGATCACGCAAAGAGATACATAATTGTGTTTCTTGCATGCTCCGGGGAATGCGCTTTGAAATGCATGCTAATAAAGTTCCAGCAGACGGTTTGTGTTGCTGTTCATCCCTCACAATTGGGGATTATTGCCCTACATAAGGGGACTGCAAGTATTGTGAATTATAGTTGTGTAAGGAGTGAGATTAAATAATGAGGACAGCGAATAAGTGGCATATACTACTAAACGACTGCATCTAACATGCCTAAACGTTTAGTCTTTCGGGTTAAGGTTAAGTAACTTCATAACGAAAAATCTCTGCTTGATTTGTATATTTGAAAATTCATTATGAGTACAAAGTACATGCGTTAGCAACCTAAGCAAACAGAAGATTGATCTTTAGCTTGATGGTACATATATTTAACAAATCCTAAAGTCTCGGCTCTAGAGGAATAAGACGATATCATTGACATAACAATAATACATTGAAATCTTCTGATTTTGAAATATCGTCGACGTTTCGACTGCATTTGTAAGGGGCTTCATCAGGAGAGGAATAGGAAGTATGAAATATGGTATAAATTTGGCTGAACTGATCCAAATCCCAAGGAGAAAAGTGAATGAAAACAACAGATAAAGTTGAACTTGGGGGGTGGGAATTCTTGGACGGCAGAGGGGTGAGATTGTGAAAGCGGGTATAGCTGTCACCTGATTGGGCACCATATAGTGGATAGTGATAACCATCTGTGCAGTTTAGATTAATGGGATATTTGGAAATTTCTATGGCTTCTCGGAATTCTCAGGTTTTAAAAAAGGGGACTTTCGCTACGACTGCACATTGTGCAATATTGTGGCCGGTTTCATGGCTGATGTTCTGCTACCGCTGAGTGAGTGAAGAAATCTGATTTTACGCAGCGTATACGTTCATTAAGTCTGATTTTAATGGATCCACCTGTTTCGCCGAAATACACGGCACCACACGAACAAGGGATGCTGCAAATACTTCTAGAAGATAGAGAATTTATTTGGTTGAGTCATAAGTATTAATATAATAAGTTGAGTGCAAAAGATTGTTAAGGACTAACTCTGGCCGCGAAAGCTTAGGTTGCTACATAACTTCGACATTTCGACCTTTTCTTTCAGAGATTTTGTAAGGAATTTCTCCATATACAGTTAAATTATTTAAGCCTTTTGAATCAAAACAGTTGAAAATACATACAAGCAACATACCACTGTCATAATTAGATCATTATCTCTATGCAGCAAATCCCTTGAAAATTTGTTCCATAGCAAAACATTCCTCCACAACTGAAGTCGCCGGCCATAACACCCGTTTTCCCAACACGTCAGTGTTTTGTTTCGTCGAACCCCACTCATGTCGCCTGAAATCCGCGTCGCTAACGCCATGCTCCGGTTTCGCGCAAAATAAACAGGCCGAATGCAAGCGCTTCCTTTTTGTGACTCGTCCCAGTTTTGAAATCCGCAAAACAAAAACGGGAACGTGCGGTCCCCAGGCGGATATAAAGTAAGCGAGAATGTTTGCATTAATTTCCACCGCGCGTGAGTGGACGACATCATGAAGGTGCACGGACAGGTGGGACATTGCAGGGGGAGGGGGCGATTTCGAATAATCACATAACATGTTCTTTTTGGACCTTAACATTTTTACACCTCCGATTTGTATATAATTTCAAGCATATTTACTAATCTGGACCTCCTGAATTTCAGAATGGTATCCGTCTGTCGCTAGCTACAACGGTTCGATCTAAAAGCGGAGTAAATTAGGCTGCCCGACGTCCTAGCTCATTTCTGATCAAATTTTTGGAAACTGCAGCTCAAAATACATCTGTGTGTCGATTTTGAGCTGAAATTAGTTTCCACCGAAAAATCACAAAACATCAAAGGCTAACCCCTTTGTTCTTTTTGGACCTTAAAATTTTTGCACCTCCGATTTGTATAATTTCAAGCATATTTACTAATCTGGACATCCTGAATTTCGGAATGGTATCCGTCCGTCGCTAGCTACAACGGTTCGATCTAAAAGCGGAGTAAATTAGCCCGCCCGACGTCCTAGCACATTTCTGATCAAATTTTTGGAATCTGCAGCTCAAAATACATCTGTGTGTCGATTTTGAGCTAAAATTAGTTTCCACCGAAAAATCACAAAACATCAAAGGCTAACCCCTTTGTTCTTTTTTCACCTTAAAATTTTTGCACCCCCGATTTGTATAATTTCAAACATATTTAGTAATCTGGACCTCCTGAATTTCGGAATGGTATCCGTCCGTCGCTAGCTACAACGGTTCGATCTAAAAGCGGAGTAAATTAGCCCGCCCGACGTCCTAGCACATTTCTGATCAAATTTTTGGAATCTGCAGCTCAAAATACATCTGTGTGTCGATTTTGAGCTAAAATTAGTTTCCACCGAAAAATCACAAAACATCAAAGGCTAACCCCTTTGTCCTTTATGGACCTTAAAATTTTTGCACCCCCGATTTGTATAATTTCAAGCATATTTATTAATCTGGACCTCCTGAATTTCGGAATGGTATCCGTCTGTCGCTAGCTACAACGGTTCGCTCTAAAAGCGGAGTAAATTAGGCCGCCTGACGTCCTAGCTCATTTCTGATCAAATTTTTGGAATCTGCAGCTCAAAATACATCTGTGTGTCGATTTTGAGCTAAAATTAGTTTCCACCGAAAAATCACAAAACATCAAAGGCTAACCCCTTTGTTCTTTTTGAACCTTAAAATTTTTGCACCCCCGATTTGTATAATTTCAAACATATTTAGTAATCTGGACCTCCTGAATTTCGGAATGATATCCGTCTGTTGCTAGCTACAACGGTTCGATCTAAAAGAGGAGTAAATTAGCCCGCCCGACGTCCTAGCATATTTCTGATCAAATTTTTGGAATCTGCAGCTCAAAATACATCTGTGTGTCGATTTTGAGCTAAAATTAGTTTCCAACGAAAAATCACAAAACATCAAAGGCTAACCCTTTTGTTTTTTTTGGACCTTAAAATTTTTGCGGTACTCCATAAATCCAGGAACTTTAGCAATCGATAGTGTAGGTCTCTGAATTTACAAAAGTACCAACCTACGCTGTAGTTTGTAAAGTCATAGTTACATGGCTTACTACCGATTTTCACAGAATAATCTACAAAGCGCAGAATAGAACGTTTTCTATAAAAACAGAGTACTGATTCAGCTTATTTTTGTGCTTAGTCCCTATTATCCAGGCGTGATATGCTATTGCACAAAAGCACTAGCCCCTTAGATGTTCAGTTGCATTCAATCTCAGCACGAACCTGCAGTTTAATTAAATCAAGGCAAACCGGCAGTTGCTTATCGCCCTTTACAAGCAAAACGAATCTGTCGCTGGCCAACACGTAACGACGCCGATGCTGAAACGGGGCGGACGTAAACTTTGGACGTCATTTAATTTGAATGGGATTATGAAGTTCGTTTTGTATTTAACACGAGGATTGGATTCGCGAAATGAAGTCAACGCAGCAAACTCCTGTCAGGGGGCATTAAGCAAAAATTGGCTGGCTGAAAACTTCACGAGAAGTTTCAGTCGGGTCGACTGTACAAAATTCCGGCCTTCCGTAATCGAAAATCTGTTGCCAGATACACGGTTCACACACGGCGCATTATTATTACGAAGTTTCGAACGAATAATAGCAAGTTCGAGGCATCTAATATGCGAGTTTTGATACGCCACCTTCCTTGTTGCTTTGAAATTAGAAAGCACCCGACAGTATTAAGTTACGCGAATAAACACACCCTGGATTGACGAGACGAAACGTAACTTAGTTAGAGATTAATTTTCGGTTTAACGTGTGTGACGTAGACGTAATTTGTTGAAAAACAAATATGCGCTGCGAATTAGTTTCTAAGCTATTTTCGTCGTGTTGACTCACAGGATTTCAAGAAGCAGCCGCCTAATTAACCAACCTGTAACAACAAAAATTTATTAGAGTGTATTCCAACCAGTAATCAACAAATAAGGACATTTACTTAGCTTAATTTTAGAGGGTAAGAA
Organism: Rhyzopertha dominica; assembly: GCA_025024175.1. Taxonomy (NCBI): domain Eukaryota; kingdom Metazoa; phylum Arthropoda; class Insecta; order Coleoptera; family Bostrichidae; genus Rhyzopertha; species Rhyzopertha dominica. Next base: position 53,432,993 of record QCXZ01000138.1, on the reverse strand, counting down.
ATAAAAAGGCACAAATTGTCCAGTTTAAAATTAATAAATAAAATTTTTTACACCGTACAAGTTTTATTTTCGTTTAATAAGTGATAAGTGAGCGAGAACGAATATAATTGAGACGTATTATCTAGTACGGTTTAAATTTTGAATGCAGATAAATACAGTGAATATTGCAGCCACTTGTTTTCTAGCAGTGTATTTTATTTCACGAAAGCGTGAAATAATAAAACATCGTGTGTGTGTAAACAAGCTAACGAGTGATGCTGTCTTTCGGAAGAGCGAGTTCATCAAAAACAATTCATCCTGCTTCCACGAAATGTTTTCGTTGTAAGCTGTATTCCGTGTAGATTGGCTGCACCCTTTTCGCTGTGGATGACTAGATTAAAAATTCTTTTTTTACGCTTCATCATAAAGAATGAACGAACGAGCGAACAGTCTATAGCATGTGTGAATTCAGACACATATTGATTGAAATTCACATGAAACATACATTTTGGCTTAAAGATTTATCAGCAGCATTATAGAAGCTGTAAAGATTGCAATTATTATAACTAATAAAGATTTCACTTTGTTTATTGTTCCGAAAATTATTTCTTCAATAGATACTGTCTTGTCGAAGCAAATATTAGTTTTAATAAATTATTTTTGACATTAAATTCTGTAAAGCATAACAGTTTCAGAGAAAAACTTTGACACAAATGGAAGATCGTTGACTTACACAAGCTGTAGCTTTTTTTGAAAATTCTTGAAAGTATTTAAAACTGTAATTAAATCCTTACTTCTGGATGAGCGATATGTACAATATATATCAAATATAGTAGTGTTTTTATGTTTGCTCTTCAAATGCAGCTTTTGATTGTTAATGTGAATAGGCAAGAATTATTGATCCTACGGGTTGATTGGAAATAATAAGAAAATATGAAAAATCCATTGCAGAAACAAAAGCGCTATTATAATTAATTAATAAAAATTCGCAAATCCCGGAGAATTTGGAGGTTTGCAGTGCAGAAAACTGGGCGTAGGCACATTCTTAAGGCAAGTATTAAGCGTATTTCTGAGTTACCAGTTTTATCTTCTATTTGGAAACATAAGTAACACAAAAGTAAACTATCGTGTTAGATAAGTAATTTTCTAATGAAATACTAAAATTAAAATTGTTTAAAGAAAACATTGTATTCAAATAAACGGATGAAATTAACTGCCATATAGAGAAGTTTAGTTTAGAATAAAAGTAACAATCTGAACCAATTGTTTTTTATCTAACCGCAGTAAAATGTAGCAAAAATTATTGCTGTATATTGATCGAACATTTCACCCAGTTTGTCAATATCATCAAGCTATTTTCATCCCCGAATTTTAGATTGCAGATTTCATATACGCTGGACTGATTGGCTGAAACAGGCTGGCAATTAGGCCGGATGTGCTTTTTATTATACGAATGGCTGCAATTTATCAACAGCGTATGAGACCGCTTCACTGATTTCGACCAGCGCTGCTGCCACCGGAAAAAAGTTGAGTCTACAATTAGGCGGCAATTTTTTGATAATTGGTTTAGCAATACAAAAATTGAGCAGCTGCACACGTGAATTTATGCAAAAGATTGGACCCACATAGACATGTTTTGTCTATACTAAAAATGCTTTTTCAAAAAGTTACCTTTTCTAAACAACCCCAAACGTTCATATAGATAAGTGCAGAAAAAATCGTTGAGAAAGCCAAGTAAATAGAAAAATTGGTTCGGTTTTGAGCGAAATTTTATCCTTTTTTATCATAGGTACATTATTGCATATTGTCCCACATCCATTTAAGGCTCTACTGAGAAGACTGATTCAAGATATGCAAGAACAGTCCTTCAGTCTATTGAAGATAGCAGCTTAGCTACCGAAGCCCTCTAAATCATCATGTTTTCTTTACATATTCCCTACAATGCCCTTATAAATAAACTGATTTAAAGCTACCGAAGAGAAAATTACTTGCTCTCCTTTACGTTCTTTATTCCATTCACGCTCAGAATTAATATTCTATCTGTATTGCGATTGCATTTTGTTATAACACGCTTCCAGTGGAAGTTTTCGCGTTTCCCCGTCGTTTTCCCTTTTTATCTCCCTGGACGTGTATTGGCTACTGCTTTTTTAATGGCACACCGGCGGCGGTGGCGGCTCTATATGAAAGTTATTAAATTATTAACTTTCGCCTGAAGATGCTTTCAACGTTTTACATTGCTAAATACGCGGGCTGGCGACTGCGACTGTAAAAGCTTTCGTGATGAAATTGCTTTAGCAACGACCGGATGGTATTATGCAGTTTGCTGATGGTATACGTCTCATGCATCCGGGGCACTAATCTGATAATGTAAGTAGTCCATTCTATATCACCACACTTTTTAGCGTTTTCGAATTGCTATGTATCCATTTCAACAAACTGTTTGGCTGTTTATTGTTTAAAATTAATTACTTAAACACGGCTGCAGAAGTATATTAATAAGCCAGATATTGTCAGTTGTTCAAAGCACTTCTCATAAATGAAAAACCCCGTCACAAACAGAAATGACTTAGCAACCCTGTCAAACGAGTGAGGAAACTTGTTCTTCCTGAAAGTGTGGATTCTACTATTACTGCAAAATAAAGTTATTAATCGGTAGCAAAGGTAATTTAATTAAATTTATTTTAAAATCTTGGTCTTTTGAGTCAGATCGCATGCGTTTTAAAAATAGAGTCAACGTTTCGCGCGCTCTTGTATACAGAGCATCATTAGTAAAAGAATATGGAATATGACAAAATCACTTCAAAGCTCAACGAAATCTTAAATTTGTCATGCGATGTTACGTCTTTAAGTAACTTGCTGTAGTTGTTACACAATTCTCAAAATTTTAATAATTATCTTCGAGTACAATCCCGCTCGAAAGAGTCTTAAATTTTTGAAACTCTGGTTTGGAAACACTAACATTAATGATATCCATTTACTTGCGGTCCACAATCTCGATTCCAAATCATGAAGAGTTGGTAAAGCCGGTCTGTATTGTATTTTAATAAGAAGTTTGTGTCCCTGTTTTTTGGGCGTTCATTGCTTTCTTTTGTTTCATCAGACAAAAAGTATGTTTATATCCACATTTACCACTATCTGTCTATCGCACTCTTTTTTGTGTATGCTAAATAAGTAAAAACGAATATGATAGTGACGTGTTTAGCTCAATTTACAACTTCTTGGACGGGATAAAATATTTTCCTCATCACAGACTGACTCGCTATTGGCACAGATGCTCTACAAATGAGTTATTCTATAGTGCATCTCATTTATTAGGAGGGCAAAAATGACCTAAAACCCCGTCCATTAAAACCACACGTCGACGAAGACGTCGAGCGCTGGTGACGTTTCATTATTGGAGATTATAACATACTCTATACGAAAATACTGGTCGGCCCCCAAGAGGCACCGGTAATCGGCTTTCAGTCTGGTACAAAGCCCCCCGTTGATTGCGAAGCCAAGTAACAGTACTAATAAGTGACTGACGAAACAATAGATTGCAGTCACGTCCCGAGGGAGAAGGCGGGGGTACACTGGAACCGGTGCAATTCAGCGACATAGGTTCGGGATTGTTCAGCGCTGAAAGGAAATTGCGACTCCTTAATTTTATTGAGCCGCAGAGGAGTCTTCCGGGTGGCATGTCTGGCTGCGGATATGGAGCAGCATTTCTAAATTTTTATTGGTTACGACGTAACTGTACGACCTAGCAGCTGCAGCTTATTCTAGTAGCAATACTTATGAAGCAGCAAAAGGACAGAATTTCACACCGCTATCGTCACATTACTCTCAACAACATAATGATGTTTACTTGTATATGTTTAATGATTCCCATTATATCCATTAAAATTACTAGAATTTTTAGGATTTTTTATGGATTCTTCATCTAAACACTTGTAAAAATGTGTTCTATTCTTTGTCAAAATCACGTGTTATTATCTAACTTATGTGATATTTTCTGCAATAACAGGTTTTCTAAATGTACAAAATTTTATTTAAATCTATCAAGAACCAACTCTTACCAGCGCTAACATTGCTTTCTAATTACCTACATGCTTAATTTTATATCAGAATTTGTACTGTTATTAAAAAAACCTACTTTACTGTAGCATAGCATTTCTGTTTACCCGGATAACTGTAAATCGCTACCTCTTAAAAAGTTTTCCATAAACAAATTAACCACTTTAAGGAGAATTAATTGCAGTTCTGACAATCGTTTGGACCATAATGTTCATTTTTAAGAGCATCAAAGTTATATATTCTTTCCTTTCATTCAACCTGTGTGTAGCTAAAAATAGTAAATGCAATTCTAAAAAAAACCATTCGAAGTCAATCTTAATCTTAGTAACCAATAAATGCATCTTACTTTTATAGAAACAAAGACGGAAAGTGAACAAAATAAGCCTGATCGTGCGAAAAAAATCCAGGCTGGTTCTCGATCACCCGATTTTGTTAAGATTTAGGAACTTTTTTTAATTTGTCGGCAGCTTATACATTAGTATCTGACACACTGACGAACTCCAAACCATACAAAGTGATTTAACACTACATATCCTAAAAATGTAATAAGACTGAAACTAACCAAATATGATCTATAAATCTTATTTCAGTCAAGTTAGAGATTTAAAGCAAACTTGAAAGCTAAATTTAGCCAAGAAAAAAGTTATTTACATACATTTTCTCGCAAATTCTTGGTTGGCTGATTGAGTTAGTAGAAACTAAATAAKATTAATTGACTGGAACATTAAACCTTGTGCTTCTGGTAGGTATTCCACTCTTACCAGAGAATTTTGCCATTTTGGCATTATTTGATGTTTTGTTAAAAATTTACGTTTGTAGTGCTTGAAAAAATTTGCAATACCTCCGTATATGAAAAAGATAGCGTAGTGCGAATAAGGATGCGGCTATTTAGGAACGTTAAGTATGATTATTCTTCCCTAAGTAAAATAAAGATGTTACACTATTAAATATTCTTTTGATTGATATCATATTGTAGTTATTAACATTTTCCGAGAAAGTATTACTTCCATTCATTTTTTGAATTATTATTGTTTTCAACCCACCCTTATACAATGAAAGCTCCGTTTCATTACATCTCTCTGGAATCCAAATTAATTCGCTTCTTTTGCCGGCCAATAACGAGATTAAACCACCCGATCCTCGATCATTTGTATCGCGAACCCGATGATCTTCTCATGTTTATCTTGCGGTTCCGTACGTCGGCCAATCTGTTTACTTCCGCCTGCATTATCCCGACATAGTGTGAGTTATTTGTTGCCAAAACAGGGTGAAAAGGTCAATTAAATGCGTGATACGTCTTCCGCGATACTGACAAATTCGAGCGAACCGCCGTGTAGTTCAGCGGACCTGCGGGATATAGATTACATGGGGTCGCGGTCCGACCGACAAACCAACTCACCCTGGGGGCGGGGGACCGTATCCAATCGGGATAAATTGGATCATATTCGTTCGAGTGATAAAAGGTTGAAAGCCGCTTGGTTCGCGGCGTTTAGAGCTGATTAATGGACAGAGGTGGGTTTGGGCAATTAGCAAGGAAGAATTGGACCGTCTGTCGACTGTTTACCAAGGTACCAAAATACCAGTGAATTTAAAAGCAGTCTTCGTTAATATCAAGGCATCAATTCTAGTATAGCGTGGGCAATAGGGCTATAAAATGAAATAAAAGATGCGTTTAAAAAACGACGTTGCACATTTCTATATTTTAGCACCTAATTACACGAAAATTTTGAATAACGTAAAATCCCTCCGATACAATTCACAAATCAGGTATAGTAATGCAACTCTCTTACCGTTTTTACAACCCTGCAATACTATTTACCTTTCATTTGCAGGCACAGTTGGAACGGCACGCGACCCCTCATAAATCAAACCCTCTCTTTGTGATTTTACGAATTTCCAGTGCCGGTTTTAGGCCGTAAGTAGTTTTTAATCTTTCGGTTAATAAGAGGTTTTACATTTTAATTACGTCTCAAAATTAATTGTACGTAGTTTTAGATGAGTAGCAACATTATTTTGCACAAGCATATTTTATTTTTATTTTTAACATTCCTGTAATATTTATATCCTGTGAATATGTTGAATACCGTGCTAACCGAAAATTATAAACAATACATTTTAATATTTTTACAATCTTTTTACTATTGGAAATATGCGGCTAACGGTTAACATAACTAAATATGTAAATAAAAGACAAGTATTTTAAAAGAAAACAATAAGAATATATATTTTTTATCTAAAGCTCTAAATACAAAAAAAATAATTCCATGCATCTATTATATTGTTACAAAAAAGTCTAACAAGTTTACACCGACATAATTTAAATATATTATTATCATCATCACTACTGTCAAATTCTGAATCACTGCTAGCATCATCATTAACATGTATTATAAAATTTTGAAAATTTGGGGATACATGACTATTTCCCGAACTTAAACGCGGACATTTTTAAGCGTAGTCCTCACTAATTCAATTGGGTTTAGGACGCAATAATACGGTGGCAAACGCATAACTGTATGTCCATGTCCTTTTGCTAGTTCATCAACTCGATATTGTTTAGGTATATTGAGATTTTTTATTATTGTTAACAGATCTTTTTTGGTAACTTTTCCATCCGGAATTGTAATTTTATTCTTTTTCATGTAACTTATTATTTCTATTTTTTGTAGCTGATGTTGGCGCCTTGTTCATTAGTTTTGAATGATAACTTGCGTTATCCATGACTATAACAGATCCTGGTGGTAGCCCTGGCAGTAACTGCTGCTGAAACCAAGTTTCAAAAAGTGCAGAGTCCATGTCGCAATGGTAGTCAGCAGAACAATTTTGGATCTGTTTCGCTGACGGTAATAAGCCATTTTCCACCCATCCATCACTTCCTCCCGCATGAAGAATTATAATTCTTTTTCTCTCGAAGGTGGTGCTTGCAGAACCCATCTGTCAGACCTTTTTTTATCAAGTCGTGGGTGTCGTACCACGTTTCATCCAAATATAAGAGAGTTGCATTACTATAATAACAACCGATCAATCATTAAAGATTCGTGAATCCTAATAGAGATTACACGGATTATATAACTGATTTTGGGATTAATACGATTACATAGTGATTACAAAGGATTGAAGAAGTAGTAAATGAAACAATTTGAACGAATTGAAATCACCAGTCCTTTTTATCCTTACAGCACCGACCCTGACTCTCCCTGACCTCTGTTCCAGCTGTGCACCTTTGGGAGTTCCGGAGTAATAAAAAAGAAACCCAAGTCGATAATCAAAAGGGACAACCGCTTTATTTCGTAAAGCCCCTGGCCGGAGTCGGCCTTGCGCCATTCCAGATACACCCCGTTCCCATATCTGGCTGCAAATCGTATTTGCTGCACAATTCAATCACGTCATATACAATCGTAAAGGCTTTACGTTAATATCCTGCGGCGACATTGGCGATGGACGGGCTCGTCGTGAAATTGCCTTTTGCTGCGGGCCGATACGTTCAATTCGAATGATTTGATCCGTTTCTGGATCAACAGAAGTGCACCACCTTCGGAAAAGCGCAGGAAATGCATTCGATGACGTTTGGAGACGAGCTATTCAATATGCAGTAGCAGAGTGGGGTTTAATATGCGTCGTGACAATACAAATTATTGGCAGGGTCTTGATAATAACAAGCTGCAGTGAGCAAAATGCATCACCAATGTCAATCTAACTAAATTGGAACATGGAGCACGTTCAGCAACGTAACACCAACTTGACAAGCTGTGTGATTAATTTCATTAGGCTATCGGCCATGTTTGAAATTAGATCCGACCAAATGTAATTACATTTTGCTTCTTTTTTATGGCCTTGGTTATGTGGTTCAATATCGCTAATAAGCTTAAAGTTACTTTCCAAATTATTAAATAAGGGCTGGATATAAAGTAATATATAGCAAAAATATAGCTGCTATTCTCCGAGACCTGAAAGGTCTTCTTGATAAACGAGATAATCTTAACTGCTAAAAGAAATCATTAATATTTTTGCAATAAATCTCTTTAGTAATGTAATTATAAATGTCCCTAGATTATGTTCTCGATGTTCTGTAACTTATGCATTCAGTTAAAAAGTTTTTATTGCCTCTACAGATGTTGTAAATTCTTTGTTTGCTAAAGATTTTTTATTTCTTTGTTGTATGTATTATGATTAATGTTATTTATTGCGGGTTTGGATCAAACAATAGCTGGTTATGTTATAGTCTCTTTATTTTCTAGCCAAGCTTTCGGAACCGTTTGGTTCCTTCTTCAGGGCTTCAAATGCGAGAATGTTAATAAAAATGTCCACAATCAACAATTGTAATATAAAAATTCATAGGGTATATAATAAACGTATAAATATAGATAAAACTGTGCAATAATATACCAGGCTGTCATAAAATTAATTTTGATCGTGAAGTGGAAACATATATATTATAGTTATACAAAATTTATATACACTAATACTATTATAATATATATAATAATACTAAGAGTGTACTTAATATTAATTTGAACTTTTAAATAATTGCTTTGCATAATGTATTTTTTAATCATGTGTCAGTGATGCACAGATTGGATCAGACTTAGAGTTTGCTTTTCTCCCTTTCAGCTAATTGATAATTTCATGTTACACAGATATAGGTATTAATCATAATAATCAAATCGATCCAGAACCCAAACACAAAGACGAGATACCGCTGCGACACAATTTCCAGCGTAACTTCGTCGAATTCTAAGAAGGGGAAGTACATCCGAAGTAATTTCAGCAGGAAGATTCCCACAGCCCTATCTGTAATCCCGGTTTTAATACAAATTCTTACTAAATCACATCTGAAAGGTTATTACTTCGCCAGCCCCGCAAGTCATACCTAAGTGAAATCGGACGGTTCGGTCTAGACAGCGAATAAATATTCAATTCTCATTGGACACCGTCACCGACAGAACTGTGTGTGCACAAGTTGGCAATCCAAGTTTGCCAGCAGGGTATCGAGCTATACCAACGATGGCGACGGTCGCAAGTTTGATTCCGGCGCAGTTCTCGTTTTTCTTGGAGACGCTGTGAATACGACACGTTAGTGGCATTTACGGGTTGGTTTGAATCATTCGAGACCAGAAGGAAACTGGAAATTGCTCTTTACGTACATATGCTATGTGTTCAAGCATCATCATCTTATTCAAATGAGGAATACCAAACATAAATGACACCAAAACATCTAGATGGAGAAAAACACTAGAAACAGTAATTTCATCCATAGTAGATAAAGGGCATGGAGTTTGTTAAGAAAGACAGATAATGGGCCCAACCCTAATCACAAAGATATTGCTAAAAGAAATGCCTATTAAAACCTAAAATTGATAGAAGTCATAAAAACAAAAGTCACCAATAAGCTCTTCCAATTATAGCTCCCTTTCCTATGGAGAAATTAAATTCTGTGAATCTGTGCCAACAGAACAAGTCATTCCTTGCAGAAAGTCATAGGTCTATGTATCTTCTCTACGTCTGTTATAAGTTCTTGGACAGGCTTTTACCGGTTGAAAGTAATATTATGCCCGTATAATAAGCTAGGTTTATACCACAAAGAAACTGCTTAAATCAAGTGCTAACCCTTCCCATTCTTACTGAAAATCAAAGAATAATGAAAAATCCCAACCACAATGATTTGGAAAGCCTAATTACGTATTTCAGCAACTAAGCTGCTATCTTCAGTAGGGTGAAAGACTTATTTAATGTTAGGGCGGATCGCTTTGTCTTTTCATCTACATGATCCTTCTACAGTTGATAAAGATAAAGTGACACTTGAAGAATACTCGACAGCTACAAAAAAAACTGGCATAATACTTGTCTATTACTAATTACAAGTGTATAATGGCTTTCTCAAAGAAACGCGGAGTTTACAGTTTAAAAACAGTTCGTTCTGATTTCGTTTACGAAAGAGAATTCCTATTACAGGCACGTCCACGTAATTACTCATTCCACAAGACCCAGTAGATCACGCCAAGACAGATGGCTGGATTGCGCCATTTTGTTGACTCGAATAAGGGAAGGAACGGAAATAAAACCGCGTCGAAGTGCAAGCGCAATATTGGCAGTGGCATTTGTTACACCTCCATTTACGGAGGTTGTCTGTTGCAAAGCTTCCTGGAAAATTACCGAATTTAGGAGCGCCGAGGAAGAGATGCATCGCTTAAGGTGATTATTCACAGGTCGCCGAAACAAACGTGATTACACTTCCGCCTTTGCATTTGCTGCTTAAATGCAGTAAAGCATTGAGAAGAAGAAAGACTTGACATAGGTTTACGACCCCAGGAAAACAATAAACAGTATGATACTTTAATAAAAACTAAATGAAAAAAACAAGCATCATTAGTTATATTTTAAGTGGTTACTGTATTTTAAAACGCTTAAATGGGACACCGAAGAAATGTGTAGCTTCAATAATGATAATTAGAATGTACGTCTATAATATCATGCGTTGGGAAATTTTCTCCCTTAAATAAGCAAAATTTAATTATCCTGAAATCATATTGAAAATAAGTCCTGATCGTAAGCCTGAAATTAGCTTTCTTTATTTTTGTTCGTTGCTATTTACTTGTTACAAATATTTACCCATTAATAAATTAATATAAATATTATTAATTTTTTTGCTTTCTTGCTCATTTTCAACCTATAATGAAAAGTCACACAGAACAGCAAAATATGCTTGGGCAATATTGAATAGAGGGATCGCCGCCATCAATGTTATCAAAGGAGTCTAAAAAAATATGGGGCAGCCACGCGCAAACTTGAATGGTTTCGGTTGTTAAACATTCTGGATTAACTAATTAACTTAAAAACAATATGATTGTTTAGATGTATGCTTTGTTTCAAGGGTTTTATTTGATGACTCTAAAAATAGATTCAAGCTAACGGTCATTTTTAAAAAGTATCGAGACTATGGTAAGCTGAGATGTGCAGAATTTTGACCACGTCGCTTTATGGTTTACAGGGGTTGTAAAATTTAGTTTCTTCTAGTTTTCTACTGGMGCTTTGGCACTACTGGAAACCAAGAATCCTCTCATAAAACCCCTTTAACGTCCCAATTCCATTATTACACCTAGTTGCCCGMTATTCCGTTATTTACKACTTCCGACGCCCTGCCATAAATCGCGTACAGAAGTCGTTTCCAACCCTTGTACATGCCCCCCCAGGTAAGCGCGTTGTMAAATTAGCATACACCGACAACGTTTGACACAACGGCTTCGATCCTTTGTTTGAGTKGAGAAACAATGCGGCATGCTTATAGAGYCAGTAAGATGGGGCGTGATGATAGCGCAACTTCCTTGTTGACACTTTACTGAGTTATGACGTCAGGCGGGGTTACACTCGCGATATGAGGGTCATKGCGGGGAAAAATGCCGACGTCGGGGTCTAGCAAAAATCAGAGATGGTAAGTGGCCCGATGGCCTGGAGATACAAAGACACAAGGATTTTTCAATTTAATATATGCAAATAAATGCCTATTATTTCCGTAAATGAATCGCGACAATCGTATTCTAATAACCACTGTCGTTTCAAAGATATTTAATATGACGTAGCCCACTGTAAACATCAAAACTTTCGAGGAATGTCACATAACTAACAGACGGTAGAGGGTATTCTATTTAAAATAACGAAGTCGGTGTCAATTTCCGGTATGACCGGAAGTCTGCCATCTTTGTAAGTATTTTTAATTTGTAAAGCACTTAATCCTGGATAACTTTCATTTAAGCGATTTGTGTTAATTTTAACTAAGACGTTTTTTACAGACCGATTTGCGTCGAGCGAACCATCACGGTGGCGTCTTGTCTTCGGTACGTGCGTTAGCAGACTGCGTTGTTTTCGCTCTGTTTATTTGTTTTTTAGCAAATAAAAACGTAACATTTGCATGAATTTCTAATTTTAGAAGCCTGTCACAGTCTGCTTGATAGGTTTTTGAATGCACGGTGTAAATTAAATACCTTATCACCAATAGCACGTACAAATAGGCCCGAGTCTTTTTTTCTGCATCTATAGCCTGGTACCCCGCTTCATAATGCTGTTTGAATTTAAGGGGATTCCTTCCAGTTTATAACGGTAAATTTGAAGGAGCTGATGACGAAGAGAACAAGAACTTTCGATCGCAGCGTAAAAACTAAATGGGATATCACCTATCACCTATCTACCGGAACTAAGAGCAAGGAATGATTGACAGTACCATAAAAGCACCATAATATGTAAGGACTGTTGAGTTTGTCGTCTTGCACAAAACTTACAGAACAAATTTTAATTTAATGTTCTGATTATCTTGCTCCAACAAATATCACTGTTATTACGTTATTAGTGCATGAAAATTAACATGATTTTTCATACTTCATTCTTCTTTACAATTATATCACAATCAAAGGCAATACTCATCATAAGAAATACGTTCAATAAGTAAAGCAGATACAATTCCACAAGTCCTTTGACTTGCGATTAATTATTTGATAAGTTGATGTTGGTCGATAGATAGATCAATTCTACACGACGAATTCCTCTTAGATGATTCGGTGAAAACTTTTATAAAAAGATTTTCGAAGATAATGATACTAACAGCCTACAGCAATGTCTTCTTTCTATTGTAACATGTTGGAACGACATATTTGTGCGTCTCTATAAATACATTCAGCTTAAAATATTTTTGGATGTCCGCATGGGTATCGGAAAAGGAGAAAACCCAGCTTTTCTACCAGAAATCGATTGCCTCACCTCCTCCCATAGAGCGATTTGCCAGTAATTACCGGCTTCCCAGAGTTCCTCTCGCAGAAAATTCTTTGCGTGTGTCAATCGCTTCGAACGGCCCAAAAGTTGAGACGAAAGCCATTATAAGTTTTTGACGTACGAAATTAATTACTACGAGTTCCCGAACGTGCAGCCTGCTGCTTCCAGCCAAATTCCAGCTATTAAATTCCTTTCATTGCAAATTGCCATATTTGTCGAGCGCTTATGGAATGGAGTGTTTCACGGATTATTGGGTACCCGTCTGGTATGCTTATGGTCGGCATTTATTGCAGTGGCCTGCGATGGAATTTAAGATGGTGAAATGCATTATTCCTCGATTGTACTTCTTCTTTGAATACTTCTCTCTGTGAATTCACGAAGGAGGTCGATGGAATGCTCGAAATATTCGACTTTATTATTAACTGAGATAAATTTCTTGTAAACACTACACGTTTGCTTTTGAAAGTTTCAAATTTAGTCTAGAATCCGTTAAGTTGAAGTGCAATAGAGAAAAGTTATGAAAATATTTTAATAATCAACTTGAAGAACACAGTATTACCCGCTTCTTGAGTTGTATGATATATATAGAAATATTGATTGATTCTGAATTTTACCTATTTATGTTACAGGTTTTATATGAGATAAACGTAATACATATTAATCAGTAAACTTAAAAGTGGGGGGAATGAAACACGAATTGACTCCGAATCGAAAGAGGAAGATGACAACAATAAGTCAGACGTAGGAAACAAATTTATTTCAATAGGTTGACGAAAGCAGCGATGTAATGCAATGTGGCACTTTGTATTTCTTGATTTAATATAAGAGTAGTACAAATCAACATAAACAAGAAATTTAAGCATTCCAAAACACAGAATAAAAATATTGTTTTAAAGGTTGTTTGCTACATTTTATTTATATGCATAAATTGTATACTGCTTTGATTAGACGAAGGCATTACAAGTCTTTCAAGTCAATGCTTCTTCATTTGAAATTAGAATGGCTAGATCCTTACACGAACATAAAATATTTTCAGATAACAATTTAGCTCTTTGAGCAACTTTGAGCTCGAGTATAATACAATTTAGGATGTAATTGAATCTTCTAAGCATTTAACAAGCTGTGTCCTTGACACCTGTTAGACAAAGTTGGGCTTTATAGCTTTCACGATATAGCATTATACTATATCAACAGTTACAGAATGTAATTTGTGGAGTGTAATAACATAGTAGTCGCTAATCAGTCAGATTTAGAGTGCCGCATGGAAATATGTTGGGGTCTATAATGTTTCTTATAATATATATTAAATGATTCGTTGGATTTTACTGCCTTATCTAAATGACAGTTGTTATAAAAACTGCCCAGTATATAGCATGCCACTTAAAACGGGCACATATAAATATTTATATGATATTATGTTTGTATCAAGTCAAGACACGTTATCCTTGCTTTTCAAAAAGTTTTTGTTAAGATTACAGGTCACTTCCTTTAATACCTGTTAAGGCAGCTATGTGACTTTGTCATCGCATCAGTTCATTGCTGAAGGATCCATTTTTCTACTTGGAAAGTTAATTCCAAACAAGGAAAATTGTCACTGGCTGTGTGGCTGTAGCTGGGTCCATAACACACTATTTACCTAAGCCTCTTGGACCTTATTATTATTAATCTATTTCAGAGTAAAACCAAGGAGCTGAAGTAAATTCTGGAATTTCTCATTCTTCTGGTCCCCAGTTAATATCCTCCCTGCGGTCCCAGGTTCTCTATTCTCATCTGCCTAAATCGAAGATAAAGACGTTGTAACGCGGGCCCGGACGAATGTTTAACGTCGAGAATTACACCGCATTGTCCCGCCGTGAATTATTGTCTTTGAGATATGAATAAAGATGGCAGCAGCTTCCTCTTCGAGCCGCAGCCCTTTGTTCCTCCCGACTCGCAAATCGAATAAAAAATTAATTCTGTTAAAGATGCCCGGGGAAGAATGATAAAGCAAAATAGCGAATGGAGACGTCGTAGACAATGGTGGGCGACCGTTATAGAAAGCGAAATAATAGTCGCCCGCCGAGCGTAAATGGAATATTTCTTGCCGGTAACTTTATATATACAAACCCGCCGGTTTAAATTACAACAATGGACGTTAGGGCGAATATCCGGCGTGCAAGCTACCCCCTTTTATTGTGCAGTAAATCCGAACTATGCAGTAAAATTCTGATGCTGGGCTTCAAGCGATGCATAGTTTTAGGAACTGCTCAATGGCGTCTGGATGCATGCGATTTTTTCATGTTTATAATCAAACATCTACTAAATCGTTGATAGTTCCACACTGCGGGTGAATTTAACTCTGTATAATAAAGAACACTCAGAGGCTTACAGCAGCAAATGGCAAACAAAGAAAGGGTCCTGTAGCTATCTGATACTGCTTCATTCTAAGTACCATTTTTTCTACTTTAACCCTCTCCAGGCGGCCAAAATATGTTAGGTAATATCTACAGCAGCATTATTTACTGCTACCTTAGTAAAATGAATCATATTTTCAGTACATTTATACAATGAAAAACAACTTTAAAATTTTTTAGACAATCGCAATAGAAACACATGCTATAGTAAATAATACTACAAAGATTAAACAAAATACACTCGTAGTAATAAATTTAAACGTTCAAAAAATAAAATTGAAGATTGGAAATTGGTATTGTCGAATCTAAACCATATTTGCAGTTATTTTGAAAGATTATTTTAAACTGATTGTCTTTGTTGTACGAAGAATCTTCGAACACCTTCTGTTTCAATTGCCAAAAGCAGACAGTATCGAACAAAGTGTGTCAAGTCACATTACAAAGGGGCTTCCCCAAATTAAATCCCTTATTACTTCGCATTAATTAAATTTCAACAGCAGAAATTAATTTCTCAAAGTGTTTACTCAATACATACTGTAGATTAATAATACAGATGCGAAATTGCAAACTCCCAGAGGAGCACGATCCGTGACTGATAGCAATTGAGAGGCCATGTTTGAAATGGCTGACGTAACGAATTTCGAGCATAATAATGAGGGAGCGCAAACATTCTGTGATCCGCAAACGGAATTATAGAGATACGTAGGATACGACGCTGACAATATTTTGATTGTTTTTTTTTTAAAGATAAAAGTGTTTGAGAAAGAAGGAATGCAGTCCTCGCAGAAATAATGTGCCAGTCTGATAAGATCTAAATCAATTCATTAAGAAAGATCTATCTGCTAGACGTATACGAACTACTTGGTAGTTATATACATTACATACTACGCTTATGTGTACTTTTTAACGGGTTCCTACAGTTTTTCCAAATTCTAAGACACCTTGTCTCAATAATTTAATTAAAATCATCTGAAAAGGAGTCAACAGACTATCTACTCATTCCCGGTTTTGAAATAGCTTATATCCTCTTTTCTAATATTGTCCAAGTTATTAAGGGAACAGAAACATGTTTATTTACAGCTAATTGAGATGAACTATGGCGATTAACAGACATATGAAAAGTACTTCGAAAAACTGACATATAAATAGAATTAAATGCCGTACTGTTACCATTATTCATAGTAGCAGGAATCATCTTTCGTTTATGCCTTTGGCCCCACATCAATACAATGTAATACAATGAATTAATACCTCAAATATATTTATGACGAGTTGTATTTGTATGTTACTGACACTGGGACAAACTATTGTGTCTTTTGCATTGGAGAATATTTATCTCGTCCATTTGAAGACGTTCGATAACTTTCATGTACCTATTTACTGTTAAATACGATATTAGCAAGTTTGGGAACACATAATAATAGGCTCTTTACGTCATTAGAGTCTCATTTCGCGACATAAATGAATAGTAATCGCATTGCGTGTCGTTCATTGCAGACAGAAATTTATTGCTCTACATTAGTACAGTTTGAGGAAATTAAAATGGCTAGTGGCACATTAATCATATCAGGGTAATCATCATAGAACACAAGACACGTGTTTCTCAAGTCTAAAGTTAGATTATTCGCAATAAATTTGCGTTTTCATATTTGTACTATATGAACAGAGATGTGTAACTGTATGTAGGTAGCTACTTATATAAAGAGCAAGTGAACCGAACCACTGATTGAATCTCAGTTCCATGAAAAGGAATTCATTCCTTTGAAGACACGTAAAATCGTTCTAAAGGCACATATCCAGATTGACTGCCTTGAGTACCTGTACCTTAGCATCTGGTCCAATGTACGTGATGTGCATTTCTGTTCCATATTATTCTCGCTTGCCAAGGGTACAATAATGACCAACAAACAAGGATCTTTACTACTGATGTTCTATCAAAATACGTATCAAAAACTCCACTTCCCACCCTCCATAATCTCATGTATCTAGCAACCATCTGTCCCACCGAAGTCCTCCAGATTGACGCTCCGCTGCACTAACCGTCCGCTGGGCGTCTCGGTGGCAATCAGAGAGGGTTGAGCGCGGAAAAACACGAAAAACGTTTCGAAAAACAAACAAACACGCCATCAATCAAGGAGCCAATTAATACTGCGTTAGGCCAGCGACTGAGAACGTCCGCTGGAGGGAACCATCGGCGCGCAAATTGCTCTGTAATCTAGTAAAGCTTGCCTTGATAATTAAACTCGTCGATAGATGATATTAACGTCGTTTTAGGGTGGTCCCCCGGGGGCGCACTTCGCCCAGTTTATACTTTATTAGGTGACCGGGGCGACACCTATTCCGAGGTGTAATGGGATCAGAGGACCAGATGTGCAATTATTTTCAGAGGGGTAGGTAAGCTTTCCACGCTTGACACGCAGGCTACTTTTTGTTTGAAGTCGAGGCTGCTTATTTCCAGTTTGACAATGTCACCTTTAATTTAAATTCTTTTGTGGCTCTTTTCATTGTGGTAGGCACTGATGATGGCTGCCATCAGCTGAGAGCGCTTTGTCCTTTACACTTTTGTTAATAAAGTGGATAAGTTTGATTTCGCGAAGTTAAATCTTTGTGTCATTGTGTACAATGTACTTGTGATAATATAGCACGTAATGGTCTTCTCAGTTTCACATCAATAAATGACTGTAAAGCTAATACAACATTTTTCCTGATTCAAAGTGAAACAATCAATACAATTGGGCATCTCAATCCATCCCTATTTCTTTTAAGAAGAAAGTTAATTAATGATTTAAAGGAAGATATGGATTTTAAGAAAGTCATACTCAAAATTAAACCAACATAACATTGCAGCCCGCTTTGTTGGTTTGAAGACTACACTATCTGAAATATCTCATGCTCATCTATCTTTTAAGATGTTACTTAAGATAACTAAACGAATAGCAAACAACGTTATTATAACAAAAGTTCCTGAAACATTCTTGAACACTGATGCGGAAGAATAGACTGTACTCATTAGTATTTAGCCGTGATCTGTTACGATTTTATGCTACATGCACACTCGTTATTCCGGTGCAGAAAACAAAATCCACATCCAACAGAGGAGACGTGAAGTGAAATAAAAGCTGTGAGAAAACAGCTAGCTGTTCCATCTAATGGTGATTACAGCCGCGGTGAGTTTTAAAGTTAAATGCAGGCTGCTTCAGGCGTATGTGCGAGAAATGCAATTGTTGACGATGCACTTCGGAACTGGAGCGTGGCCGTGTTGCTTGCCACCTGAATCCAGACGGGGGTGTTTGTCGTTGAAATGGATCTCCTTTAAGCACAAGTCGTGAAGATGAGGAAATGGCTTTTGTGCATATCTGATGCTGAATGATAATATTAGAAGGTGTTTGTTCGTTTTAGTAGTTCACCGTTTATGAACATTAAACCATTTWATGCTCCCGGTTACTGATTATAGCCAATCGACAATCCACAGTTGTAAAAACTTTGCAACGTAGAGAAACCTATATAATGCAGTCATTAGGTCGAGATTATACCACTAAAAATATGACAGAGGTAAAATTAGCATAACTTTTTCAACTCAACTACAATAATGCAATGGTTTGAGCAGACGGTGATATTGATGAATTTGGTTCAAAATTTTAATAACAAAAGTCAAAAGAGACGTACGTAAAATACAAAACACAAACAATTAAACTTAAAAACCTTGTACAACAATCAAAAGCGAGAATATGGGTTTGAACTGTTTGGTAGACGCATAGAAGATAAAAGAAAAGGAAATGAAAAACTATTCTACAGAGTACTTAAGGATACAGTAAAGAACGGGAAAGATAAAAAGGGAAATATACTGGCAACGGGAGTTGAAATAATGAACAAATGGCGGGAGTATTTTCAGGAACTACTGTGTGTGAATAATAAACAGAATATATATAAAAATTGGAGCAACAACAACTAGAGAAAAGGGGGATGTCGATAACTGAAATAAATGCAATAAAGTATACAAAAAGCGGCAAAGTTTCAGGGCACGACGGTTTGCCAGCTGAAATATTCAAACAAATGGGAGAAACAGGTTTGATGTTATTGCACGATATTTCTAAAAACGCCTGGAAACGTAAGAAAATAGTTCAAGATTGGTTTTGTGCTAGTACACAAAAAAGGGTACATGAAAAATTGAAATAACTGTAGAGGAATTACCCTTTTATGTGTCGCAACAAAAATATATGAACGCATTCTAGAAAAAAAAAGGGTGAGAGAAACTGTTGAACCTCAACTATGCGAATCATAGAGTGGCTTCAGGAAAGGGCATAATGCGAAAGACAAGGCAAGTTATAGACAAATGCAAAACGCAACAACAGGAATGATATATGGCATTTATAGATTTAGAAAAGGCCGTTGATAGAAAGCCAGAAGAGGTGTACACAAAGGAGATGTAGCAATAAAAAGCATACGCAGAGAAAACCAAAATTACATGAGAGCTGAAAACATGGAGTCAAAATGTTTTACAATAATAATGGACCACGGCAAGGAGATGTGTTGATCCCTCTTTTGTTTTCTGTTGTACTGGATAACATTATAAAAACATGTGATTCTAGAACAAATAAAATGTCTATTGGACATAGAAACTTAAAACAAGTGGGCATAAGACATTGTGTATATGCTGATGATATAGTGCTGTTGGCTAATTCTGAGAAAAACCTACAGGACATAGTGAACTGTTAAAATACAATATGAAGGTAAATGTAGGTAAAACTAAAGTGATGATAATAGCAAAACAGTCACAACATTTAAATATCAGTGTCAACGGTGAACGGGTAGAGCAAGTGACAAAGTTTAAGTACCTGGGGGTAACGATAAAGGTTACAGGAAACGAGGAATTGAGATAAATGAGCGTATTGATAGTGCAGCCCCACATTTCGAAGAAAGAGGTTTCGACAGAACATAAAATCATAACTTTCGAGTCCATATACAGACCAGTACTCACTTTTGGGTGTGAAACATGAAGTAAATTATAGGCTGCAGAAATTAAATACCTACGAAGAGTGAAAGGCATTACAATAATGGATAGCGAGGGGGATGTGTTTGTACAACTGCTCGGATGTGGCCTGGATGTGTTTGAATTTGTTGAGTGGATGTGTCTGGATGTGATTTGTTAATTTGGGCATGCGCGCATGTGCATAGCCCACAAAACAAAACTCTCAACTGCTAAAACCTGACCTAAAACCACGCGTTTTACTTCACATTTTACGTCTGCTGGCTTTTTAATGAAAATTGAAGCAGTGACAGACTAAACCGTGTAAAAATTACTCAAATTTCTAATGACCATGTGTGGGTATATTTTTGATATAAGTAACAGGGCGCCAAATAAAAATAGTACTTTAATGGAGAGTGTATGTACATTCTTTTAAATATATTAAAGCAAAAAGAAAACATTGATAATATTCACTTAAAACAGCAACAGTTACAACCAAAGTTTGGAGGCAAATTTTATGAACTTATTGATTTTTTACTCTCCCTAAAGATAAAAGTGTTGACATAAAAAGGTACGTGCGCACTATTCCTGAAAAAAAAACAAAGATTCTCAGATCGTTGTACCTAGAAACTTGTACAATGAAATAATCTTAATTCATTCAAACAACTTGGAAGGATCAGCACAGCTGTTGTGACAGAAAATACTCTTGAATTTGAAACTAGTTTGGAAACAAGTGAAGATGAAGAAGGAATTGTCTTATGCAGGAGACAAAGATACCCAAAATTTGTCATTGGATGAAGATAAAAATAATAGTGTTAGTATTATGCTTGAAAACTATTACAGTCTAGTTTGATGACCGCTGGTATCTGGGTTGGAAAATTTAAATCGAAGAAGTGTATTTCGGAAAATTACAGCAAAGAAATAATTTTTTTATGTTCCAGTAATTTCACAAAGCAAATAGAGTATTTTTAGATATACATTCTTCGAAGACAAAGTTCTTTTGAACTATTGAAACATTCTTTTTCTTTACATTTTTTTATTATGTTATGTACGTTTACGATTTCTTTTTTTGGCATACTTAGACATATATTTTGTAAAAAATGTTTGTGTATTTCCTTTGTCTATGATCTATTATTATTTTACATGTGCAAAAAGAAGTAAAGAGGGAGTCTATGAAGTCTATGAAACTCAAGATGTGTAAAAAGTAATTCTTGGGGTTCTCTGTCTAAATAAGTGTGGATTAGCGTGAGTAAGTCTTAATTTTGTAGGAGGTGTAATGGATGTGGATGGATGTACACGTTTGTCCATGGATGTATCTGGATGTGTTTGAGAAAATGGATGAGTTTGTACAATTTTGAATCGGTGATTTCCCCTTCGATGGATAGGGTAAGAAGCGACCAAATTTGACATGAGTTGAAGGTGAACTCTGTGATGGACTTCATAAAAGGAGATAACTGGGATTGGATGGACATATACTGAGAATGAAGAAAGAAATCCTGTGAAACAGGTATGGGAAGTTGGAATTATAGAAAAAAGAGGAAAAGGGAGGCCGTCACAAAGTTGGGACAAAAATATAGAAAATATTATACACATGTATTAATCAGAATACGTTAAGTTGTAAACAAGGCATTTCCCGAGTACAAAACCACATTGAAAAGTGGATAAAACACTGTTAACCCTTAGTGTCTTGAGTTTACAAAAAAAATTATATAACACTTTCTGTGGTGTATTTCAAGAAAACGGTAGTGTGGAAAAACAACATGTAAATGCTATATTATGCCACTCTTCCCACTATTGCTTCGATGTACATAATATTTGCGGTGGATGGCACCTACCTACTTCTATTTTCCACTAAAACGCGAACTCTACTAGGCAAGCCATCTTAACGACTTTCGAGCTTTACGACCCAGCACCCCTGAGATTCCCTAAACGCCTCGCTCCGTCAGTGTAACGCCCATCGAACGCATAAAAAGACGTCCTCCGGCACGGAGCTTTCATTATCCATACGTGGCCGGTAGTCAATGACGGAGCCCTCGGTGCCGCTGGTTCCTCAAACAACGCCCTCGTGGCGAAATAGGTCAGCGATAATGACTGCCACGTGCCGGCTAATGCAAAAAGCGTACAAGCCGAAGAAGCAGCTCTATTCCGGGACAAACCTATCAGATTAGAAGCGTTCCAGGAGCAGATGCACAAAAAGGCGACGATTGCTATTGATTCGGAACTGTGAATGGCCAAACACTCGAGTGTGAAGGTGGCTGCTTTTTTGGCGGAGGCGCCGAAGAATTAGGCTTAGAAATTGTCGCTTAAATTTAACATTCGTAACTCTGGGACCTTGGATATATTCTTCCAATGTTTAAATTCCGGATTTGAGAAACCCAATATAGTTATTTAAATAAAAAGTGATTTTTACGAGTAGATTAAGGTCTAAAATTAAATTGCAGGATCTCAACAACGTATGAAAACAATACTCGTTATATATTGCCTGCACTTGACTATTTATTGGATATAAGTGGAAAATAATCTAGTGCAGTGACTTATCTTAATGTGATAGCACTTATAAATAGTGCGCAAAAATATTTTTCTCTTAAACGACCGATCAATAGCCAGACGTCAGGATGTATTTTAAAACTCTATAGACGTGCGTATGTTTGATTGCTCAAATGACACAAATGACAATAAAAAATGCAAAAATACTTATGCATTTGACGACGTCATAGTAACAGACTGTTTTCCTTCCATCGTCCCAAAATAAAGCTCTATTTAAATTTTAGTCATCTGTTTGTCGATATGTAACTAAAGCATACGTTTTCATCTGCCTATGATTACGAGACAATAWCTCGAGCGWCCCACAAGGCGAGCCATTGATCGCCATACAAATAATGTTATTTGTAGAATCCATTTCCAATATGCGTTGTCGGTTGCATCCGATATAGATAGCAGCGAAAAAAAACTCACAATACAGTTCGTTTATACGTATATTGTCAGATTAATTTTTCTATTATGTTCGCTGCAACGCAGTATATGCTCCGTTTGGTTAACCAGCTCAATTCAGTGTGCGATCGATGGGTACTCATTTTCAGCGGTTGCCATGGACTTATTTTGATGCTTGTTGACACACCGTGGTTTGAAGTGAAAACAGGTAAATTAAGAGGACAGTTGTTGTATGATTCTGCGGCATTCGATAATACAAACTTTGTTCTTTCGTGAGAACGTTAAAGTATTCTTTTTTGAATGCATCACTGTTAGATTGCTGGAAAGGCTAATGAAAAATTAAGTACTCGTGAACAAAATCTATTACAATCCATCTTAACATGCTCATTCCCTTGGTTCTCCCGTTCTATTTTGCAAAATGTATCTACTCTTTTGAAAAAAGGTCACTGATTCCACCTAGTCCCTTTCTATGGCGTATCATGATCTAAGCTATTTACTCTTGTATACAAGTTTTATTGAGTGCCAATCTAGTTTCATAAACAGCAAAAATATATTTCGTATTTGGTTCACCCCTCGAAGCGCTTTTTTTTCCTTAATATAGCAATGCGCAAAACCATGAAAGATTTAGGATGCTCCATGACATTATTAAAACAGAATCAGGCATCCCCCGCAACCTTGGCAGCATTCAGTCCCACAATTTCGGGAATTACAGCCCCGCCCGCCATATTTCTTTCGTGCGCGATGCGTATGAATGGAGGAAACGTCTTGGTCAAGACGTCCACCAGATTTATTAGCTCCCGAGTTATTTTTGCCCGACCGTTTCGGGATATATACGCTGAAAAGAGGATTCTGCGACAATTTCTTACGGGATTTTCCACTGTTTCGGGCGGTGCTTTCGTATAAAGGGAGAAAGTAAAAGCGGTTCGATTTGGAAAGGTTCGTTCAGATTGGAATAAGATCCGTTTCGTTTGTATGTCTCAAACAGAGAGATGAATAAGTTTGGCACAAAAAAAGGTTTCATTGAAGACATTTTGATGCAGATATACGTGATGTGCACTATTACTACGCAGAATTGCGAGACAATTAAACAGAACATTGGTCTATTAGCAAGAGTTCGTCGTATGCAGCAGGTCCACATTAGTAAATGAACATAAAATTAGCGTAATCGGAGACCATCAAGTTTCAAGGTGAAAAACAACAAAGGGGTTGAGCTTTGCTGTTTTTCAATTTTCTGTGGAAATTATTTTTCGCTCAAAATCGGCATAGCGATGTATTTTGAGCTCCAGATTCCAAAAATGCTTAGAAGATCGCATTTGTGTATTGCAAATAAAATTTTTGCAATAAATTGGTCTTGATGATGATGTAAATACACTTTTGTTATCTGGGTGATAATTTAAACGCTAAGGGCATTTTTGGCAGTTTAGAGAATTAACTCGACTACTAAGAGAGGGCTGGAGCTCATCATTTCACATGCAATTTTCCTAACCGTGATGTATGGCACTTGTAATCTTTTGATATCGCATTCACGCTATTGATTGCTAGCGGAATAGTATTGATTACGTTTTAATTTTCCTGAAAAATTTGTGCAAATTTCCTAGCGAAATTAAGATACGCTTGTGTAAAGCACGATATTCACAAAAGTAAGCGCACCAAACACTAAACTAGGTCTACGTTCCCCTCGATATACAGGAGGCAAACCCTGGGCTTTCAAAGCAACCCGACTGTCTCCCCCATCTCTGATAGAGTAATTACCTGCAACCTTGCATATGTCGTCACACTGTTTGGTTTGTATTGATGTGTAAAGCCAGACACTCCCCGCTATATCTTCCCAATGCGTTTTGGGTATAAACTGCAACGACATGAGCTTCAAAGAGAAAGGGAAAGATTATGTACTGACTCGTGGTAAGGTAGCGTGTTTTAAAGTTTGAAATACTAGAATTGTGAAAAAAGCTTGTCGTCTCGTGTACTGAAAAAGTTGTCTTAAATAAGATCCTGACTCGTGTTAGTTTTTAACTGCGATTAAAAGAGATATATACTCTGGTAAAGCCTGGAAGTAATAAACTAGATGTCAGTTAATTCTTGCAAGCAAGCGAAAAATTCTCCTTAATATTTTAATAAAACAATATCATATTCTCCTATTCGGTGCCATTGAGGATTATCGCTGCTATAATATTGTAATCAAATTAATGTCATGTTCACTTTCCATAGGAAAACATGGCATAAAAATGTAAGTCAGGGATTTGCGATATTCATATTATATTAAAGGTAATCTTAAGCATAACCTTAATGGATCTACTAATCATACCGTGTGGAGCGGAGAAAAATGTTTGGTATATGTACGCTCAAGAATACAATAAACTCATTCGAGATGTCCTAGCGGCCTCTTAATAGCAATCATCTTCACCAGATCTTTGTCATAACGCAACTGTTAGTCTACTTTTGTTCTTATGTGCCCGGGAAATCATAATACATAATAATCAATGATCCTGTATAGTTTGACTAATTGTGAGCAGAAATTTCCAGCACGGAAGCTGAATATTGTTATAACAGAACACAAGTAATTAAAAAGTGAGCTCATCTTGTCATCTGCAATCAATGCCTCCGACTCCGATAGAGCCTGAGTAAACACAGCCAGAGAATTATCAATTACCGGATTTTCCCGTAATGAGGGGTCGTCCGCGCGCCTTTCTGCCTTTTCTTCCTCATCTTCAATATTTCATCGAGTGTGGCGGCGTCCCGTGGGACCTCCCGCGCCGAACCAGGCACTTCCTTTAGTCTCTGCCAGATAATTCTCCAAGGGCCTTTATTAATAATGGAACAGTTTGGTTTTGTAATCCCTCTGACGTCGCGGAATGATGAGGAAATATATTTGGATTGATTGCCGAACGTCTACTGCGCTTCATGTCTTACGTCGATCCGGTGAGGATGTGTTTCACAAGCTACTGTGTCGATTAAAATGTGGTCTTTTTTGTTTAGACCGTAGTAGATTATGTAGTACTTAACGATCTAACGAATCCCTAGGTCACGAAAGTCAAATATCGATTTAGGGAGTCTACCTTAGCAAATACGTGAAAGACCTAATGGGTTTGCAGATTTAATTTCCTGCCAGTGATAGACATCAATTCTTTAGCGCCACAGTACGCCACGAATATACATAATCGATGTTTTCCATCTATGTTTCACCCCTTAAAACCACTGATAACTTGCAAATACTCTCGTATTAGCTATAAGAATTTGTATTGCGGGTGAAGGAAAATTTACTCTGCTTTATTAAATATCAATAGTTGAGCCTGCCAATAACTATAATATAACKACAGTGTTACGTCTATCTGTACTATGTCAGGGAACCAAATTCAACACCTACACCTTGTCCAGAAGTCACTCTGCCAACATCTTCACATCCTGATGTGTTCGATCTAATTACTTCGTCATATCAGACCCTCAGTCTGTAGTTAAATCACGGAGTAACGAGAAGAAAATACTGTTTTCACGTCTATTTACAGCAGACAATAAGAAGGTGGTGCTTCTAAATCATGGTGGTAATATAGTTAACTTTGTAAGGACCATAGATCATGTAGCTATGAGGTATAATGGTCCGTTCCACGACATTAGTTTGTTGTGCTTAGTACAAGGTACTTTTGGGTTACATACATGACTCATGATCTTGGTCTCTCTTTCACAAACAATCGAAAACCAATTCGGTAATGTGCGTGAAGTTAAATATACATACAGTATACCACAGATACTGCCTCAGATCGATCTAAAACAAAAGTTTACTTTCTTGCATTTGACTCTGAATAATTCACCCAGCTGAAGCTTACGTTGTACAACTTAGAGCTCCGAAACTAAACTCGCTCGCGGACGTCTCTGAGGACGTCGTCATAGTTCAATGTTAAAATTCCACGTGGTCGATAGCAACGTAATGGACATCGATTCGGGAATTGCCCGGAGCACTCCGGTTGGATAAAAGTCTGGAACACGACCCGACTACTGCAAGCTGGAAAATTTAGCAACGGAAAGGTGAAGTGACATAATTCTACGCGGACGTTTCCAATACGATTATGCTCTATTGGACTGCAAATACTGGAAGAGTAAAATAAAAACTACAATCATTAATTATTGTGTTCGCAATTATTCCTTTTCGGATTTTGAAATATAATGATCGTAGTCATCCAAGAGTATACAGGGTGTCCCAAAAGTGTTGGTTCATACTGAAGCAGGTGGTAGAGTGGGTTATTAGGTTAAAAACTTCAACGTTTTATTCCAAATTAAATAAGACTACACTCGTTTCTGTATATGTTGTAGTATTTACGTACGTCACATTACTTAAAAAAGTTTTATTTTAACTCTTATAAAAGTACTTACAAAAATTAATATTAAGCATTCTCTGTCTAACATTTAAAAGAACTTCCTCCAGTTAACGTCCTAGTATCGGGCGGCATTTAGTCTTTCAGGGAACTCATGTTGTACGATCAGAGTTCCACCTGCAACCGATTGATGTTGAAAGCGACTATTAGGTAAGTATTTTATGGAGATTTTCCGTTGGACCAGCTGTGGAGATTGTGGGTACTAAATATCCACATTCATCTGTCCATAGTATCTTGTTAAAGAAGCTCTTGTCTTCTCAACATTCGCCTATAGAACAGTATCCGTAAGGGATAATCTCTGAAGACAACAAGATAAATACGCTTAAACATAAATTGTGCTTTTCATAATTAACAAAACAGAGCAAAAAACTAGGCGTATTTTTTGTTGCAAGACAAATAGTTGAACACTTACTATACCCTGTGTTACTAATCACAAAATAAATTACACAGTTATTTCGATTGAAAACCTACTCTTCCACATGCTTCAGTTTGGACCATCACCTTCGGGTCATCCTATAATGTTGGTGAAGATTATCAAACAACCACAAGAGCAATCTCGTCAAGACGGTGATCCCTTATTAAGCCGAAAGCTCGTCGGTGCTTTTAAATTTCGCTGATCCACGAAATCCACTTCGCAACTTGCAGGACTCGCGAGGGTGGTCTCCGCCTTCCGGCATGAATTGCAGATGCGCCCGGCGCCGGGTTTGCGAATTAGCGCGTTAGAATATGAATTAGAGTGTGGAGCACGAACAAATGACGGGAACGCCACTTCTCCATATCCCTAACGCCGCTAATCACGCCGGAATCTGCTAATCTCGATTTCGGCTGCGACCGCGGCGCCCTGACGTCACGACGAATTCCATCCCCCTCGGCGTCCCGCTAGCCCCCTGCACGACGTCGCCGAATACTGAAACAAAGATCGATCGCCGCCTTTCTGCTTGATTGGAGAACAAATAATGATCGGGAATTCTTTCGCAATTACGGGAGTAGTGTTTTTATGCGCCGACGAGATCGGAATAAAAAAAGCTTGCGTTGTTTTTTTGTAACTTAAGGAAACCCTGGCAGCTGCTTTAACAATAGTCGGAAGCTGGCAATCTTAACTACAATTCATTGGGTGAAAATTGCTCCATTTAGGGACGTAACATAAGCAATACCTATCTCACTGAGAAATTAAGAAATATGGTTATATTGCTATGCGATTGTTTAAAAACTTAAATACTTGTTCAGTGCTCCTCAAGTAATGTGGATATGTGAATATTTAGAATAATATAGGACAATGACACGTTCTTGCCTGAGCCCCAGCATTAATCAAAGATTGTGAGTATGGGTTAACACCATCAGCGATAGAGATCATCAGTTTTAGAAAACGACGCTGGACGTACGTAAGTACCATATGCAGGAGCCCACACAATGGATTTAATTGGGAACATACGTATGCAAAATACAAAATTTCATCACAGTAGGGCTGTCTTGTAATGGACCCCAATGATTGATAAGAACGCGTAACACAATCAAGGCAAGTTAAAAAGTTGGACTKCATCAAAGTCAACTCTAAAATCTTTTATAGTATCCGGACGAACATAAATTGCTACCTCCCTTGTAGTAATTAAATACAACTAGATGATGACGCTCATAGGCAACATCAACAGATTGGACAGAAATAAAAAAATTCGACACTTGAGAGTCAACAATATATCATTAATATATATGATAAAAAAGCAAAGGTCCCAAGAAAGAGCCCTGATGTACTCTATTGTGACATTGCACTGTACTCGAGTACTGTCGTTGCCCCATTAGGATCATAAAAACATGAGAAGTGAGGAGGACAGTTCTTGACTGTCAGAGGTGTGGTGTTTACATAGTTGTAAAAGGGTGATAATTTTCAACAAATGTCTTTATCACCTTAATTAAATACAGGACAAAATCTTGTAGTTTTGAGCGCAAACGCAAATAAAAGAAAAAAAACAGAGAAGCACGGCAATGCATAACCACAAACAATAAAAAAAGGAACACCATCATAACTCCTGCGTTTTCTTTCAGTCAGAACTTCATCCTGTACAAAAGGTGTAAGTATTGAGGAATTTGAGTGGACAACATTATCAGCATCGTTATAAAGTGCATTATCAAAAGGATCAGGATTTACAAAATACAAAACATACAAAAATATATATAAAAATATTTAATGCATTTATGAACCKTTGTGTTTCGCATTATATCAACCAGTATGGTAGATAGAAATATCCGTCGCAATAAAAAAAAACAATTGACAGGTTTCCGTATTTCTTTGACAGATGTTAAAGTAAAGAAATATTACATTCATTCCATCTGGCTATCTAACACTGTATATATAACGACATATAACAATAGGTCTTGCATTAACGATATCAAAGTGCATTAATCAATATCAGATCAACGCAAGCCATTGATAAGGTCATTACGACTGGCAAAAGAGCATCTGATTTGAACACGACATGTGTACTGGGCGTCACATTTTCTTTGTAATTGTAGGATTTCTCGGTAGCTATTGTTACTAGAGGTTTGGTTGCGGTTTCGACATTACTATCTTACTTAAGTAAACAATTTAATCCATTAAAATGAACATGCGTCTATTTGGATAGATACATAAGGCGCTGATCTAGTTTTTGTTGTCGATAATCATTATTTATTTGGAGATAAGTATCTATACATGGTTCAGCGTCATATTTATTACATGCAATTTGACGAAAAACCTAAAATCTTATTAAACCTAACAATGCAAGTTTGTGTTATGTGTCTACTCTGTAGAAATATTCTAAATGCGTAGAGAAAATGTCTTCACGGTTTTTTTCTGTATACGCATACCCAAACAATATATTGAAAACTGAAGAAATGCGCCTTTATTCAAAAGTTGGCTACAGCTTTAAAATAAGAGACGATTCAAAAATGGTAACATCTGAACTCACAAATGTAAGGCAATAATGTCGAAGCCACAATCCTCTAACATCAATAGTTACCTGGATACCCTACAAATACAACGGAAATGGGACACCCTGTACATTGCGCATTATATCAGGCTAATGCGTTAATGTAATCGATTAAATATAGAAATGGTATTATCCGCAAACACGCATAATGCAATCGATTATCGGAATTGATGGATATATAAATTGCTTGCACGTGCATGATCGCCAATCCTGGTTTGCTGTTTGCATCAAAACGTGGCATCCAGATCTCTGTTGTACATGTTCCAAATAAAGTAATGTAACTTTAAAAATTAGTATTTATAACTGGTAATAAGTAACGTTAAAGATAAAATAAAGTTGATACAGCGTTTTAATTTTCTGACACCAGTTTTACATAAACTATGTTAGCAAAAATTCAAAACGTCGTAATACAAGCCATAGAAGACGCTGAAAAGTAAGAATCAGGAAAGTATTCAAAGATGCATTAAATGAGTATTTATTCTACAGAATCTAAAAAATGTTATAAGTATGAATTATGAATGTCTGCTGTGCAATTTGCAAGTGTTGTCAGTGTCAGTAACAATCATATTTGGGATCTGTATGTG
>QCXZ01000138.1:52534427-52801894 GCA_025024175.1 Rhyzopertha dominica | reverse complement strand
CTTGAAGATTGGAGCAGTTAGCAGAAAAATATATTCATATGGAAATGTGTACGTGAAAAATTAAATGACATAAAGTAATAGTAGTAGTAGTTTACATTATATAAGCTTCTTAGGGACCTCAAAGTTTCTAACCAATCTAAGTACTTCAGGGGTGGCTTGATGAACAATTGGATACCATTAGGAAACTTCGTTAACGACATTCTGTAACCATAGATGAAGCTCGATGAATTCGAGACTACGATGTACATAAAATCTTGAAAAGATCTACCTGATTTAAGCAGAAAAATACAATTTAATCTAGTAGATGGTGTTGCAGCTGTAAATACACCCTCTCTGCTCCGGCGCCGTTCACAATTTGTTGACTGCCGCATCAATCCACAGATACGATAATTGAAACATTAATACCATTCAAAAACTGGTACAACACAATGGCCACGATGCGAACATATCCATAACAGATCTATCTCTCTCGGCGCGGTCCATTATAATCCCCATAAACCAAATGAGACAGTGTTTAAGGCGCTCGTATGTTCGGTTATTTGTCAATGACATCAGATATTTATTAAAGACAAGCCAAAGTTAAAGATCTCCGTGCAGGGCTTAGAATGTGAGGAATCCGACAGGCGACGGGCCGAACAGTCACAGTATGAATGTCTGGCATGTACGGCAGATGAATCTATTAAGGTATTTTTATTTATATTTTAACTGCGAGTAAGGTACAAGGTGGAAGTATTTTGGATGCGTCCGCCCGGACCGAACGTTTCAATGGTGAAAGGAAGCCGTGAATTCCTTTTGTACGAGGAATCTTCACATAAGGGTCCACGTGATTAATTTGCATACAAGGATGACAAGGAAACAGCTGCTAAACGACTTGTATTTTTGATGTTTGCATAAATGTTGTCTTATCGGTGTTACCTATAAAACATTTGCTTTGTTTTGGACTACCGAACTGGTCAATCTTAACTTGAAGAAGGACCAAATATACTGGTTTCAAAGTTATTTTTTCAAACCACGAAAGCGCCCGCTCTAGCGGTTACGTTAGCTCGGGTAAAAAGACATATAGACACACAAAGTTTTTATTTTCACTCAAATATGAATCCATGAATTGAAGCTTACGAATTAGCTGGTACATATTAACCCTATCGTAATACCAGTTTAGATACAATCGGGGCTATGAAAAGAAATAAATCAGTGGCTGTTGATCTATCCTTACTATAATCGCTGTCTCTTAAAAAGGCTGAAAGTTATTAGTTTGATGTTTCGATTACACCTGAAATTTTTGTCAACGACGAAAAAGGAACTACCTACCTACTAGATATACACGAACTACTTGGTAAAAGATAACTACTAAATAGCCTTCCAAATGCCACCTAACTCATAATTTCCACAATCCCTATTAAAATTATTTAGTATTTCTACAAATTTTATAGTTTCTTTTATTAGACGTTCGTGATAATATTTTTCTCTATGTAAAATTTTTGTTTTATCCAAGTCAATCATGTGTTTAGTCAAATATGAGTGTTCAGCTACGGAAGATTTATCTATATATTGCAGCCCAGTAGCACGTATGTATTCTTTCAAACGCGTACCTACTTTTCTTTAGTTTGACCTATGTAACCACTTGCCGCAAGAACAAGTAATTTTTGTAAACACCTTCACTCTCTAAATGTATTTTATCTTTAGTAGAACTTAAGATTTTATCTAAATTATTAAATGTACTATCAACAACTAAAATATCGTGTTTTCTAAGCATCCTCTTTAATTTTTCCGAAAGGCCTTATACATAAGGCAAACTCAACTTCAATTTACTTTGTCCAGGCAGAGAATTTACTTAATCTGAATGAGCACTTTTATTAAAAACTGACCAAATATTCTTACTGCTAGAACCATTTCTCACTAGCGCTGATTTAAGATTATATTTTCTTTTTGTAAAGAACTTTCGTCTGAGATCCTTTGCGCTCTAACAAATAACGTCCTAATAAGACTATTCTTCTAATAGGGAGAGTGTTGAGATGTGACATGTAAATATTTGGACATCAAAGAAAGGTAAATTACCAATTGTTTAATGTGAATTTTATATCAGAATTGTGACTCTTCAAATGATTTAGAAACCTACTTAACTCTTCTATACCGTGGGACCAAATAAAAAAGTGTCATCTACGTACCTATACCAAGATTTTGACTTAAACTGAAAACTGTTTATCGCTACCTCTTCAGAATTTTCTCTAAACAAGTTGGCTTAGAGGTGAACACATTGCACAACCTGATTTTGTTTATAAAAATTATCGTTCCCATAAGAAATAAGTAAATTTTAAACAATGTTTGGACTGGATTTGATGATATCTATCGTTTTAGGGATGGGTACATTTGTAAATAAAGAAACCACTTCAAAACTAACTAAAATATCATCTTCTGAAAGCAAGAAATTGATTCCCTCAAAAGGCTTTGCAATTGACTGTCTAGAAATCAAAATTTGCATTACAATTGCTTTCAATACTCTGAAAAAACTGAGAGAATTCCATCAGGTGCAGTGGACAAACCTTGCTCTAAGGATAATAATATTAATACATTGCTTAATGAAGGTTTCAAAGCAGCTGCATTGCTTACAAAACCAACAGCAATTTTTTTGCTACGCTATCGATTTGATGCACTGTTAAAGCATCAGTCAACCATTTCAGAAATTAATCCTCCCGAAAGAAGCCTAATTCCGCTAATTTAGCCCACTCGCTCGATTACATTTTCGTTTGCATGCAATATCCTCTTCGTTTCTTATTAAACCGAACACTTAGGCGTATAAAGCGTAATAACCGTTGATAATGGAGTCGGAGCACTATCAGTTCCGCGTTGTTATCGTAAACGGTAAGTGGGGCGGGCGAATAAAGATCGTAACGCCACCCTAGCTCAACATGCACCCGCTTTAACGTCCTAACATCATTTGATTCCACCCTAATCGACCGTGATAATTTTTGGAAGCGGCACACTGTTATTACTCTACGGTGTATCAAGGGTGTGTCTGCGAATTTTCGCGCTTTGTCGAGTTGCAAGCTTTTTTTTAATACTTGTGTTTTTTTGAATTTTTGATTACTTTTAAGACATTTGTATACTTKTTGATCGAGACAGTGCACTGGAATGCATCATGATTTTGTGAAGTAGTAGAACTTTTTTATGTGTATATAGCAGTTCTCTTCTTAGCACAACAAATACCTTTTTGAAGTTCATAAACACAGCCTGCAAATAAGTTAAAACTGAACGCAAGCAACTGCAGTAATTTTCAAAATTGGAAAGGCCACAGAACAAAAATGTTTTCTTGTATAAGTTTTGAGAAAGGTTTGCGTGACCAATTAGTTTCACTTATGGTCAAAGCTCGGCCACAATTACGTCTCAGCTCTCGTGCCATTTTCTTCGCCCCTTTTATTCACTCTTTAAACAGAGTGTAACCTTTTTATCCAATCCTTACGCGGATGATTGCTTGCTTTTTCGTTCTTCAAAACCGCTTTCTTTTAGTGTTTCTGAAGAAATGTTCCAATCTTTCTACTTAATCATCGAATTATCTTCTTTCCATTCACAACGAATGCGTTTAATGTTACCCTTTTTTTCTACAATTCATTATTGTATTGGTTAGCATATATTTTTAAGCTAATTTTTCTTGAAGCTAATACCGTTTACACCCTTCACCAAAGAACTTTTTTCTCTTACATGTTCTATGGCTTTGGTTCTTTTTCGGCGTCGTGCCTCCCTTCTTCCTTGCATGATACCCTTTTCAATATTCTCCCCTCTTCCATTCGTACTTCAATTATCCATACTCCTCTCCAGATTCTTTTATAAATTTCAATAAGTCTCATGCTTTGTAGATTTCATGCGCCTTTACATATTTATGTCTAAAAATGTTCCCACCATTGACAAATCTGTGTGTTTTACAGCAAATACTGTATCTCTCTTTTTTTCTCACAGTATACCAACACAATCTTATTGTCAAAGTTTGCCAGTCGAAGAAGAAGTTCTTTCAATTCCTCGTAATAATTGCTTATCTCACCAACCTAATTTTCTAGTTATAAATTTTTATAATCCTCCTGTGTCTGCCCATAATAATTTTGCTTACTCCCAGTCCGTAAATTACTCGTTCAGTAACTATTTCCATAATACAGTTACATCAAGTCCTTTAGGTTTTCCTCTCCCCTTACTAACAAAGACTTTCAGCTCGAATTGCAACTTCGATAAGGTGCTTCAAATACATTTGTAATATGTAAAAAATCGTTGCTGTACAGCATCAAATCGATAAATTAATTTTTTAACCTCGAGTTCCAAAAGGATGTTTATCTATATAATTTCCTCACTTTATTATACCGGCCAATTTCAGACCAACTATATACACGACCATCTGCTCTCGATTGGTTCCTTTTTAGGTATGCAGAGGCCAGTAAATTTAAAATTGAGACATCGGACCCAGACCATACGGTGATCACGAGAGGTAAGACACAGAAAAACAAAAGAAAAGGCGGCCCGTTAGCGACACGGCCGGCGAAGACGTAACTTCTTCTCCGTCCCCACGGACAGTAGAATGGATTCTAGCCACGACCCGGGCATAACAACTTCAAACAACAATGATGAAGTGTTTATTGTTCGACCATCTTGGGAAATAATTGAGCGCATGTTGAGTTATTGGTCGTATAATGGTCGCGGTGATATGATGTATCCATCGTTGGTGCGGTGGCTGTTTTTGCGTTCTGATGAAGAATGATGGAAACCTATCTTGTTAGGGGTAACATGCGATGAGGTATCAAATAGTGTTTAAAGCAGTTGTTTCCATTCTGTCAATTAAAGGGTGCATGCAAGGAATGGTCGAAGTCAGATTAGTCCGAGGCTTCGACTATCTAACGAATGGGGGACTGCATAACGTGACGTCAGGATAAATCAGGTTCTATTCGACCGATATTTCTGAAATTTTGCATGAGCGTTAATTAAAATGCATTTTTTGTAATTTTTCATCTCCGTGTCAGCTCTCGTTTCCGAGATACCGGCATTTTTTTTTTAATGCGAAGGACACATCATTGAAAACGATATTTTCTCGTGATTTCAAAAATGTCACACTTGTACAATTTATTGCTTCTCGGACCAGGTTTCTCCATTTTTCCTCGTGACTTGGTGATAATAATTCTCATTCGCTTTATTATTTACAATCTCAATGCCTCAGTTAGTTGAACATGATCGCTTCGAAATTTTGATGATGATTGGGTATGGGAATAGAAGGCGAAGTTATTCGGAAGTAGTTGCACTCTACAATGCAATTCATGAAGATTGTGAACCAATTGCCAGGTCAACAGTTATTAAAACATTGCAACGTTCTGACGAAACCGGCGATGTTAAAAATTGTCAAAAAGCAGGACGTCCAAAGGCTGCTGCGAGTGAGGAAAGTAGCCTGAATGTCGTTTTAGATGTGCAAGAGAATCCCAACTTTCCGTACAACAGCGTGCTCTCACTCACCATATTAGCAGAAGATCTGTTCATCAAATTTTGAAAAAAGAGTAGTTTCAACCATACAAAATTCAATTATTACAAAAACCGAGCGAAAATGATTTCTATCGTAGGATATAATTTTGCAAAACTGTTATGAACATGATAGATGAACATAGAAACATTTTAAATTGGATTATTTTTTCTAATGAAGCTACTTTTTGCCTCAATGGTAATGTGAATAGACACAGTTGCAGATATTGGTCGGACACAAATCCACATTGGATGGAACAAGTCCACACACAACACCATCAGAAAGTGAATGTCTGGTGTGGTATTATTTATTATTTCAACGATGAGAATTTGAATGCGGTCAAGTATTTACAGTTCTTGCGCGAATACATTACACCAGAACTTATTCGCCTGTTTTTCGGAAACGAAAGCCAATACGGAGTTGAAAAAATTTCAGAAAATGCATTTAGTTACCCATACGCTCATGCACAACTTCAGAAAAATCGGTTCAACAGGACCTGAAATATCCTGCTGGTTATTAATTTAATAATATTAGATTGTAAATAATGTTTTTCGTAGAAGAAAATTTTACTGCAAGCAAATGAATGTCTTTAATATCACCTTTTTTGAATATCGGTTTGCATACTGTTTTAAGTATCTGAAACAAGCTACGTGTTACTTTTTTCGACAAAGAATTCAAATTACAATGAGCCCCCAAATCAACTTGACAAATTACAATAACGAGTTCTCACAGTGACCCCCTTTTTCTTCCAAAAGCTATTTATACACCAGCAATTCGTTCATGCCCATACATATACGATATTCGCAGCTTGAAATTTTTCGCACTCGACTTTTTTTCTTAGTGGGGAGCGGAATATCTTAATAAGCGAGCATAGCGCGAACAAATAACAAAAAGAGCCCGCGCCCATGAGATATTGCTCGCGCATTATGTACGATCCGGAGAAAAATCGTGTTGGTTTAACATCTCATTCGTCCGTGTATGTTTATAAATTGAGCTCATTAGGTGATATAACAACCGTGGGGGGCGGTGGGCAGAGAACAACTCTTGTAACCGCCGGCCGCTCGCTTGTAATCCAAGATGAATACATCATATCACTGCCCAACGACCATTATATGGATAATAAGTCAGTGGCGGCACAAACCCGTGCAGTGGTGCATTATTTAGCGAAACAAAAGCGTTAACGTATTTCAAAATCTGCGTCAACGTTCTTCAGCTAGAGTAGGTCCATATACACAGCCATGAGGCACACCAAACATACTAACCTCCTTCTCTAAGTGATGACTGAAAATCCTAGTAATGAAACCAGTAAGTCAGAGAGTAATAATAATTATTCCTCTCTTGAGAAAGTCTAAAGGGATTGGTACACTCCATTACTAAAATTCAAGTCAAAAAGTCATTACGCAGCTATGCCTTTTTTGCAAACCTTCTTGATATCATGTTTTTCTAAGAATTCTGATATCATAGGCAAATCAATTTTGGTGATACATTTGATCTTTGTTCACTAACTGTAGGTATTTCTATCTTTAACAGAACAACAAATTTTGCTTAAATTATTCATTATAATTATCCATTACCGATCACTTGCCCGACAATAGAAGTGAGCGAATCAAAGTTAATATCACAAGAATTAGACATACGATTAAAATAAGAACACATAAAATTGATTGGCGACAGAAGTGAAACAGAAGAGGACCCAGATTCGATTCCTACGAGTCTCCGGAAGTATAGGAAAGGATAGAAATGTAGTTTGCTTAACGCACTCTATTTTCTCTAAATGAGAGATATGAGTAAAAAAGAGTAAGAGAACCGAACCATTCCAGCTTATTTAAAAGCACAAAGTGATCAATTTAATCGAAAGCCTTTTGAAAATCAGTGTAGATAACGTCCATCTGACCAAGTCCATCCAATGCTTTAGAAACGAATTGGAAGAAGCATGCTAAGTTCGTGATAGCAGATCTCGCCACGCATAAATCCATGTTGAGCGGAAGATATAGACTTATTGATACACGAATATATATGCTTATAGACGATACCCTCAAAAACCTTCGCAAAGTTACAAATTACGGAGATAGGACGTTAGATTTTAATTTGGGAAATTTTGCCCTTCTTTATTACAGGACAAATGCATATTTTCCATATTTCAGGAAAGACCGACGAACATAGAACAAGGTTAAATATATGAAACAGTGGAACAGCAAACACAGGAGCGCCGTCTTTTAAAAGAAAGCTAGGAATGCCGTTCACTCCAGCAGTGAAAGAATTTCTTGAGTGTTTCAGAGCGCCACAAATCTCATCCTCAGAGACACAGTTCAGACGAACAGAATTGGGGTAGGATTCGGACTTAATGTTAACATTTGAGTCAGAATCAATATATACATTACTGATGAAAGTAGCAAAAGCATTTACAATATCTTATTGGCTGGATAGCTCCAGATTACTATACGTCATAACGCCAGGAATTTAGTGTTACCCTTTTTACACTGAATAATAGACCATACGCAGTTCATAACTAGTTTGTCACAATTTCTATATATACCCTTTAATTTTCCGAACAAACCTTTTTAGATTTACTTTGTAGTAAAATAAACACAACTGAGAAATACCACACATAACTTAATAACGAGTTTCATTTTTTGGTGTTTATTAAAGTGGTTTCTAGTAATAGTCGATATGATTTTCTTTTAACTATTAAAGGAAAAAGTATAGATGGGAGCATAAAAAATATTGCAACTATACTCCGTTTCAGAAGCAAAATAGTAAATCAATATTTTCAAGAATAGTTGCTTTTTATCTCGCAGAAGCGGAATTCAACACAGCGCTGTTTCATGTACAATTGTTCTCAAGATTAGACGATATTTATCGCTGTGATCATGCTGTGGCAAAATTTAGGTAATTACCTGTTTACTTACAATGGAAATGCACCAATATAATTCTTAAAATTATACAGCAAGGTGTCCAGAATTCATGCGTTTTTCTGGGTACCTCGGTAACCATAAGAAATAGGAAAATAGTAATGGGGATGTTCCGGGTCGAATTTTCGAGGTCAGTTCATTAGTCAAATCAGATTTCAAGATCTTTTGAACTGTTCTTCTTAAGAATTATCAGTATATGACTTCTTCACCTTTGATTTTACTGAAAACACTATTCAGCCCTCTTGTGAAAACCCTAAAGATATAGTGTGTTCCATTTCAAACGAGAAGATGGTTTACAAAATTAGGATTATGGAAGGGAGTCACCGCGAAGGAACGATATATTATCTGTTTCGAAAAGGAACAGAATTTTCTTCCGGGTCATTCAGGTACTCTCCCTGAAGGTGCTAGACCCCCCCCCCCCAATCTCATATCAATCTCCTCTCGGTATAATAAAATAGGCGTAAAGAAGGCTAATAAACCGCCAGTATACCCAGCACCGGGGGCCATTCGGTTCTTTATTGTGCGAAAATTCTTGATCCCGAAATCTAATAAATATCGTATTTCCAATATCCTGGTAGGCCGCGCGTTATAGCGGAAGTTCTCGGGGCCAGCACGCGTGTGAATAGAAAAAACGACGGTCGAGTGGGCAAAACCAATATGGCACTGTCGTATAATCCTATCACAGCATCGTCCCGTTCCATCGCTGACCAGACAACTATTGGTCTTGTCATTTGTGACTTTTTATTGTCCAATAAAGGCACCGGCAGCCTTTGTCTGGGCCGACTCGCGATTTCCTGGACGATTCAGGACCGTACTGGGTAATATCCCAAGAAACAGTGGTGTGAGTTACAACTCACCTCCAGAAATGTATCTGCAACGGGTTTGAAGTACCCAAGAACCAATTCAGCTTAAAAGACGACCCAAAAAGAAGCTGGTGTCAATAGTAAAGTACCGAAAACTCAAACAACAACAACACTGTGATAAATCTGTCAAAATCTGTCTCAGATGCTGTTGTAAATGTCATCTGTGACATCCTGTATTAGACTTCTTCCGAAAGATCAAGCAAAATAAGTTTCAGATGGATGTACGTCACCCTATTAAAAATGCACGTACGCCCAAGCATAATCTGAGCAAATAAAGGCTCCTAAGAATTTGAATACAGATAAGTCTGTTATTAGATCAAAGAGGAAATACACAAAAATTTATCCCCAGATCCTACCTCAACAATTACCTAAATTACTAGTGATGTTATAGTAAATTAAAATCTTTCGAACGAGGAAAAGTCTTTTTTTAACTGTTTCCGATTGCAAGGTACCCGAATTGTATAGTTTGCCCAAAATCCATAAAGCTAATGCCCCGTTACTAAGACCTATAGCCACTATTATTTGTCAGTCCTTATTAGAGTTTGGCAAATTTTAGTGCTAACTATTTGAAGCCTTATATAGGAAAAACCAGTAGTTTCATCAAGAATTCTTCAGTCTTTATTGACGTTATAAAAGGTTTAAGTATTTCAGAAACTGATGTTTAGTTATAGTTTTGACGTGGTTTCTTTATTTACTTGAAACGATAGATATCATCAAATCAACTTAACAGAGATCCCTTAGATGAGATATCTTTATCAACAAAAATAATACTTTTGCTATTTGGCCACACGGTATAGAAGAAATGGGTAGGTTTCTAAGTCATTTGAACAGTCAAGATCCTGACAAAATTTGCTATAACATTAGAAAGTAATGGTAGTTACCTTTCTTGAATATCCATATTTACAAAGTAACCACTAGACAGTTAGGATACAACGTTTGAAGAAAACCAACACAGACAGATATTTACAAGCCACATCTCACCACCCTCCCTCTGAAAAGGACGTTATTTGTTAGAGCACAAAAAATCTAAGACGAAAGTTCTTTAAAAAATAATATATCACCTTAAATCAGCCATAGTGAGAAATGATTATATGTAGCAATAAGAATATTTGATCAATTTTTAATAAACATATTCGGCCAGGACAAAGTAGAAATAGTCAAAGCTTGTGAAATTGATTTTACACGAGTCAATGGTGTTCCCTAACCCCATATTGCTTATTATAAAACAGAAACATATTTGTAACGTAAACAAAGAATTTATTTTAGGGTGGAAAGATGGCACTTATCAACGAAATTCAAGCAATTTTGCAACGTAGTAAGAAAAGGGAAGTTTCTTTTAATTATGAATTAAATCATGGTTCCAAAGTAAACGGTTTTAAATGTAACTTGAAGGTATTTACCTACACGCAGTAATTAAACAAAAAACATATTTGTTACATTGAAAGCTATGCAGGAGAAGCGGTCTTCAAATAATGTGGTTTGGGGCTGTGGCTCATTGAGTGAATTTCCCGCCCTAATTTTCTTAAGATACTCAGGTTGTTAAGTATGTGTGGGGTTGTCCCAGACTTTTACATGTAGAAACCAGCAGTAGATTTTCGCAATTTATTTTTATATTAATGAAATGACCCTAGTCACGTGTTAAATATTGCGGACTCAGGAGCATACCATGAGTTTCCGAGGAGTTAAAAGTTAAACAGTAGTTGTCAGCGTGAAGGGAAACGGATTCAAATCATGATTCATTCTGCCATTTGTTGTCTGTATTTATGTGCTAGTAGGATCAATAAATTTATGTATCGTTCACATAAAAATGACTGCTACAATACTTTAATGAATTTGTGAACTGTGAAGTTTAAATAGCAAACGATAACAGCCCAAGTACGAAGCCCTAGGGAACACCGTTATATAATGTTAAACTATTAGAGATCAGTCCTTTATATAACATAAATCGCACCCTCTATTGTAAATACGGTATCAAAAATTGAGCTGCTTTAGTACTAAAAGTACAAAGTACTGGGAGGTTCCAAGTGGTATTATTTCATTTGAGAATATAAATTTGTTTCAAATACCCTTGAAGGTTATGGTAAAATGGTTACTTGCCGAAGATCTTTTAATTCAGATGGCCAACTACATTTAAACAAATTAAACACATAAGCTAATTTTCAAGTTTATTATATGGGTAGTATATCCATCCATTTATTATTGATTTGAAAGGCGTATACTGAATGTATTTTTATAAAACGAAGAATTGTGAAAAACATCTGACAATTACTAATACAATAAAAAGATTTAGGGTGTTGAAACAGTTCACTTTAGGTAACATGTGTACTTATTAAAGTGGCCCAATTTTAACAAGGAATTAAAAAAAATGCAAAAACATACATAGAGCCCATGAATTTTAAGTGAGCTGCTAAAGAAAGAACTGAATAAAATATACTGGACTTTGTAGGTTTTCAAACATGATGCTTTTACGTGTAGGTAATAGGCATCCTTCTTCCAACGCAGATACACATCTTAAATACGACCCTGCCAGGGTTACCAGGCGCATGTCCCGGGTTCAAGCCCTTCATCCACCCCGTTTCATAACGACCGCAAAACTAATATACCAATTACAACCCTAGTGGGATCAAGCGCTCCTTCCCTCCGTCGTATATCCCGCTTTTGTCGCTTCGCTTTTTCGTTTTCATGCGCGCTCGAGAAAGCTGACAAAAACGTTAATCGTTACAAGAGTAATTTGCAGCGGGCCGGTCATTAGGAGCAAAGCAGAGCGCCAACGAAATTAAGGTGTGGTTTATTCATGGAACCCGGTAGGATTTCTCAATGGAATTCTTCCGCTCCGGACACATACAGTGTGTTTTTTCAAATAACGTATGTAACGAAAGTTCTGGCAATAATTTATGAAGGCTAATACGAGGTAGAAAATTAACAATACTGAAAAGAATGAAATAGTATTACATTTTGTCACTAATCTGGAGCCATTTCAGGAATTACATCACTGACAAGGGTCCAAGGTCTTCCATAGCATGTCGTTTTGTCCTTACATGTCGCATCAACCTTTGGACAATCCCAATATCAATTTCACGCACCTTTTGATAAATGCGCCTTCGCAATTGCTCCTCGTTTTGTGTTTCTTAGCCATTATACTAAACCTTTCTACTTAGTAGACCCCAAAATTCTTCGATAAGTCATGCTTGTGGAAGATTTGTGGAACTAGCTGGTTTTGATTACAAAAGGTATGCGATTTGTAGCCAACCATTACCTTGTTGTTCAGGCATAATGTCAGAACATAATTTCTCATCGATTTTGACGTATTCTGATAAAAATTAATAATTTTGGAAGACATCATGATCATGAATTAATGTGTTCAAAATTGAAATATTACGGATTTAACAATGAGAGTGTTGCCTTGTTTAAATCCTATCTGACTGGTAGAAAATAATATGTTTTTATAAACATTTGGTGAAGGCACTCCACAGGTTTCCGTACTCCATATGTGTCAGATAGGTGGCAGCAAATAAAGTAGTAAGATACTTACATCCCCAGTCTTATACAGATGATAGACAACTATTGTTTTATTTTGACCTTGGGCAATCGGAACACGCAGCTCGTAATGTGGATAAAGACTTGGCTGCAATCGAGTCATTTTCAAAAACTCACAATCCTAAACTAAATGTTGCTTTACCGAACTGTTCTGCAGCTAGAAGGCGGCTAGTCCAAAGTGGATTATCACTCCATGTAAACAACAGACTAGTAMATATTGCAAATTGCGCAAAAGTTTTGGGAGTACTYGTGGATGACAAACTTCGATTCAGAGAACATTCCAAAATAATAATTGATAAATGTTAAGTTTTAAAATAAGAAAGAAACTTTGTGAATCTTGACTCTGTCGTTGATTAGTTACAGTGTTTTATCCTTGCTTAGATAATTCTACAAGACGCAGGTTGCAATTGGTACAAAACACTTGTTGCAGGTATATTTATTAGCTACTAAAATTTGATCATGTTAGTTCGAAAAGTGCAGAGCTTGGCTGGCTTATATTTAGGCATTCGGTGTATGAAAAAATAAATTAACAATGCCGCATCACTCGACATCTTATTTTCAAGGCAGTTTTACATACTATAGCAAAATAAAACTATATAATTCTTTTAATAATGAGTTTATTTCGGGTCTTAGACGTCATACGTTTATAAAATATATAAAGAATAACCTTTCTCATTTAAGTAAAGGAACTATACTTAAAACTCAATAATATGTGCTTCAAGCTTCCTTTCTTTCTTTCTGTCTTGTTTCTCTTCTACATTTTCCATGATCCACACTCGTTTTTCTCCTTCTTGTCAGCAGGGTTAAACGTAAGGATAGCTGTAGGCTAAGCTTGGCACTGTTGGATGAAATAAATCCAGATACATAAAAAATTATTGAAGAGGTAAAGGAACCGAAGATGGAAGCATTTTCGTAACTGTTGTAGTTCCAATTTTGAAAGAATCTATCAGTCAGCTATCAGTCGGGAGAAATCATCCATTTTTCACAATGAAGGGATAAAGAACGACGCTGAAGATTGACATAATCAAACTATGGAGTCCTCGGACACCCTGTAAACATGTAAACACCGGTGCCCCGCTTTTTAATTCAAAAATTTATTCCCGTCCAGAACGTCTAAATTAGCTCGACCTAGAAATCAATCAGCAAATCGTCACCTTCCTACACGGTAGGTGGAATTAGA
The DNA here is from genome assembly GCA_025024175.1 of Rhyzopertha dominica. Lineage (NCBI taxonomy): Eukaryota > Metazoa > Arthropoda > Insecta > Coleoptera > Bostrichidae > Rhyzopertha > Rhyzopertha dominica. Next base: position 52,787,917 of record QCXZ01000138.1, on the reverse strand, counting down.
ACCCACTTCCTGTGCCGAGGGAGTCGGCCGCGACAATGGACGACCATCAATCATTTGTTTAAACAAACAACTTACGTCCATTGTTGCGCAAATCGGGCCTTTCCCGATAAGAACACTCCGCTAATCCGTCCACGTGGCCCTTATCCAGATCTGGCCGGCCAGATAGCCGCACACAAATAAGTCGGGGGGTGCATTTTGTAATTTMCGCTGAACGATTCGGATTGCCCAGTAAATTTCGGGGCCTTTGTTTGCCCAGGAGWTAAGCGCCTGTACGGCGGTGTAATTTCCGAACTGTATTGGGGCTATTTTTGGCCTTTTTTGCTGTGCAGATATGATGTCGCCGCTGTCGCTTCAACACGTGTTTGCCTTTTTGTCGCGGACGGGTTTTTTTTTCAAACGGCTCGTCATTTCCTATATAGCCTACCGTTCGGACAATGCCGAGTTTCACACCAGTTTTAATTGAATTACGATGTTTGGTATTGGATTCGTTGCAATGTGCTGTTTGATCAGCACTATATTCGCAGTTTGTTTTGTTTTTAACGTGGCTACATCCTATGAACCACAATTTCAATTCACGTTTATTGAACAAGTACTACAAGCCTCTGACTACTGATAACTGTTACCTCAACAAAAGCATGTGGCAATCATCATAAACAAGAAACATCCGCAAGTATTTGCAAATCAGCGATCAACTTTCAGACTCCCTGACTCCCTGCTGGATATCATCTGTTTATGTGAATGCTGCAGTGCCTTAAGTGCTGCGAAAAATCAGCAAAATATATATAAAGAAAACAATAGCAGTCTCAAAAGTGAACATTGTCGGACTCCTTGTGATACTCGCATTTGCAAGGACATCTCATCACCAACAAATACAGATTGGCTCCGATCAGCCAAAAAGTCCGAAACTATATTGACGACGTAATTGTCCAATCCAAAATATTATAATCACATTAGAATCACTAATTTCAAAATGCAATATAACATGAAGATTGTTTCTAGTAATACTTTCAACAGAAAGCAATGCCTTCCATAAGGATTTACTATCATTATTTCTCTGTTTCAAATTTATGTACGCTTTTCTTTTCCAGAAAGTGAATCTGTCCTTTTGTAATCTGATAAGACCCTGTTACAAATTTAGGCTTCGTAMACTTTTTTAMCAGAACAATCTTCCCKAACACAACACAATGATCTGAGATACCTWGGCAGTCCAATAAAGAGCACTTTTCAATCAAACTTTTGTCACTAATACAATAAAGTATATCAATAACATCATGTGAATGTTGTGCAATTCTGGTTGAATCAAATCGTAACCCTCCGATAGGCTATTAAAATGATCTACTGCAACATTATCCCGCGCTAACAGGTTCACAATCAAATCTCCCACAATGAAAACATTTTGAAAATATGGCATCATCTCCGACCAAAACTTGTCTAATTTATCAAATGCAGCGAGTACATTACCTACAGGAGGTCGGTATAAAACTCCAAAAACTAACACAGTACCATTTATAGATGAAATCCAGAGATGCTTAATGTTCTCTGTAGCATTGCTATATACTTTAGAAAATTTTATCTTGTTTTGCAAATAAAAACAAACACCACCTATCCTTCAAGTCCTATTAGACCGAACAAAATTGTACAACTGTACAGCAACTCAAGCTGAATGAATATTTAGACGTTTCTGTAACTGCAAATACATCAATATCTTGCACATCCATATATAGTCTTTTATTGAGTTGAAATATATCTACAGTTTAATCGATATTAAATACACATTCATAAAAGATGCCGATCATACCTAGTCCATCTAAATTTTCAAATTTAGCGTTTTGTTACTGTGCGGTGGATATAATATTTTCAGCGAACTTCAGAAAACCTCTAACATTTCATTACTTATTAAAATAAATAATATGAAGTTAAATATTTTAGAAAAACCCAAAAATCTTTTTTTAATGGAGTCATAGCCAACTGTGACTTCTATTTAAAAAACTAAGTTGCTTTCGAAAACTGTATACAGAATCAAAAAAGTAGCTCACATCGTTTTATGTAAAAGAATGTACAATAAATTTTTTAAAACATGTAAATGTAAAAACTCTAATCGCCACAGGTCTTTAAAAAATTCGGAAGTTTTCAAGTTAACCAAAATTTGTTTATCCTACGAATTTATCTTAAAAAAAGTAGAACGGGATCGTAAAGATCTCGTCGCTCTAGCTTTAAGAGTAGCCAAGATTCCCTACGAATAGAATGTATATTCTAAATTGTTGTTTTCAACAATAAAATAAGAGGAAGCACAATTGATAATGCAGTCAATGGTTTTAGAGCATCAGGCACATGGGCGTACCGAAAATAGGGCAAGGGGGACATAGGTTGCCAACTCTGGCCTCTTCCAATTTCCCATACATTTAGCTGGTTAATTATGTGTGTATACCTAAAAATTGTCTTATTTACAAAATTGTAAATAAATCAGTAAAATTTGTAGACAAATATATTTCAAAATTTTCTTCCAGAACCTTCTCTAATAAGTCGTTGTCAAATGGTTTCCAAGCTTAATCAATGTCATGTGCGTTTTGAAGCTGTAACTGCAACATTCTTGTTGTCGTCTTAGGGCGGATATAGCTTTAAAAGATTATCTTGGTCAGGATGAGTCATAATACCATTTCTGCTTAGTTCAGCTCTTCTACCTTTTCCTATAAAGATTGTTCAACTAACTACTGTTATACGAACTTTTGTACCAAATTTCTAAATTCACATTACATTTTAACAATTAATACAAAACAAAACTAAAAATCCATCTGAAGGCACGTTTATGAAAGTCAATTTATTTAATATAAGTTTTAGGAATCCAGTAAAAGCATCGTCAACCCGAATTAAAACCCGGTGCGTTGTTAAAAGTGCAATTAAATATATTTCAGTTTATTTGAATGAAGCTTAATTTGGTTAATATATTAAGTAGTCGGTTAATTTTTTAGAGCAATGCACTAGCGATCTAAGAAGGTTGACTTGACGCATAAAGCTAAGGCTAAGGCATTTGTCATTCTGAGTTTTGATAATGTTAGTTATCCATCGAGTCTCTTTTCCTGGGGAGTAAAAATTACTACAATTGTACCTTTAGCACCTATACAGCTTAAATTTCTAAAGCTTCTGGTGTGAAAAGTTAAAACTGTACTAAAGCCCATCGATTAATGCATTAGTCTTTGATATGTGTTAATTCTGAATCAGGAATCGTGCTCCTATTAGTAGAACTTTTAAGGTGAAATCAATGTGGATCACGGATATTTATTCTCCCAAATAATATGTATCAACTCATTTTTTTTTAAACGCGAGAGCGATGCAACTGAATGCGCCTCACCTAACTGAGTTCATCAATCACGGAATTAGTAATAAAAGGGCTTTGTATGATCAGTGTACATAGAAAATACTAATTTGCGTCTTTATCTCACAGATGTTTTAAGTAACCTTGCAGAAAATCGACGAAGATTATTCATGGAATAAATAGTTCATTAATTACTTACGTACCTATATCTTATAAATATTGATTATTTCTATTTATGTTGAATTATGCTCTACAGGACGTTCCTGCTTTGCCTCCTCCTAGACCAAAAGCTGGGTATGCCCATGATCAGGCATATGGTCTTTCAAAAACCGATTTTGTTCTATCAGAAGCGCTATTTAAGTTGGAAATGCTTCAACTGCACTTACTGAAGAGGGAGGGGGACAACATGGATGTAAGTAGTCTTAATAAATCAGGAAGCCAGTACTACTGCCTTTTACACAGCCTACTACGACAACAGTCCTTACATCAAGAAAATAGTCAACGCTTACCATGTTCCAAAGACATTTTATCGAATTTCGACGTTAAAATTAAGCTTTTTGTCACATATTTGGTATCATAGTGAAGCAAATAAATAATCGCACCTGGTGAATAGTTACTTCAGCAGTACTTCAGCCTATAAGAAAATGCAAAGTTAAGCACGATAACTCGCAAGCTAAAAAGATACTTAAAAAATTACAACCAGGAAATTAGCCTCTCAAAAGTGCAATATGAAAATTAAAACTTTGAAAATATATAAGTAAAACAGTTGGGTCAGGTCAGGTCATATCGAAAATCGATATTTTTCGTTTTATGTGTACTTTATCCTATTTAACCGACTAAGTATACCTGTATATTTTTATGCCCCTCGAAAATGATAGAATTGCGAAAAGCTATATCCCTTCCAAGTAGCAAAATCAAAGCTACCAGCTCCGTTTAAAAAAATTCCCGCTAATTGACTGCAAGAGAGGGTAAATCGCTAGTCATACAAAGCAGCGTTATCAAAAATAAACGTCGGCATTATTCATTAGCCCGCGATGCAAAAAAGGTTCTCTTATCTCATAAATCCGTCAGTGGATATAATGGACGGATTATAACTCACCAATTGTTAAGCTACAGCAAACAAAATTGATCTAAATGCCCGATCTAAACATGATTCGTCCCCTAAAGTGAGGGGTAGTGACGTTCAATTATTGGCTTCGCTCCCTTCCACATACCCGTATCCCGAAAGCTTTTGTCCGCCTTTTGATTACGCCTGACATAATATAATGCTATTAAAACGTGTAATCCTAAAAACGGAACAGCATTAATTAACCAGGACGAGCGCGCCGCTGTCCTGCTTTCTAATTATCACGATGGATGGTGGATATTAGCTTCGATGCAAAAATGGAAATTGATTTTGAATCCGTTATGCAAACATAGGTCTAGAAGGCTAATTAGCCACCAAATTTAGCAGGTCGCCGCGATGAGTATTTCGCGAATCTAATCGCAGCAGGAAATACAGCCAGGCGCAGAAAGAAAGCAAAAGAGACGACCCGATAAGAGCCCGACAATAGCGAGCCATAATTGGTTTGTTTTAATTTACGCGATGGTAGGGAAAACAATTAACCTGCCCTTTATAGTTTTAATTACTTCATTTTCGTGGCCATTCCAGCCCTGTGCGAAATCTGGCCGGATTCACACCAGAAAAAACTCCGAGCCTTGCGCGTCCAAGGGAACTATAAAGTGATTTTGTTTAAGCTGTGATCCATAATATAATAGCCCAGTATTAATTGCTTCTTTCGAATACCTTTGTCCAATTTTTACATTATTTGCTCAATATCTTATCAAACGTCATCCTCAGCTTGGAAATTTAGGTTAAATTAAATTTTAATATCTAGTGATTTTGGACACTTTCCAGCGAACAAAATTTTATTTGGTTTTATATAGGGATTCATCAAGTCAAGCAGCTTGATATTTCTCTGAACTGCTTGACTTGACTTAAAAAATATACTTGAAAAATTGGAGCTTGACGTGACTTGCCTTTGCCACTACGCAGCTTGACTTGATATCAAGCATTTTCAAGTCAGATAACATAAAATTAGCGTAATCGGAGACCACCAAGTTTCAAGGTGAAAAAACAGCAAAAGGGTTAGCCTCTGCTCTTTTCAATTTTCTATGGAAATTATTTTTCGCTCAAAATCGGCTTAGCGATGTATTTTGAGCTCCAGATTCCAAAAATGCAGTCAGAAATGAGTTAGGACGTCCAGAAATTAATTTTTCGCAAATAGACCCTTCTACTCTAGGCCACTTTTCAGAGGAACCGTTGCAGCTAGAGACCAACTGTCACCAGTACCAAATGCAGCAGGTCCTCATTAGTAAATGAACATAAAATTAGCGTAATCGGAGACCATCAAGTTTCAAGGTGAAAAAACAACAGAGGGGTTGGCCTTTGCTCTTTTTCAATTTTCTGTGGAAATTATTTTTCGTTCAAAATCGGCACAGTGATGCATTATGAGCTCCAGCTTCCAAAAATGCAGTCAGAAATGAGTTAGGACGTCCAGAAATTAATTTTTCGCAAATAGACCCTTCTACTCTAGGCCACTTTTCAGACGAACCGTTGCAGCTTGAGACCAACTGACACCAGTCCTAAATGCAGCAGGTCCACATTAGTAAATGAACATAAAATTAGCGTAATCGGAGACCATCAAGTTTCAAGGTGAAAAAACAACAGAGGGGTTGGCCTTTGCTCTTTTTCAATTTTCTGTGGAAATTATTTTTCGTTCAAAATCGGCACAGTGATGCATTATGAGCTCCAGATTCAAAAAATGCAATCAGAAATGAGCTAGGACGTCCAGAAATTAATTTTTCGCAATTAGACCCTTCTACTCTAGCCCACTTTTCAGAGGAACCGTTGCAGCTAGAGACCAACTGTCACCAGTACCAAATGCAGCAGGTCCTCATTAGTAAATGAACATAAAATTAGCGTAATCGGAGACCATCAAGTTTCAAGGTGAAAAAACAACACAGGGGTTAGCCTTTGCTTTTTTCAATTTTCTGTGGAAATTACTTTTCGCTCTAAATCGACATAGCGATGCATTTTGAACTCCAGATTCCAAAAATGCAGTCAGAAATGAGCTAGGACGTCCAGAAATTAATTTTTCGCAAATAGACCCTTCTACTCTAGCCCACTTTTCAGAGGAACCGTTGCAGCTAGAGACCAACTGTCACCAGTACCAAATGCAGCAGGTCCTCATTAGTAAATGAACATAAAATTAGCGTAATCGGAGACCATCAAGTTTCAGGGTGAAAAAAATAACAAAGGGTAAGCCTTTGCTCTTTTTCAATTTTCTGTGGAAATTATTTTTTGCTCTAAATCGGCATAGCGATGTATTTTGAGCTCCAGATTCCAAAAATGTAGTCAGAAATGAGCTAGGACGTCCAGGAATTAATTTTTCGCAAATAGACCCTTCTACTCTAGGCCACTTTTCAGAGAAACCGTTGCGTTGCACCTAGAGACCAACTGACACCAGTCCCAAATGCAGCAGGTCCTCATTAGTAAATGAACATGTTCTTTGAGACCTTTTTTGACAAATGGTCAATGAGGGCTTTCCAGTTCAACTATTCATCAATTACAACAACAAGAAACTTGACAAAAGTTGCTAGTTCCAGGTTTATATCTAAAAATATTTGCAGTAACTTTCGCTTTTCGAGGTAAGTTTTAGTAATATTCCCTTTCAGGGCATTTAAATTAAACCAAGTCTCAAATGCACGTAAACAGAGACCTGGTTCACTACCTTAGGTACCCTTACTAATAACAATGTGTCATCTACAAAAAGAATAATGGTATGATCGCTAATAATTTTGAGTACCTCGTTCCGTTGTACAATACGCTGTCAGTGATCTCTCAAATAAGATTCGATTAGCTGTTTTCAAATGCCTCATGTACTAATGCCTTCCAGTATACACAGCATAAGTAACATTCCAAAAGCGTAGTCGTCTGTGTTGATACCTTGTATAATGTATAACGTCCTCCAGCATTTGATAAATGTCTCTGTTGGTAGATCTTCCCTCAATGTATTCATTTCGCAATGGACTTGGACAAAAAAATTGTTAGTATTTAATGGATTATTTTTTTAAATAATTTTTGACATTGGCATAGGTCTGTAATTGTTAATCCCTCATGACTTGCAGTGCCCCCTCATATTCCTGACGATCTAAATGTTTCACCTAGCGAGTATATTTCTCTTTAAGGCGGTTATAGTATGTTATATATAACAGTAGATTCCAGTATTTCCTTTTGAATAGCTGTATTGTATTGGTCAGCAGATGTTTATGTGACAGACAGACAGACAGACAGCAAGGTAGGAATGACTCCTTAAGCACAAAAAACTGTAATTCTCTTAAATATATAACCAATATAAGCGAACTGAGAAAATTAATTTTGGAAAAAAGGTTTTGAAATATCTTCAAGTAGCCTATGCTTCAAACGAACATTTCTTTCCGGATACCCTTCTCCACAGGATTTTACCCAAGGGGAAAGAATTGTAAAACCTACTGCGCCAAGAAATTCCTTAAAATTTGCAAGAAATGCTCCATATATATCTATGGTGAATTAATTCAGTGCTGAAACACTAGAATTTTTGTTTTAGGTCAGCGATTTCAACACATTCATGAAGATACAGGATTCTCCGTTTGAGAAAATTTAGAATATAATTTAGTTATCTAGATGTTTTATTATTTTTTAGTGCTGTATTATCGTACTTATTCTTAATATTTTGGGCAGGTATGCAAGCATACGAAACATGATCGAGGCGTTAAACTAGATATTTCCTTGATTACTTAGCAAGACTTTAGAATAAAGCTAGATTATTTTAATTAAATGAACTACTTAGTTCAGAAGAAAATCAGCAAAAGTAATTCGTGTTACCCTGCTATGGATTAATTGGGCATACGCGGATGACGACTTTAATTTCACTGTATAAGTAAAAAACCGCCCCGACTACCTCTTGCGTTTTCGACAGCGAAAATAGCGCGGCGACCGCACGGCAGCTTTTTGTGCGGTTTGAAGCGGACTTCTTATCTCTCAGGCAATTTACCATTTCACTATTCAGATTATACTCTGTATATAATGACTACACCATTGTTAGGGGGGCGGCCATTTTAATTTCTAGTAAAAACAACATGGCGCCCCTGAAGGCAATTAAAACGGATGATAGGCGATAATGGCCTTAATTAATTCTGCCTTTCTCTGGCGGGTGCTAATGTGCAAATTAAATTGTTACACGAGCTGGCTCGTTCACAATACCATCGATCGGGACCCGCGACGGCTCAGAGGCGAAAGCATAGTTCCTGCGGCCATGCAGACTGCGGGATTGTGTTTAGAAGATGAATTTTCCTATTAGATTTTTGACTGTCTTCGTATTATACTTCCTTGCGAAAAGTGCCAGAAAGTTGATCAAGATTATTGAATAAAGAATAAAGTTAATGCTATTTCGTCTAATAGGTAACACAGAATAGGTTACAGCCTGTTTGTACTCACTTCACCAGACGTTTCGACACCTATATTTAGTGTCATCCTCAGAAGTAGCTCTGAAACCGAACCTAGTCTGGTTGGGTTTGAATATCGTTGATGCATGATGCTGTTCGTTGGTATTTCGTAGATACCTGGATTATGGACCATGTGGTATGAATATTCAAAATATTTTTGTATCTTCAGCGGCATCCTATTAACCATACACCAATTTTCAATACTTTCGTGAGCGTCTTGAAGGTTTTGTACATCATCGAGGGACTGAATAGAGGCAAACAGCTTTAAATCGTCGGCATAGAGTAAAATATGACATTTAAGTCCTATCGAAATATCATTGACGTATATTATGAAGAGCAAAGACCCCAAAACTGAACCCTTAGGGACAGCTGATATGACATAAAAAGCAGGAGAGATAAATTCGCGGTAGGACGAGAAAAACTGCAGTGGCGGAGATAACCCAGTTGTATAGAMAGGTCAGGGGTTGCAAACTATGGAAGTATGAGGCAAAAGAACTAGCAATTTGCTCAATAGATAGTAGATGTGGCTCATTATAGAACAACTGATCGGTCATTGAAAAGCTAGGACCGAAATTTTTTAGGATCATCCTTAATCTGATGTGCATAAGCAAGATATAATTATCGTGTGAAGTAGAAGTTCTTAAAGCCTTTGAGTGTCGACACTACCAGACTGTCGATACTCCTTCCACAATAGCCGTTATATCTAAGATCACGTATAATGTCTTTGCTAAACCAAGGAGGAAATTTGCTGTTTTGAGTGACACGTGCTTTCGGAATACATTCATCAAATATGTCAGTAAGAACAATAACAAATTCTTGACAAGCTTGTTCGGCATCAATATAAGTTTAATTAATATAAACTTTTCCACGGTGTTATTCCCTGATAAAAGGAGAATATCCACTGTTGGCGATGCCGCGACCCTCATCTTGCGTTGTTTTCTGTAAACTTTATGCTGATGGTCTGCTATTTGAGCTCTAAAAAGATTCCTGAAAAATCCACAACGTATGCGTAACATGCCAAGGGATTTTTCTCCGCTGTTTTCAAAGCTTCCTTTCGAACTTCCCCATGAAAGGGTAGGCCACCACTGGACTGAGTGGGCTTTTTATTGCTACTCCATCCAGTCTCTGTTAGTAATCAGTCTTCCAGGTGAAGTTAGAAGTTAGACAGTGTTTAAAAAGTGTTGTAACGATATCCAGAAACCACTCGGATATCTGATCCATGAAATCTTTTACCGGAACCCTCTTGAATGTGACATTAAAGAGTTTTCAGCTTCTATACGAAGTCATTTGTGTTCTTGGTAAAAGCGGGTGTGTTTCCTACATGCGGCTGCAGTAGTTGTACCTTGGTGAGCCAATTCGTCGTAACGGAACGCCATCCTTGTGGAGCTTTGGAAGGAGTACTACTAATTGTGTATCTTTGTCGGTTCTATCATCTTCTGCTAGTATGTTTGGCCCAGGTGCAACAGCACACTTAGTTAACACGGCGGTATATCTAGAAGAAGCAGAAACCATACTGTCACTAAGGAGGCAGGAGTCTCCATATCCAGGTATCAATTTGCCCATCTCTAGCCTGAGAGATGTTGCATTGTGAACAGGGCCCAAGCTGGAATAGGGTCAGTAATTATCCCTATAATTGCTAGATGGCGTCGGGCGAAGATTAGCCATTGTTTTACAATACCCCGGGGAAGATAAATGAAGGTGCAATTGCTGGTCGTTTGTTTCCGCAGCTAGAGCGACTTATGCTGCATTTTGTCATCGTCGCCTTCTCTCTAATTCTCCTTGCTTATTATTTCCCTTAATTAATATAAATTGCCTTTCGAGGGCGCACGTCACGCTAAAAAATGGAATTTTAATTCACCCGGCTAATGGAGGCGAGCATTTATTTAGACGAAGCTCTCATATCTCGTATGATCTCAGGAAAGATCAAAGGATTTCAGGAATAGCCAAATTAACGGCAATAAAGTCTCCTGTTGTCTTGACGTAATTGCGCGGAGCGGTGGCATCGCGTCTTGCTTTTTATAAACAGTAGTAAAATGTTCCACACGCTGGCTCTTTAATGCCAGCATATCTGGACGCCATAAATCATCGCTATAATGTGCCGCAATAATTTATCAATTATAATAAAATTTTGTACAAATTGTTTTGGGGTATAAAGTTAAGTGGACTCGACAAGCACCAACAAATCATTTTGCACGGCATTGTTCTGCAGGCGCTCTACAGGTAACATCAACTGTTTCTGATATATGTATCTTGATTTTTATGAAAAAAATTACATCTACGTCGATCAATAATTTCAAATTCACTGAAATTTAATATTTTGCGTTCATTAAGTATTACTAATGTACAATTTATTAGTACCTCCGTAATTTGTTAAATATTTACAGGACGGTCATAATAATTGTCAATAAGGGAGAGTGAGGAAATGGGCTCACCTAACGCAAGTTGGCTCCTGCGGCCAAATCGTTACAGTGATGCACTGAAATATATTCTAATATAAGCCCCAAACAGTGTAATTCAATTGTATAAGATAACATACGATCTGATTTGCGCATATAAGAAAATAAAAACTGAAATACCTAAAGTCCCAATCGCGCAGAATTATAATCAATACATGGGCGTTGGGTTGCCAACTCTGGGAGCTTCCAATTTTTTATACATTTGGCTGGCTAATTACTTGTGTATACTTAAAATTGTCTTATTTACAAAATTGTAAATACAGTAAAATTTATAGGCAAGTGTATTTCACAATTTTCATCCAGAACTCATATTTGACCCTTGCAAATGACCTCTAATAAGTCGTTGTCAAATGGTTTCCTAGCTTAATCGATGCTATGTGCGTTTTGAACCTGTATTTGCAACATTCTTGTTGTTACGAATCATTGTCTCAGGGCCTCTTCCACCTTTTCCTATAAAGATTACTATTATATGGAATCATATCAGAACCTGTCAGATATTCGGTGATAACTCTAACCTTTGTACCAAATTTCTAAATTCACATTACATTTTAATAATTAACACAAAAAAAACAAACAAACGGTGTGTTGTTAAAAATGCAATTCAATATATTTCAGTTTATTTAAATGAAGCTTAATTTAGTTAAAATATTAAGTAGTCGGTTAATTTTTGAGAGCAATGCGCTGACGATCTAAGAAGGTTGGCTTGACGCATAATGCCGAGGCATTAGTCATTCTGAGTTTTGATAATGTTAGTTATCCATCGAGTCTCTTTCCCTGGGGAGTAAAAATTACTACAATTGTATCTTTAGCACCTATACATATGAAATCCCAGCTTAAATTTTTAAAGCTTCTGGTGTAAGAAGTTGAAACTGTACTAAAAGCGCATCGGTTAATGCATTAGTCTTTGATATGTGTTAATTCTGAATCAGAAATCGTGCTCCTATTAGTAGAACTTTACGGTGAAATTTATGTTTCTTTGGTACTTCGTATGATATCATTTTTTATTTTTTTATTCTCCCAAATAAAATGTATCAACCCTTTTTTTGTTAAACTTTGTATGATCAGTGTACAAAATAATTTGGGTCTTTATCTCACAGAAGATGCTTTAAGTCACCTTGCAGAAAATCCACGAAGATTATTCATGGAATAAATACTTCATTAATTACTTAAGTACCTATATCTTATAAACATTTATTATTTCTATTTATGTTCAATTATACTCTACAGGACGTTTCTGATTTGCCCCTCCCTAAACCAAAAGCTGGGTACTCCCATGAATACATGCAGGTCATCTATGCCACTGGAAAGCAACATGAGTTTGAAGTGGAGCGAATCGAAGTTTTCGGACAATTTGTTCAAAATCCTCTTAAAGCCCGAGGACCACACTTAAGAGCGTGGTATCTGCCAAAAATGATAGACTCGACTTCAACACAAAAGACCCCGCTCCGACAATGCCACTTTCAAAACTATGAACTGAGCAATCGTATCGCCATGAACACCTTTTGTGAGGGCCGGTCTCGAGCTGACAATAGCGTTTTAACAAACACTCGCAGCTATGAGCATAAAAGGCAGGTGATCGCCTGCCTGCGCCTGCACAAAAACAAAATCCGAAGACGTTTTCTTGAAAACAGTTTAATTGCCCCTGGTAGTATATCTTGTACATTTGTTAGAGTCGTAAAAATAATTGTCAATAAATATGTCATTTCAACAGCTGAAAACATAAAAAAATAATGGCTTATAGCGTATACCGATAAGAAAACTGATAAGTTGGAATTAATGGTCGAGATTTTACTAATTTAGATTGAGATAAAGCACACAGTAGCTGCTTGTAATTCTCTGTAGAGCTGAGACTGGTTTAAAAATACCAAATCAGGGGAGCTTTACAAGGTAAACTTATGTGTTGTTTCCGTACTGGCGCAATTAATTTCGCTGCGCCTCGACTAATGGGCTGGCTTTCTTGCATTTCATTAATTTCTTTCACATAAAATATCAAGACTTACTGACGTGAGTTATACCGTATAATGAACGAAATTATTGTCTTCGCTTTCATGTCATGCAGTCAATGAGCGTGACCAGTTAGCGCATTCCGACAAACCTGTAAACCACATTTGGAGCGCTTAGGTGTATATAGAAAATCCAATGGCGAATCGTTTATTAGAAACTTGCATTATACTCCTACGGTTTAGGCTGTATAAACCGTAATTAGGAAGCAACACTAGCGTAAGAAAACTTTATCCCCGAGCCTACATTGATACATAATTATGCTAATAGTAAAATAACGGCATCTTCCCTAAATTTTGTATTCTCTAATGAAAGTGAAATAAATGAAATGAAATTAAACCATCTCGACAATATAAATTTCACAATGCGGGTTCACGCTTTTCCTGTAGTTCTCCCGTATTTGACACATATAATCCATGTCTGCATTGGTGAAAGCGTCGTCCCTGACTGTTGGAAGAGATCCTTAGTGATATCTATTCCTAAACAACACCCCCTGTGAATATAAGGATCTTCGGCCTGTGCTCTCCAAAGTTCTGGAGAAAATAACATCCACGCAGTTAATGGACCACGTTATAAAATTTAATTTGCTACCTGACACCCAACCTGGTTTTAGGAAAGGTTACGGCTGTGATACAGCACTGTTGAACATAACTGATAATATTGTAACAGCTATGGATGGTGGTCAAATGTGTCTGCTTGTGCTCCTGGATTATACCAGAGCATTTGACACGCTGAACCATAGTTTGCTTATCGCCATTCTGCACTATTTAGGTTTGGGGTTAGATTCCAGACTGTGAAGTTCGGAAATGCCTTGTCGGTGCCGTGTAGAGTATCTAGTTTCTTTAAACGTTCCTTTTCTTACAATATCTGCAATTTGTGTCTCATTACAGCTAAAGTCTAAGTCATCGAGTAATTTCAAATTTGCTTACAAAAAGTTATTATTATCTGTCCAACGTGTAATATTTACTTTTTTCTATTAGGTATTAATTAATACATTATATACATAGACATAGGTATATACACTTACATTTTTCATTTTTAGTTAGTTCCATAAAAAGACAGTTGTTCTTAAAGTTAATATATTTCATCCTTCGCTGGCGAAGAAAAATACAAAGACAGATTTTTGGTTGTGCCATGGGCTCAAAATTGAGTCCCATATTAAGGCAGTAATAACGGACCGTCTACTTAATACGAGGTTCATCAATAGATTAGCATTTTTGTAAGGTTGCAGGAAAAAAAACGTCACAAACATTCCATCACAGACATTGGCTTTGAAACTACATACGTATACTTTCAAAAATTGAAGTAAACCCAAAAAATTTCAATCAAAACTTAAAGTATACCTAATTAACTGTGCAACGCAAACTGTTTTCAAAGACCTTACGACGATCCAAAATTGGTCAACCGCTTAATTGTCAATAGATCCAATGCCGACGTCGAACAAATTTAATATTCCCCCTTTAATTGCAACAATTGATTATCTATCCGTTCGATTCGACAACGTCATCTCGGCCGAGCGGTAATTTCTGCTTTGACTGTACAAGTCGTATACAATCAACAATAATTGAATCGATTAAGTGCGTCAGAGGTATCCTGTCAAATCAAACAGAAATTGAAATGTATAAGCAATACCTCCGATTTCAATGAATGCGTCTGATTAAGCGTAATACAATCGTTTATGTCAGTGGGCAAACGGCACGTACTGGCAGAAAAGTGCTCAATTACTATGAAAGGAATGGGGATAACTTTCCAGTTCCACTTATCGTTGCCGGGAGAAGGGAGAAGGGTAAACGAGACATACGTTTTGAAGTAACCAGGTATGCCATCTTCAAATTTCTGTATTTTATTCATATTGCCTCTCAAATTGTTCAGTTTATATTTCGTATCGGTTTTGGGAATGGGGCATATTTGCGACGTTCGAGGGGGTAGGTTCTAAGTGGACGAGAAACAGAATCCTTTTTAAACTATTTATGTCATTTTCTTAACTGTGTTCTCGCATTCTTTGATTAGCTGTATCCCCGCAGCAATATTATACGCGATGCTTGAAAGTGTGATGTTAGAGCCTTGATGCATGAACTAATATTTTCTCCCGTGCTGGGCAAACATCTGGTAAAAAAAAAACAAGATTTTTGCACCAAACCATTCAACTATATAGCTGAGTTGTCTCCCGCATGGGACCTCAGTACCTGCTGACCATAGTCGGCTATGCTAACAAAAATCTCTTCAGTTTTGAATCTTGAGAGTGAAAGTGATATCGAACACAGATCTAGAATTGCCAGTTCATTTATTAATTAAATAACAATTTTCAGCAGCATTGCTACATTTTGTTAACCCTCCAAATTTGATCTTGTTTAGTAATAAATCAAAGGTACGTTTAATTAAAATAACACAACGTAGGTAAGTACTGGACGATCACATTTCAATCTAAATCTCTACGAACCTGAGTATGTTACATTACAGTTTATTCGCTTAATTTGTTGTCCAATCCAGGTAAAGAAGAACTATCATGAAACGTTTCCAAGTAACATTTGTTTAAATCAAAACAGATTTGAATCCAGAGGAAGAACTCAGCTGTGTGATCGCCTTTTTATACTCGCATATGATTCCATATTAACGTAAGACCGTAATAAGTAAGTGCATAAGAAACAAGGGCCTCCTAGCTATTTAAATATTCATTATTATTAAAACTAAATCTGTTGAAAAAAGATTATTTGCTAGCAAACACGTCCATTAGCACTAGCTCTCTTAGAAATTACTGGAAACTTAGGTAATGATGAAATATTATGGCTCTATTTTCATTCAAATTGGTTGATTGCGCATAGGAAATCGACAGAATTACAGAGTTCTCCGAAAGTTCGACGTAAAAGTGCTTTTGTGTAAGTTTTTTTGCACTATTGAAATGAGTGTCAATTGTATTTGTCTAGTAACAAATTACTTAACGCAGACCCAGTCTGAATTCACTTAACTTCATTTGCTAATACATATATTAACCTGTGGATCTCTGTTTGAATTCGTCAGCCCACAGGACACAAAAAGAAGAATTCTATAAGCAAGGAAAACGTCTACTTGAACTATTTTCGTTGGGGGGAACTTGCATCTCAAAATACAGAAACAATTTAATAAGCATCACAAAACGTTTCAGTATGAAGCTATGCCAACGCAGTTTCGTAATGATCACGGCAGCAATTCCTATCGTACTCATATTACGATGATAGGCAATTTGTAGGTCGCAAATTGCTTGATGGAATTATCACAAGAGCCGTCTTCTGGAATAATTTTCTGGCATTATCCATGAGAACTGGCGCTTGATATAAATTACTTCAGACGGGTAATTTATAAGATTAGCAAATAGAAATAATAAGGGTGATATCGTTAGGTTTGCGTTCTTAGCTTGAGTGTTTTCTAGGAAATTATTTAGTCAGAGTATTCTTCGAACATTCATGTGACAAGGGAAGAATTGTAGTGATATTCCTAATTTGAGAGCCATGCCTCGAGAATGATCTCGTATGTCAACCACAAAGGATGGGCCGTACTCAATTTTAACATTATAATACAAATACTCTATTTGAATACTGATATACTGCTCAGAATTGTTTACAATTACCTGAAGCTGTCGTAAATAACAGACGGGTTCGGCACGTTCCACTGTTTTGTAGCGGAGTGGACAGTATCCAAAAATTGTGTTTAGGCTTTATTAGAATTTTTTTTTGGTATTATTATTGGAATGTGATGGCGGGAAGCAATCTTTAGATAAAACGGCAGAAGTGACTGGAACTCCACAATCAACCATCTGGAAAATTGTTAATCCGGGCCTTCAAAGAGAAAGATAAGATCCGACAAGGGCAGTTTTAAAAAATTTACTGCAACTCACGCGAATCTTATTATAAGAAACATTTATGAAATGTTCAAGAATAATGTTATTCCAACAATCGCCGTGTTATATATAAAAAAATTGATAACATTATCGACTGCTCCGAGCCCACCCTGCAAAAGTATGTTAAAACCATTAGCTTTTCAATGAAAAAGGTGGAGAAGAAGCAATGCTTGATGCAAAGCCAGGTAATAAGAAATACGATACGATTATTTAAAATCTACAAAACTGTATAGGCATGAAAATTCTCCGATATTTTTCATCGACGAAACATGCTACGATACCCATGATACGATAAAAATAGGTTGGGTTGATGACTCAGGGAAGTGCAAAGACAATATTCTGGCGTCAAAAAGAAAAAGGATAATGATTCTACACGCAGGAGGTGAAAATAGTTTCGTTCCTGGAGCCCTGTATCTTGGATGTAAAAACTTAAAAGAAGCAAGCGCCGATTTAATATCATTAGATTTTCAACTCCATTGAAATGATATGGGGGCGGTTGAAACAAAGAATTCGATGAGGGAACGCCGGTGGAAAATTTAGCAATGAAATGCTGCTAAAAATTAGACGCGAAGCTGAAATAACAAGTGTCGATGCATGGAAATATTCAGTGCGGCATGTACTGGACATTGAAAATMGGTACAGAGCGAATTATGTACAAAAATTAATAATAGAAGTTAATCGTGATTTTAGCAGTGAAAGTGATAGTGGGTATTTTTTTAATTTGTGACTCTTGTAATGTGCTTATTAACAAGCTATAATGAACATAATCGATACCGTGTATAAATTTTATTGTGCACTATTCTAAATTTTTTCTAACATATGTAAATAACTTTGTACTTACTAATTTGTATGTTTTTATATTAAATTTGTATAAATTCGTTATGACAAGCAAAGGCTTTTATTTTATACATCGGAAAATTTAAATCCAATAAAGTATCACATAAAAATAGATCGCGGGTCGCGCCACTTAGCATCAGGTCTGCATTAAATAAAATTTGTTATAAAAGCTTCTGTTTTATTGATTGTTAAATTATCACAATTAACAAATTTCAAAAATTTAAAGTGGAAAAGTTAAAATTTTAGCCAACAAGATTTTTTTGAATACGGCCCATTTAGGAACATTGAAGCGTGCCCCTAATCCTAATAGTTTACGACGGCCGACCATCAAGCTGTAAAACCCTCTGCATAAGTCAGTCTCAAAGATCGTTCCTTGATACTTTAGAGAGCTTTCATTTCTAGAAATGCACTGGCAAACTTTGTCTCAATTATTTACCTGTAAGCCTATTTAATCTGTTCCAATCATTTCTTGTGCTGTGTTAAATTTAGAAACAATCACATTTTTCGTTTCTTACTAAAAGATGCTTTCAAGTATTAAATTAAGTAACCCGAAAAGCATGGTAAAATAATATGAGCTTGTAGGTAGTAATCGCTGAGAACAAAAAAAAGAAGTGGTTATCAAGACCCATCTGTACGAATGACAGAAAAACTACTAAAAATCTAAAAGAATAATAAGCCAATATTATTACAGCAATGGTATAATAATGCTCGAAAGTTTCATCAATTTTGGATGTGGATTGTAAGACTGGGCCTTAATTAAAGGTTTCTATGCAATAAAATTTAAGAGATTTCGATACATAATAAGATAATTAGACAAGGGAAGGGCGGTAATGCGTTCATCCAAGCCGGAGGAGTAGTTTTTATTTTATTGCGAATTAGGTTTGGCGATCTTTACCCAAGGTCTCGAAAAAATATAACACTTCCTTCACCCAGTGACTTTGCTATTAGAAAAAATCACTCCTCCAGCTCGCTCTTTGCGGCGCATTTCCAAACACATTTTTCCGGGGGGTCCGCACCCCGCAGGGGTCCAATTAAGGCCCCATTCTGTGCACCGATCGACCCCTCTACACAGCTGTTCCCCTGCGTAACTGCTTCCTCCTCCGGCCCCACCGTTCAATAACGCATTATATTCGATTTAACACTTATATACCCACCAGCCATCGCCTTGGCTATATTGAAACGCGAGTTAATTAATATTCGTTCTGGCGATTTACGGCTCGTTCATAACGGATTCATTATGTAATGCGTGTTGACTCCATTAACAGATGGTTGTGTATAGTGATTTCAGCGCAGCTTGACCGTGTAAGGCATATTTTAGGTTTGACAGGTTTGAGTCGTAATAGAAAGGACATAATCACCAATTAAGCTGTTGGGTAATGTGCAAGGCGTTGTCTCCATATATGATCAAAGTTTATTTGTAGTTTTATAATTG
Source organism: Rhyzopertha dominica (assembly GCA_025024175.1). NCBI lineage: Eukaryota > Metazoa > Arthropoda > Insecta > Coleoptera > Bostrichidae > Rhyzopertha > Rhyzopertha dominica. Next base: position 52,768,478 of record QCXZ01000138.1, on the reverse strand, counting down.
TCTAACGAGGAAATTATCCCAACTCTAATTAATGGAAACATTTTTTCCTTCAGGTGCCTGTAGTTTGAGCTAACTAGTTGTAGCTGGGCAGTGCTTAAAATATGTATCCATAATTGGACAATATTTAGAAACTACAATACTATCATATAATCTTATTGTTTTAGAATTTTTTCTATAAGTGTGTCTTTAGGAGGAATACTTCGAAACAGTCTTCATATAACACAAACTTAAAGCGTACGTACAGTTCTTTTACGAAAGCGTTTGATGTGAAAGAATGAATAACTATGATTTTATATGAATAGCTTAACATAACAATTATTCCTGAAGAGTTCAGCTAAAAACGGACGAAGGGCTGAACCCATGTCTAAACCTGACTTTAGCATGTTTTTATTATTGGAGCAGTAAACGTTTTGGTTTAACAAACGTAATGTAATAATGATCAGTTTTTCTCAAATAGCCCACATGAAGAGAAACAAGGCAGCAATTTTCAACTTTGTTGGTCAAATCCAAATCATTTATAGCGCAGGAATTTCCAAAGTTCAAAACCCCAAGAACAATCAAATTAAACCGTTTTGTAATTTGCAATGAAGGTAACAAACAATTGTTTGATAGGACACCCATCTTTGTGTATATTTTAGGTTAGTTCATGAAGTGTTAAAGGGTTCATGTACCAGGTGAATCGGAAGAATCGCACCGAACTCCAGGACTGTATTCTACACATCAAAATAATAGAAAAAAAACTTTGAATGTTTTTATTCGATTATTATTTGTTTTCAAGTTATAATATGGATACAAAGTTTGTTTTCATAGTTATACATACTAAAACAAGCTTATTTAAGGCTTAAATGTGTCTGTAACTGTCAACATTAGTGGTATCTTTTTTTCTTAAAATGCCAAAACTTTATTCTAATTGAGAGTATGCTAATATGGTTTTTGTTTATGGCTTCTGTAAAGGCAATGCCACAGCTGCTGCATAAACGTGTTTATTCGAGTTTTTAACAATCTTTGCGAAACTGGAACTTTTACAAATGCTAAAATAACATCTGAAAAAGCTGATCAACAAACCTTAGAGGTTTTTAGTGAATGTGTGGTGTGGTATGATTTCTGGGTATTTTATCATGCAAAATCGCCGCACAGGGGAACACTACCTTAATTTTTTAATAAATGAGTTGCCAGTATTGCTAGGAATGTCCTTGTAAACGTAAGAAGGCGAACGTCTATTAGCATGACGGTCGAGCAACTCGTTGATGATATGTTTTCAAGCGTTGGATTGGTCGCGAAGGTCCAATTAGTTGCCCTCCAAGAAGTCCAGATCGAACATCACTAGATTTTTGTTTATGGGGTGGGCTTGAAACAGAAGCTTACAGAGTTAAAGGGAATAGTCAAATACAGGTTTTTAGATATAATTTTTGAAACGTTATGAACTCGTTACGCAAATTTGGTACACATGCCAACTATATCAATATACGAATTCGGTATGGAATTACTAGTTTTCCATTTATTGTGTTTACAGCAAGATTGTAGTCTACGTAACTTATTCAGTTTGACATGAAGTCTATAAATTTTAAATAAAAGTTTACTAAGTTAAGCTTCTTCTAGTAATGAGCCTTCACTTCTGTTCTTAACTAATAAGTTTTTTTGGGCCATTCTTGCTGTAGGATAAGATTTAGAGCGCAGTACAAACGCGTACTGAATGCTGTTTATGCAAGCTTCAATAAACCATATCTTAAGAAAACGTTGTTTGCTTCCTAATTTCATTAAAAGATTGAAGACTGATGCATCTACGTGTCGGATCAAATAAATAATTTAGTACTGGTTGAAAGACAACAATCAATTGCTGGGGTCCATGCCTCATCGAGTTTTCCATAATAATTTTAAGATTTTGATACTTTTTACTGTCCAATCTCATGAAAATTTGATCGAAATCTTGGTTTTATTCGATGTAACCCAAATTTAATAATAGGGTCCATGTGTCTCCGGCTGTTGTAAAGGGCATCCTCAGGAGGGTATAGAAAGTTAACGTGTGAACCACGACGTATATAAAAAAGCACAACACAGTCTTTAAATGAAGAAATCAGTTTTATTGATATTCGCATTAGCTTACGATCTATACAATACTCGACAAGTATGTACATTTTAATACAGCTATAAGTACAGTAGTAAAGTATGCTCGAGCTCCATTCTCTCGACAGAATTTATCTTGCACTACGACACCATACAGTTTTTCACATAAATAAGGTATTAAATTACAACTAATATACATATTACGTTCGCTAGATTTATTTACAACATATTTACACAATTTGTACACAAGTAATACGACTACGGATATAGCAAAAAAGTATCACATTTTCCATGGACAGCGAAATAAGACGAAAACTTCCACGGGAACAAATATTCAATTACTTCTTGATATGTTATCGAATCGTAGACACCCAGAAAGTAATTCCATGGATGTGACCTCATTTCCGATAAGCCTTGATTTAGTGTCGGCGATAATTTTAATTAATTTGGAATAGAAACAAAACATATCTGTGAATTTGTAAGCCGAATTACTTCATCCACAATTATACACCACCTTTTTTTAAACATCAAAGAGACAAGCGCCATTAATTTTAGTTAAAATTTCTTTGGAGAGATCGAGCGCGCGATTAAAGTTGTAACGTTCACGTACGAGTAGGGAGGCCGCTTAACGTAATTTAATAATCGTATTTTCGCCGTGGCCGACAATTTTTGGACGTTTTACGATGTATAAATAACAATCATAATTGAGTTTGCTATTTGTTTCTTTGTGTTGGCAAGTGCGGTGTGTGGCGCTCGTTTATAAACCAACCCATTAAGTCGAGCTCTAATCGTGGGCAAAAGCCGCAATTTTTAAAGAAATTTCGACACAACAAAACAGTTAATGGATAATCAAATTAACAAATTAATGACTATGATCCTTGCGCTTTTGGCATCTGCCGCTTTTGTTTACTGTTCCGGTCAATTTCGCAGATAACCTTCGTGTTTGTTTATGGCAAAATCAAGAAGTGCGCGCATTTCCAAGAGAAATAATTATCAACCATAAATTGGATGAATGAGATCAAAATGTGCGTCTCTAACGATAGCCATGTCAAAGGTTGGCAAACTGTTAGCGCATCGACGGAAAAAGACTGCATTCTGGGTGCTACACTCGGAGAGTTTGCGAATTTCCTGATGTTGATGACGAAGCTTCGCTAAAATACTAGAAGCGATAAGTTTTGTTCTGATTTGGCACGAGATTTTACAAGGGGTCCAGACCCATAAGTCCAAGCTTTTGCCTCGTGAGGAAAGATAAAATATTCGTTAAATTATTACAGCGGATCATATATGTCTTGATATCAAACTCGATTAAGCAATGTTATTTCCAGTTGTTAAGTTTATGTACTTTATTGTTGATTGGTTGATGAAATTTTGTTCTAACTCATGATAGTTGCTGAATATCTCATATAAACTTCTTTTCATGGCTTAAAAGTGCGCCCAACTCCAAGGAATTAACGCATCATCAAAAAAGTATCTAATACTTCGATGTTAATTGGTTGTTTATTTGTGACATAAATAATTTATGAATGTATAAAGGGTCTTACAATTATAACGTTTTTATTGCTTTTGATTGCATTATAAACCTCAAATTTAGTAGCATGCCAAGGAAAAAGAAGGCTCTATAGAGAATCTCTAGAACGACATTAGTAGGCTCATTTCAAGTATATGTAGTATGGTTGTCGCCACTGACGATTTGGTTCCATTTTTTTACACTGTATTGATTTTCTTTTTTTAATGTAATTCGTTAACCCCAATAAATAGAAGTGGGCTAAGTAATTAAGATTTATGTTGCTGTCTGACTATATAATGTTCTGTTACTGTCAGTATCCCTACCATAATACCATAATGTTATCTGTAGATTGCAAAATAATTAACTTCAATTGACTTGTTTGACGGCGCTAAATGAAACATTTTATTAATAATATAATAATTATAACACTTGGTAATGTTTCAGATTTTAATGAGTTTAACCTCTTACATGTTTCGGCTTATTAGGCCTTTCTCAAAGAGTTTACAAAACGAAACTGTTGCTTAAAGTTAGATGCAGATCTCGTAGGTATAGAGGCTCGTGGGATCTGCATCTAACTTTAAGCAACAGTTTCGTTTTGTAAACTCTTTGAGAAAGGCCTAATAAGCCGAAACATTTAAGAGGTTAAACTCAATAAAATCTGAAACATTACCAAGTGCAAAATAATTGTTAGATTTATGATTATATTTACTGGATCATCAATAATTTTGTATCCAAGTCTTGGTTTATATTGTAACCTAACAAAACATAGAAGCAACCCAAAATGTCGAACGTTATTATCCTTATTAGAACTTGAGTTTATAGAAATGAACCATAAAAAAAACTATTGCAAAAGCTACAAGAAGAATCACTTGTTAGTGAAAATTGACCAATTACAATTCCATTCACGATTAATACATATCCAATTGGGTCTTGCTCTTTGCGTTAGTGTGAAAATTACGCACATGGGTTGGTCTTATGAAACGTGTATGTGGCTTTCCTTAAAACATAATTCCAGAAAAGAATTTTGCACACATCCTAAGCTGTTGTGATATTTATCAAATGAATTACGGTACAGGATCGAGGTCTAAACCAATTTTTCCAAAGCTTAGAAGGGGAAATGTAGGGGTACTTAACTAAGCATTTAGCGCACATACCGAACTCGTTATCGAAATGAACGCCCGCCATTTTGATGGTGTCTGACTATGCGTGTCGACCACAGTAAATTTTGCTGAATATTTTGCAAAATTGGAAGGTCTTTCCCAAACCAAAACAGTGATGATAAGTGGCTTTCTGTTCAGCTTGTAGGTCTAAAAGTTACAGTGCAAAAAGTCAGCTTTAACAGGAAATGACATAGTCGTATTTCCATTAAAAGTAACTGTGCCACATTTGTGGTTTCTCTCACAACGAAGCAGCTCGGTGTTTCTGACGAGTAATTTTTACATTTCAATTCGAAACAAACAAAAAACTCGAGAATAACATTGCATAATCAAAATGGGATAACTACCCTTCAAGATAAAATCAGATATGACCTGCGGCTTTCGGCCCCTTTAAAAACCATTTTCCATCTCTACTCACAAAGCAACAGCTCTCGACGATCACCCGACAGGAGCGCACCCCCGAGGGTTCAAGTTCTCTCTCCGATAACCTTTAAAATATTGCAACAAATCACACACGGCAGTTTTCCATCTAGGACATGTGCGGACTGGGAGATCGCATGGCACCTTGCGGCGACGTCAAATGTGGCGGAGGCGCCTGCGGGATAAGACCAATCGGGCCCATCGGCGGTCGCCCCCCGAGCAGGGACGCCAGGGGGTGGGCGCCGGGGGAGAAATAGCCCTGCAGCGCAGGATGGGGATACAGGGGGTGGTGGGGATGTCGGGACAGCGACGCCATCTTCAGCTTCTCGAGCTCCGCTTCCTGGAGGCGCTTCGCCTTGGCCCGCCGGTTTTGGAACCAAATTTTCACCTGGAACAAAAAAAAATGATTAAATTAAGGTTTGTAAAGTGGTGCGCGAATTGATGGAGAGAGAGATAGATATTGAACGGCATTCATACCTCCAGATGTTATTTTACGGGATGTTCATTAAACATAATATAAAATTTCAAAGTATGTTGTGGGTTATTTTGTTTTCTGATGATTTTCATTCTTTTCTTTCTATGTCAGGCTCAATTATTGTATCTATAATTTTCTCAACTCAGAAGCAATAAATTGTACAAGTGTGATACGTTTTTGAAATCAGGAAAATATCCTTTTCAATGATGTGCTTTTTGACTTCCTTTCCCATTAAAAAAAAAGCAACTTGCGCCCATATGTCGGAAACGAGAGCTGACATTGAGTTGAAAAAACTTCAGAAAATGCATTTAAATTACCCATAGGCCCATGCACAATTTCAGCTGGTTCCATACTTTGTAGCGACTCTGTATATCTTTACCTCAGAGGTCAACTGTATTAAGTCACAAATTTTCAACTTTCATGTTTTTGGTGTATGTGACATAATTTTTACCTACTTTCTAGAGGTGAAGTGTACGTGTAAAACTAGAGGAAACCTGTTTTGTAGAATATAAAACACTACGAAATTGTAAATGGTTAAAAATAGGGCCTGAAGGAATGAAGATGATGTTGAAATTGATCGATGAAACATGGGACAGGGAATAATTCCCAAAGACTGGAAAAAAAGATATATGAAAGAATAATGGAGAAAAGAACAACTCATTGAATCACAAACCGAATTTCGTCGTGGACACAGTTTACACCAAAACAAATAATTGAAAAATTAGAACACAAAACGTGAATGCTTATGCTTCATTGATTTAGAGAAGGCGTTTGACCGTATAAAAAAGCAACAAATTTGGGAATGTTTAAAAAAAGGAGTAGATGCCAAATTAATAAAAGCTCTAAAACGCATGTATGTAACCACCAAAAACTAAGTAAAAACCAGAAATGACAAGTCCAAGGAGTTTACCACATATGAAAGGTTAAAACAAAAAGGTGTGCTGAGTACAACTCTTTTCAACATTGTAATGGATAGGATACCAGATACACACAGAAGTAGAGCATATCCTAAAGATACCAATGAAGATAACATTCAGTTGAAGGATAGGAAAACACAACTCACAAAAAAAAAGATTTTTAAGCAACTACTTGCAAATACAATGTAAGATTAATACCTAGGTATATGTGTCCAAAATGGAACCTGTATATTCTTAAAGAACTGTGTCATCTGCAAGATCAAGCTTATTTTAATAATGGATTCAGAATGTTAAAAGCAACTCTGCTTAATAAGCATTCTGGTAAAAATAAATTTGAAGTCCGCCATGTATTTTGGATTATGGATGAAGCAAACTTCTCTACCGAATAAGGAATTTTCGCAATAGCCATATATGCGCATGTGAGGTATTTGAAAATCGTTTTCAACATCAGTTTTCATTAAACGTTTGGGCTGAAATTGTGGATAAGTGGCTAATTAGACAGGTATCTCTACCAGGAATAATTACAGGCGTATCGAAATTCTTTGGAACAATCGCTACCCGAGTTTTCAAGGACGTTGGCAAAGAGGTATATGGTTTATGGTTTTATCTAGATCTGAGCTCAATAAGCCGGACCTAAAAGCTAAAGTTAAACTAGAATCCCAAAAAAATGTGAAGCTCCGTATAAAATGCTAAAAAATAGGATTTTTATTTGTTCTATGTCAATAATGTTTATTTGAATTGCCTTTGATTAATCTGCAAGTGTATTACCTACAATATAATACATTTAACTATTTGTTTTTATTATTTATAAAAATAAAAAAATCTGAAAAAATTCAGGGAGATGGTTTCTGGCGTACTGATTTAAAATATGCGAGAACACTGCACTAGAATCCGGTCGTATTTCCTAAACAGGAAGTCTGAGATTCCTAGTGTTATATATTTTCTGAATCAGCTCGTGGAGATATATCTCCCTGAATGTTTTCAAATGTTTTCGCAAAATCTCCAAAAAAAATCTAAAATAATTCAGGGAGATAGATCTCGACGAGCTGATTCAGAAAATATATAACACTAAGAGTCCCAGACTTCCAGTTTGGGAAATAGCAACGATTTAGTGCACTAGGATCTGGCATCCGCATACTAACCCGGGTGTATTTCCTAAACCGGAAGTCTGGGACCCCTGCTGTTTTATATTTTCTGAATGAGCACGTCAACATCTATCTCCCTGATTTTTTCAGTTCTTTTAAGATTTTCAGAAAATCGACAAAAATGGATACGTAGGTACCCAAAAAAAAACTGTGTTTGGGGTTGCATCTTCAAGGGACCATATCCTCCTTTGGACATAGAATTGTCTGTATATAATCTATGGTTTCAGTTTGGCCATCGAGTCATGGGATAGTTATATGTATGTATAGTTATCAATTACCTGCGTTTCCGTCAGCCTCAAAGAACTGGAGAACTCCGCCCTCTCCGCTATGCTCAGGTACTGCTTATCCCTGAACTTCTTCTCGAGGGCGAGCAGTTGCTGCGTCGTGAACGGCGTCCTCGGCTTCCTGTTCGGCTTGTGTTTCCTCAGATTGCACTTGAGCTTCGGTCCCTCTCCGTTGGAATCTGAAAAAGGACGACCCGACTAATTATATCGTCMCAGCTTATTTGGTTGCGCGTTTTCGTCCGCAAAAATCGACGCCATTCGCCCCGGCGAGCACAAAAACCGAGTGTGCGTTACAAATTCAGCCAGCGTACGGCCCATAAGTAGCTAATTGCCCTCATACCGCAATATCCTGTCTGGGCCGGGTAAAAAACACTCATTACGGACTGTCACGAGCCCCGAGTCCGGCCATCTTTTCATCGGAAGTTGATTTATCTCCCGCTTTAATTACGATGTTAATGTTATACAATTAGCCGGAGTCATTGCGGCCAGTTTAATTATCCGAGGAGAMATCCATTTCAWCGTTAAATTGCTTTATGAATTTGTTATTAATTTGTTTCGCGGTGCGGGACGGGGAGGGGAATGAAAAAGACGGGGTGCTTCCTCGGCGCCTTATTGAACATGGTCAGCGCGCAAAGATTTGTACGATCGCAAAAAGGGCCACGCCACTGGCCATCCACAATCCACATCCCCATCGAACACCAACGTGGTAGTTCAGGGTGAAAAGTCAGCACTAGCTGAGAAGATTTGCTGATTTCATGATACTGATAATATTTCAGCAACAGTAAATCCATAAAGTGTCTTTGGATGGTTGATGGAAAAAAATACCTCCATGATATGACACTGCTTTATATGTGTTACTAACTCTAAAAAGTTTGTTATGATCCTTTGTGGCAGCTTCCATTTTGATAGCGCTCTGAAAAAAGCACCCAGGCGTTAAGTGGAGTGGAAGAATAACGTTTAACTCACGGTCTTAAACAATAATGTACAGAACTGAAGTAAGGCATCACTTACTATGTAGAGCCTGGTATTCTCCCACTCTGCACACCCCCTGGAGGTAAACTGAGAGAAAGCCTTATCCATGGTGGTAGTAAAGAGCATCTGCCTAGTGTGAAACGAATTATCTAGAGTCTAGTATATTTTAATTATACAGATCAAACTTGAGTAAACTAACTTTAAGTAATGACTGAGAATTCTGACTTGTTTAGATAAAGTAAAGTAACAGTTGGACCATGGAAGCGGGAATAATTGTGTGCCATTTACATTCTCATGATTTGCTTTTTAAATGGCCCCACAAAAAGTAGTCGCATGCCGTAAGATCTGGCGATTTTGAAAGCCCACTCAACGCGGTACGTTGCTGTCTAAGGAACTGGTTAATCACGCATAGACTGTTGCAGCATTTTCATTGGAATTCTAAAAAAGGGACCTATGGTTTCCATTGAAGGTACTGCGTACCATACTGTTACCTTCTTGGCGATGAGCAACGGTTGTGAATCAAGTTCTTGTGGATTTTCCAAAGCCCAATAACGGCTGTTTTATTAATTGGTATAGCCAGATAAATGCAAATGTGCATCATCAGACATCCATAAATTGTGAAGGTCAAGTTCATGCTGMAGTATCGTTTCAGCGCAAAATGCAGACCAACAGGAAGGTCCTTGTGTAAAATTCTGAGAAAAGTAGTCCTAGATATACCTAAGGCCTGATACTGATCTAACCTGATTCGCACGACTTATGTGAACTCATAAAAAAATTGTTAACACAAAATGACAGAGTAGGATCTCTATTAGATAATTTGAGTTTATTGTTATTGGATCTACTCTAATGAAAAATCCTGTTTTAGATGTCCAAAATAATGTATACAATACTTTTATGTACGTCGGATAAAGGAAAAAATAATGCAATTGCAATCAGTGGTTTGTATCTTTTTTGTAACCAATTCGGCGTTTATAAATTAAAAAAAAAGTTCTGAATACATGGCAGGTTTTTAAACCTGCATGGCAAGACAGTTGAGTGTCTTTCGTCCTCATTCTGTCACTACAAGGACCAAGGCACCAACAGATCCCAGAGGAAGACATCAATAGGACCTTTGCCCAATGTTATCTCAAAGTGGTTGAGCACTGATGAGGTATAATGATAGCGAAATAGATCTATCTGCAGTTGGTTACGGTGCAGACAGCACAGCATAAACATGCATTTTAAAAATAAACCTTAGGTCACTGGGCGAAAAACTCATGAGATGATAAGCTTTACCTTGAGTCCAAAAATACAAATTTTGTACTTGTTTTCAGACAGCTGTATACAGCCTAGTTAGAAACGGTCGCTTCGAGAAAATAGTTCACAGACTTACTGAACTGGTGCTTTTGCGTAGTAGTTGAAAAGGATGTCAGAGATATAGAAAAGGTATATGTACTTACCAACAGAAAATATATTAAATACTATCAAAACAACAAGTGCTAGTTTCTTAATAAAATTATCAATTACATCCATTTTTATTGTTGCAATACTTAATACTTTTTATTTCGAAATTATCGAGTAAATCTTCGTATTTTGTTTTCTGTAAAATTGAAGAATTCGTTCTTACTGCAGCAGAGTTTTTAAATATGAAAAACAGAAGTCGATATTTTGTATTTCTTACTTATTTTGTGGGGCATGTCACAAGGTAGAAATGAACAGGATTATTCTAAGAGTACACGAAATCCAAAAATCAAGTTAAATTTGCGCAAAACTTTAATCTTTTTTTATAATTTTTCATTCCAATTTGGGAAGATAGGTAGGTATATAGGTAGATTTTGAGCAGCTAACAATCTTGCAACACAACGTAATAAGCACCATACAATATCTAACGCCAAGCGAGTTCTAAACATGACAGATTACAAATTCTAGAGTGTTTCTCTACGACCCTAATTAATATTTTATGTGCGTATACTAACTGTTTACGTAGAAATTAATAACCGTAAAATAAGTTAAGTAATACCTCACTCAGTATAAATAATGCATTAAAAAATTAGAGCGTTAAATGCCAGGGAAAAATTAAGAGGTCGTTAAACCCCAATTATAACTCCGAAATATCCATAAAAGCAGCATCGGGAAAGAAAAACCGAGGAATTAGCGCCCTAATCAGTAAGGCAGACAATTTACCTCGCATTCATAATAAAACAAATTAATTGCCCGGCAATTTACAACTAATTAGTAACAGAATACAAACTTTCAGCCGGGCGCTCGGGAAAGCGCGTGTCGACTTCGCAAGTATCGATTGCCATAGCAATGGCGGAAGTTGCCTATTGAGGAAAATAAGACGTTTTTCATACCGAGAACGAGACTCTCTAAATGGTGGCGCGGTACGGACTTCGTTATCATCAATTAAACGGGATCGATTTCAGGAATCATACATATAAATGAATTTTTCTCGAGAAACGGAGGGGCCGCTTTTTACCAATAACGCTATACTTTGCCATCAGGTCTCGTTATACAAGCTGCTGGTTGCCTCTCAATCATAATTAAAATTCTTTTAGAGAACTGCGGTTTGCAATTTGCTGTGGGTAATAAGCGTAATGGGGTACTGTTAAGGGTATCATGCACTTGCAAAGCTAAATTTTATTACTTCAGATAGTCTACGAACAACTCAACCTTTTTAAGTATTTTTCGGAAATAAATGTTTTTGGAATGGTTAAAATTGTGGTTTCATCTATATAAGTACCTAGTTCAGCACATCGAGAGGTCATTGGTTCGAATCCCGCCTAAGGGAAGGTGTGTGGGTGTGTTTATGTTCATATACATACAATTTAATTGCACAATTACAATCCTTCAAAGATAATTAGTTGTCAGAAATAGACAGAAACACTAAGAATGCAGCAAAGAACAGACCTCAGTGGTTCAGTACGAAATATATGTGACTGCTCCGAAAGGTTGTTCTAAGAATAATTTCCCGAAATGATGTAGTTCCGAAAAAGGAGAAGAGCACCAAAATATACTTTGGCCACACTAAAGAGTATTCTCAGGTGTTGTCGTGCAAAAACACGAGTTCATTTTCTCGATAAATTGTTTGTTTGTGTGTGATGAGAAAAATTTTACTACATACCATTTAGAAATGAAGAAAAACTATAGATTTTTATACAGATCAGGTAGAAGATACACCGGACAATTTTAAGTCAATTTCAAGTTCGAGAACGAAATTTTTGATGTGGTCAAAAGAGAAGGCAAAGAGAGCTAAGGGTAATTGAAGATGACGGTCGTTTTTTTGAGTAAACTTTTTGCATTTAATTATTCATGAATTACTTTTATTACTTGAACTGTCTTCATTTTAGTAATACTAATATTCCGTCAGGTTTTATAAAAAGAGATGCTTTCGGCGACACATGAAACGACTTTAATTTTGAGGACAATACTAAAGTATAAGTTGAATAAAATTAGCAGAGTTAAAACGACTATAAATTTTGGCAAGGTAACGAACAATGCTGTAAGTTGTCTTTCTGTGATTAATAACATGTATTCTTTACAATCCTAAGTATTGCTTCACGACCACGTATCTGTTACCTATTCACCCCAAAGCTTTTAGGGTAAGTATCTGAAATTAAAATAAAAACGTAGCGCAAAACATAGCACCATTAGAAGAGGCCTTTAAGGTCATATTTATCTTCTTATGTAATACTTCATTTGCTAGTATTATATTTTTTCATAATAAGCAGCCTTGAAGAGACAAGTCTTATTTTGCACTCCATTATTTCTAAACCTAATCTTAGCTATCTTTGCATGCCTTTTTAAACGTGAAGTGATGTCATTGTGAAAAAATTAAAGGTTGTCAAAAAAGAGAAGAAACTACTTCTCCCAATTCTTGAAATTGGAGTTCAACTGTAGAACTTCGGAGGCAACGGCAACAGCCTGCTGTCAAGGGAACGCCCGTTATCTTGAGTATTCAAGCCTTTCACATGTTGTTGGGGATCTTTTGGGTGCTTCCATATAAGAAGAACCATATTTTTTGAGAATTAAGCATATTTTTACCGCTAATTGAACCTGACAAAAACGTATATTTCCTTAATAGTATCAATACTCTAATAACAGTTAATGTATGTGAATGTACATACATTCACAGAAACCATCCTTTCTGTATTATTTGCACAAATTCTTTCCTGTTTCGCGATTTATATAATTTGTTCTTGCTTTTTGCACTTACTGATCTTATGGTAATTAAGAGCAATTTTAGTGCAATAATGGTGGCGTTATAATTACGTGGCACGCTTCTATTACCTTTGAATAAGTCTTTTTTGATCTCTCATTCGTCGGGCTAGCGCACCCTTACCAAGTCAGTATAATTTAAAAAAATACATCGTCACGAAATTTTACATCTAATTGTTTTCCTTTTTCCTCATCACTTTTTGTGGTTACAATTTGCTGCCATAAATAAAGGAGGACCGTATTATAAAATTGTAATTATACATGATGCTGTATATTTAACATCATTTACGTCAGATGAACTTGTAGATTTTATTTGGAATGTAAAGAAAACTATCTGATTTATACAGATTGTAAGAGATGTTTTGATTTATATACATGTGGTTAAAATGAAAGCAAAAGGCATGATGAAACCCAAAAAACCAGGTGCTAGTGGCATTATGATTCAGTCCGCGAGATTAGATCACTCAACGACTACACAAATGCACAGAATTCTTGAACTAATCAAAAACCCTGAAGGTTTAAAGACATTCACTTTAAACCGCGACTAATAACAAATAGCCGCGACATCTGCTACCGAAACGCGCTGTGTACCTTCAAAACCTAACGGCCTCCGTTCGCCATAAACACAGAGAATTTACGGCGTCTCATCAGCATAAGATAAATGTATTTCTGTGCGCTATCAGGCGAAACAGGAAAACATCCAATTTAAGAAGGCCGAAATACACCACTTTCCAATTATATAATGCGCATTTTATTCAAATCGCAACGTGTTAATTAATGAATACAGAATTGGGTGGAAGATTAGTTCAATTAAATCGAACGGGCTCCCGGTTTTCAGGCATTCGCTCCGGCCTCCGGGACACCAATTAGCCGGAGATGGCGAGAATAAATAATCGATCGAATTTGGAAACAAGCACCTGTACGGCTACCACTCTAAACCGTTGCGCAACGGTCGTCAGACACGTACAAATTTTAGTAGCCGCTGTCTTAATCAGTATCCCACGGTTAGCTGCAGATTTGCCGACAGTACCGTGGTCCTTTAGCCGCAATTTGCGATATTTATTGTTCCATGGTACTCAAAACTTTCATGGAGTCGCAATGTTGCTGACGATGACGAAATTTTGACTATATTCGGTATTTTCAATCATCTACCGACAGCCTTTCAATAAAGAAGTATACTGCTGTTCAAAGCACCTTAAAGTTACGTCACCAATGACGTATTTCTATTAGCATCGAAAGATACCTGTAAGTACAACGCAGAAAGTTACAGGGTGGGTTAAATGAACACTTTTAAAGTGCCTCTAGATCTAGCTTTACTGAACCCATGCAGTTCTCTAATAATAGATTTCCAACAAGAAAAAGATAAACCAAGGTGTGTTCAATAAAGTAAATAATGATCCTTTACTCTTAATCTTCTTATTTCCTCATCGCTACATGTTTCGGTCTCTTTCGGGGAAGACACAAGACAAGAAACATATTCATTTTGATTTAATGTTAGCTAGTTTACAGGCCAGAAGCTGACCCTCGTCAACAATTTACCAAATTATTTTTGTACAACATACTATGTAATTACTAGAAAGCACACTATATAGAACAAGATACACTAAATCAAAGAACTAGCTTCAGCTAAATTTTTTCTCAATTTTTGGCTAATTTATAAGTTTCTAATGCTTCAAAAGCCAACAAGTCATTATTTGATGGTTCAAACAAAATTTTGAAACCCGTATCGAGATCAAAATCATGTAAATTATCCTTTAGGTGATTCGCAAAATGAGAAATTTAAATTTGACAAATTAATGTTCCCTAATTCCAGTCTTAAAATTTTTAAATGTTTTGCTAATGTAATCGTTGCATTTTAGTGAGCTGTTCTAATTTTTCTCTTAGCTCCTTATTATTAAGTAATTTCTTATTTAAATTATGCTGATTTTTCATTATCTATCATCTTTATTGGCTATGATTATAGAAGGTTTGCCAAGAAAGGAATGCTAATATATTCTATATTTTTAGCCGTATTAGTTGGAGGATGTATATTATTAATGAGTGCCTGTTTTGCTTATTTCTTAATAAATGTTTATACTATTCCTATACAGATCCCATTACAGATGGCAAAATCTTCTATGATTTGTTTATCTTTTGGATATTCTTGCGGTTCTAATGGGAATGTATAAGTATATGCATATAACTACTAATGACCGCCATTTTTGCTGGATGGAGTGCTTAGAAGAATTATGAATGTTACAGCCAGTACTAGTACTTTTATGAAAGATACCAAAATGATATTTGTTATTGCTAATCAAAATTATTAGATCAAGAAAATTTCGTTTATTATTGTCGTCCTGCAATTCGATAGAAAGTTACAAGTTTTGATTTAATGTATTAATTGCAGTTAGAACGTTTTTCCACAAAATTATAATTGCATCCACATGTCGATAGTAGTATACAATGTGTTCTGTGTGTTCTTAGTATTTTTAATCATTCAAAATTGTTCATGAAGATGTCTGCTAGTAATAGGGACAGATGGGAACCCATTGCTACCCCTTTTTTGAGCCCAACTTTTGTTATTAATTTACACATATTCTGTTTCAGGCATAGTTCTAATAAATGTGAACATTCATCAATATAATCGGAATGAAACCTTTTAAGTCAATGTTGGTTTGTTAGAGAATAGATTTTTGAGAAGCTAGTACACAACCACTTGGGCAAAATGTAGACTTAATTTTATTAATCAGATCAAATTAATTTCTTTATAAAAAACCCTGCAATTCCCCTTGTCCGCCTTTGTAATTATCAGGTTGCCATCTTTAATGTTTTTTCTAATATTGTTTGTGATCTGTTGGTCCTTGTCGTTTTCTTTGATATATTATTCGTGGGCTTTTTTCTAAGTGTAAGCGCAGTAGTCCATAATTTTGTGTTTGCCCTAATGTGTGTGATACCCACATGGCATGCACGTTACCTTAAACAAATTAATAAATACGCCACCCGATTCACGCCAGGCTTCCCAAAATTTGTCCGCCACTTAAGAGGATTACAAAGAGTGCCAACACACAACCATTCTTTAATCTCCCTGAAGATCCCGATATCAATTTAAATACATAAGCTGACGTATACAAATTTGTATTAATTATACTTATGTTGAGTCCGGAGCTTATCTAATTAATTATGATTCATTATTCAGAGGTATGTGCGTGCCGGCCACAGAAAGCCCGATAGTGTTGAAAGCCTAAAAAGTTGTATAAGAATTGACCTCCACGGGACCACCTTATCAACTCAATATGCCGGGTAATTAGCATAATAAACCTAACACCGCAGCCAGAGCATTAAGGATATATTGTTGCCGATTGCGAGTGGCAGTGTTGCCGGTGGAAATTGAAAATGTCACGAAAATTAAATCCAATCAGGTTTAATATAAAACATTCGAGGCTTTCCCCGCGAAATAGTGTGTTACTTCAAACAGAAATCCTGTCTAGCGAAGCGTTATCGAATTTTAAATAGTAAAACTTAGAAAGTGAAACGCGTCAACACTGGAGCAGTAGGTCTCGCGCTGGGTATAAAAATTAGATTACAAATTGGCGTGTTTCGCTTTAGATAAAATCCAGAAATAGAAAATTATGCCATGCCTACACAAAACAGTAAATTCTTGCTTGTTAAATGCTTATAAATGTAGAAATCGTTGTGAAATGTGCCAGATGCTTATTAGCATTAAAGACATATTTTGAAGTTTTAACAAATTCTTAAAAATCTTAAATTCTTTTAAATTAAAAGATCAACAACAAAACGAAAGACGCCGTCGAGTTTAAAACTTAGTACTTTTAGAAATTTTCGTTGAACATTTTCAATATAATTTGTATGTCGCATATAATACGGGGTTCAAACAACCGCTGCGTACTCCAATCTAGATCTAATAAATAAGTAAAAAAGCAGTTTTTAATGTGTTATAACAGAAATCACGACTGTTACGTGAAATAAAGCCGTATGTTTTACTGGCATTAAGACACATTTTGTGAATGTGTGGATTAAAAGATAACTTGCTATCGAAAGTTACGCCAAGATCGTTAAATATATCGGGTCTAGACAGAGAAACACCCTCAAGGTACAGATTTTAATGTGAACGATAGAACGTTACACTTAGCTATGTTCAAAAGCAGTCCGTTAGATCTACACCAGTTATTCAGCAGGTCAAGATTGTTTTGTAAACGAATACAATCGATGCTTGAATGTATGGTAGTGTAAAGTTTAAGGTCATGCGCATAAAGTAAAATGTTGACGCCTTTAACGTCAGTTATGTCATTAATAAACAGTATAAAAAACAAAGGACCTAAAACAGAACCTTGCGGCACTCCAGATGTAGCATTGTAAGCGGTGGACTTGAATCCATTATATGCCACGTATCAAATCAAATCATCAGACATGCCGGGTTATTATTATTATTATTATATTATATTATTATTATATTTATGTAAATTACGAACAAAAAAATTGCACGCACGTTTGATGCATCATTGCCAACAATTATACTCATTTTCTTCACTGATATAATAACTAATCATTCACCATTTGACGTAATTTGCGATAAAGCAAAACTAAAATACCACTAGCATCATCCTCTAGCAATTAGTCAAGAGCCGTACAAGTCTAAAAAGATAGTTAACGCGTAGGTCATCAATTATGGGCGAAACAAAAAAGCCGTGGCCGTGCACAAAAAGGTCCGGCCACTAATATTTCGAAAATACGCCGGCTGACACGAGGAATCCAACAAATACTTGTAGCCGACCATCATTATTTATTCGCCGAAGGATCTTTTAGCTGAAACAAACGCCGCTCGGCGCGCTAGATCGTCGCCGTTTGTATTTCATTTCGAATATGTCCCGTCCGTTATATTTAGACGTTTTCCAGCACATGTCGGTGGGCCTTTTTTGCGTTTTGTATGGCGAAACGCGGGCTTCCGGTGGTTAGACGCATTATTTATCGTTGTTATCTGTCAAAACATACAAGCCGGCTTTGTCAAGTGGCGTGTAGTAAAGTGAATTAAGAAAGAAAAAACTGTGATTGCCATTTAGAAGCTGCCGGCTGAAATATTAAGGACCATTAGCTCGAAGAATCTAAAAAGAAGTGTTTGAGCTTATTGAGCACATGATAGGTGGCTGCTGTACCATCGTGGACTTTGAAAATGAAACGACCGAGGTTTGCAACAAAACTTTTCTGGGTTCGAGACAAAACTATTTATTCCTAAAGCTAAAAACACTTTTGATAAGTAAAAAAGATTTTCAACAAATAATGAAGTACCCTCGTATATGTACCAAAA
The DNA here is from genome assembly GCA_025024175.1 of Rhyzopertha dominica. Lineage (NCBI taxonomy): Eukaryota > Metazoa > Arthropoda > Insecta > Coleoptera > Bostrichidae > Rhyzopertha > Rhyzopertha dominica. Next base: position 52,750,038 of record QCXZ01000138.1, on the reverse strand, counting down.
ATGTACTAAAAGTCGTTGGGTGAAATATGGATGGGATCTGCAACTGTTAAATAAATCCAATAACCTACTCATTGGTAAATTCTAAAAAGAAAGTACTTAGCCTTATATGAGTTAAATACTTGGTATCAATCATCAGCAATAAGTAGTAGGCTAGAGAACAAACGCAGTATGCAATTACTTCTATCGCGGGAAAAAAATACCACCATCTGTTCTTTAATGACCACATAAATAACGACTGCATCCAGTTTGCCTGGCTGCACTTTCATCGTTTCGACACCATCAGGATTTCACGTATTTGCCCAATTATCCAAACCGACAGCCTCCCCCTATTCAAATCTGTACACAAAGTACACAGAGGCCCGTGGATTCACCTCGATGCCCGCATTTGATTCGACTAAGCTTTGACAGGAGCTGCCTTTGTTTCCGAGTGATCCCTGACAAGCATAGCAGATTTATGTATGAGGCCTTTGCAGATTCTCCCCGATGCAGGCGGTTGAATTCGCATTACTCCGTTACAATGGGATGTAATTCGCAATTTTATGGTAAATTAAGTAGGAACTAATTTGTAAGACGATGGTGAAGAGAGCTAAAAGAACTGCGTGGCCAATGAGGAGACAGCACTTCATTTCACGGACGCCGCTGTGAATTAAAGCGTTAATTCAATTATCTATATATGTATAAACGCTTGCAAAACTGCTAAATGTTGTTGATTGATCTGTTTAGTAATAGTTTCAATTAGCGTGTTGACAAGTCTGTGTAGAGTTACGAAGGTACCTCTTTCTGTCTATTCAGATGGTTTACCTCAAGACTCCTACTACAAATAATGATGATGGAAACAAATATATCATCGCGCGAGTTTAATTTTTTTCTTCCAAAAATACACTGGAATACTATTATGACAATAAAGACGCCAGGTTATTTAAAAAATTGTTACCACTACTGGAAGAACCATCAACAGCAATTTTTATGGACAACGCTTCGTACCTATCATTTCTAAACAATTATTGAAAAAATCATTGTTCAAAGGTGCTAAATGACGCCAAATGCAACGCTAAAAGAATTCCAAACCTGCTATTGCAATGTAACCTCATAGTTTTACAACATTTTGGAAAATGCTCTTGGAATTTGATGAGCGGTATATTATGTAAATATTGTATCATCAAACTTTTACATGTTTCAACAAATTGGATGTTTGATGTCGCTCTAAATGAATAGCGATTGTGCAAGTTTCACCTTTAGAATGTAATTCCCCTCTGATCCAAGTACACTGGATATGAGTGTATTATTATTATTATTACAGCTTTTATATTAGTATAGTTAATCAGTACATTGTTTTCATTGAAAACCAAATGTATCCTTTGATAGAATTGTGCAACGTTATTAAGATGAAATCAAGCATCTTGAAGGTGAGATAACATACCGATATTGACAGAATTTTGTCGAATTATTACAGCGGCCAATAAGCGTATATGTACCTTTTATCTATACGTACCTAGTAAAGTATTAATGATGATAACAAAAAAAGGTTTTACGGAATAACTACACATTTCATTGATAAAAAGTGGAAAGTGCATGCGACTTTTTTAGAGTTTGCTAGATCATATACCACTTATACCAATGCAATTTCATCTGGCAATGCTCGAAGATATCACCAGAGCTGGACCATCAAACCAAGTAATAATCGCGGTGACTGACGGCAGCATTAAAAACCTGTCATATCTTTCAGTCAGACGCGTCCGCTGGTGCGAAAGACTTCCGAAATCCGAACGAAATTTGGCACGAAATCGACCTGCCCATTATCCAGAAGTCCGTTAATTTTTCCGGCCATTCAGCGGACAACGCAGATATCTCCGCGTGAAATGGCTTCCATTTATTTGATTTTCGGACGGGGACGACTGTATTTTTCCAGAGCGGAATGTTAAATAGCTGGGACGTCCCGCTTGTCCCGCCGGTGATAGATGGTTATTAATCCCGGTAAACGGCGAGAGCAATAAATATCTAGTAATGATCGTTTAGCTGCCCCTTTAACTTCCGTCACTGATATGTGGTGCGGAGATATTTGTGGAACGGTTTTTGTGCGCGGCGTGCGTGTTTGGACGGGCTGTCACTTCCATCCAAATGTTGTGCTCGTAAAAGACTGTATTAATCAGTTTGCTACAAAGGGACAGGGGGCGTCAATAATACGAATCTTCTTGTTCTTTTATTCCAACCAGTTTTTGGTGTAGTATGCTGAAACATTGTACGACATAACTATTACAAATTTCAGTGATAGTATCTATAATGTATTCAGTAAGAATAGTAAGATAGTAAGAAATATATCTGCTCTCAACGAGATTTGAACCCGGGTCTACGAGTCTACGCTCAGATGCGCTAGCGTTGCGCGTAAACCAGCCACCTAGGCGAAAACTCTGTGCGCTGTACGCATTACGACCTAAGGCAGGTTCCTGTCGATGGTTCTGGAAAGCTTCTCCACGAGCGAAGATGAATAATGACTCCTACTCTGGTCAATTCATTCAGTATTCCTGTCTGAAGAGCCCCAGCAAGGACGAAACTAATCTCACCGGTGCAGATTTTAAAACATGACAGTAGGAATTGTCCTTAAAGTGAAGAAATGTAGTTTCGAGAGGTTGCCTTCTTGTGCCAGACTCTTTACTAAATGATCTACATAATATGTATATTATAATACTATTAAACGTCGATCTTATTAAATCAATCAATATTTTTCGGATTGGACACAGAAAATGGTCTTTCTTAACAGTATTCATCTTTGACATCTGATTTTCCTCTTTTAAATTCGACAATTCAGCTTTTAATAGTAGTGTATGACGGACACTGATCTCCTAAGCTTTCCACCATGTCTAAAAGAATTGTTAACTAAAAAGAAAGCACTGCTACTTTGTGCGAATAATTTCAGCAAGCTTGTAAGCTTCCACGCTGACAAAAACTAAAGAAAACGCGCTGATATATAAAACAGTAATCTTAATTGTTGACTCGTTCGTATCGTTCATCACTATACCGATGAGTAACAACACTCAATTCATTTGGAATCTAAGCCTATTGAAGGAGACCTTCTTTGTTTGATACGGCATTTTCTGGAATTTTTTCAACTCGTGTCAACTTTTATTTTCGAGATGGAAGGGGAGTTAAAAGGCACATCATTGAAAATAATATTTTTTCCTGATTTTAAAAATGTACACACCTGTACAATTTATTGCTTCTGAGTTGAGAAAAGTCTCGCAAAAAACTTCAGGATAAAAACCATATTCGTTATCGTTAAGTAAGAACAAAAAAAAGAAGGTTTAAAAGGACGAATCAGGGCAGAAATTCAGAACTGAAATATCCTGCTGTGGTTCCATACTTTGTATAGCGACCCTGTATAATGTAGATACAGTACAATAAGCAATAACCTGCTTAGTCAACACAATTTTGCAGGACCCCACACTACAAGATTATTAGCTCACGTATGAGGCAGCCAAAGCAAAAAAAACCTATAATCAATTTATTTCCACGTATAAGCGGCGCTCTGACTTTATCTAAGTGGCCGCACTATCTCGTGGCGAGCCCGTCGGCCCCAACAAAAGAATTTAAATAAAGTTATTAACAAGATAATAACCTAACGGAGCCACCACCCAAATAAGACGCAATTAAAATAAATTTACCACTTTCAAATTACATCCGACCCACCTCGGGGATACTATAAAATACCGGAGTAATATTACAAATGGCCGCGGGCCAATTGTGGCACCCAGGAGCAACCCTTCCTCTTCTGGGCGACGGCGCGACCGAGACGGACGCACACCTTCGTGAGCGAATTTAATTAGGGCCCTCAGGATTTAGGATTCCGTGACAAAAAACACTTCTCCGGGCGACTAAGTGTGGGCTGCAAACCGGCCGAGTCGATATCGCCATTACCTGCTGTTTGCGCCGGGAAATCAGTCAATTTATGCCAGCGCGATGCCACATTATGTAATTTCGGCTTTTGATTTATGAATTGCGGGACAATGTAATTTATAAGCCGACTGGACCGTAATTGATACTGGAAGGAGAAACATCAATCGATTCAGACGGGATTAATTTGTTTGTTTGGATAGAATCCGAAACATTAAACTCAATGATAACTTGCAATGACAGTGATGTAATACTTCAAAAAACTGGGAAGTTGGCAGTCATTATTTTTCAGTATTCAATCAATATTAAAGGTGAAAAACCTCTAAAACATGCAGGAGGAAACTTTTTGAAGTAGTAACGTTAATGATCTTGATAGACTTTGTAAAATATCCCTAAGCCATGAAAGAAACTGTTTTCTCTAACAAATTTAGTCCATTCAAAAGATAACTGTTTTATCCATTTTGGTCTATTTCAACTTAAGCCATTCGGCTAGCGTAATGCCACTACTTTTGTCGATGATACTTGTCGAATACGTTGAATACATATAAAGGGTCGCTACCAGCAGGATATTTCAGGTTCTGATATTCTGCATGGCCCTACGGGTAATTAAAATGCATTTTCTGGAATTTTTTCAACTCCGTGTCAGCTCTCGTTTCCGAGATATGGGCACAAGTAGCATTTTTTTTTTAATGGGAAGGGGGTCAGAAAGCACATCATCGAAAATTATATTTTTCCTGTTTTCAATAATATATCACAATTATACAATGTATTGCTTCTGAGAAGAGTGTAAATACAATAATTGAGCCTGACAAAGAACAAAAAGAATGGTAATGGCATTACCATGGTTTTCCTTGACTGGTGATAATTTTCGTCTGGTTTTATCAATTTGTTGCGAATCGGGTACCCTAAAAGTATAGGGTAAAACATGATTCCATGAAAAATGCAGTATTTTTTCAGATTTACATTACAGAAGATGCTCAAAATATCCCCCATTTACTTCCTGGCAGTAATGCAGCCTTCAGTCTAATGTTCTTTGTGGCATATTTGAAAGTAAGTTCTGAATTTTTCAGATACCCCCACAGGAAAAAATCAAGCGGCGTCAGATCAGGAGAACGTGCTGGGTACTCAATACAATATCTGTCCAAGGCCTAATAATGTGCCCGCCGATAATACCACACCATGCATTCACTTTCTGAGGGTGTTGTGTGTGGATTTGTGTCCGACCAATATCTGCAATTATGTCTGTTCACATTACTATTGAGGCAAAAAGTCGTTTCATCAGAAAACATAATCCAATTTAAAATGTTTCTATCTTCATCTATCATGTTCATAGCAGTTTCGCAAAATTCTATCCTACGATCGAAATCGTCTTCGCAGAGTTCTTGTAATAAGTGAATTTCGTATGGATAAAACTTCTTTTTTTTCAAAATTTTCTGAACAGATCTTCTGCTAATATGGTGAGTGAGAGCACGCTGTTGTACGGAACACTTGGGATTCTCTTACACATCTAAAAGGACATTTCTTTACTCGTAGTAACCTGATCTGATCAAGATGGACTACGCGATGGCCAAGCCAGAAGGTATGGGTTAAAAATGTATGTGTATTGAAACTGAACGGCACATATCATTATGACAATGTTATAGGAGTACCAGATGTCAAAGAAGTAATAATATTTAAGAGAAATTCGAACTTTTCTTATTAGTTATTACTTTAGTTTCAACAACGTAGTAAGAATGTGAAAATATAAAGAAGTTATACAAATAAACTGACCTAAAATATAAAAATCCTCCTCTCAATTGGTTTACAGATAAAAAATGACTGCAAGTAAACCGTTACTGTATGTAGAAGCTCCAGCAAATTACAAATTATCGCATTCTTAATGATAAATTTCGTTGTTTCCGTTAATAAAAGAACTATGACTTAAGTATGTTACTTTACCAATGCTCAACAAGGCCTTACATTAAACAATAACATTGGCACCTGATAGGTGAAAATTTTTCGTGTACTAGTTTATATGTTGAACTCCAATAAAAATAATGAGAAAACAAGCGGTTACCACTAAAGAAAAATCTAAAGTATTAAGGATGTTATTGCAGACTTATTTTGAGTTTTGGACTGTTAAATTTTTATCGATGCATTGAAAACATCACCTCGAAGTGCTTTACACAAACACCATATAAATAATATTTACAATCCAGTACCTACTTCCAAACAAGAAAGGCTTGATTAAAATTTACATTAAAATGATTTAATCGTCTTTCATTGAAAACAGGTATGTAAAGCTCTTATTATCCTTGAATATAGATAAAAATGTAAGCATAATAATTAGACTAAAGCACCTCAAATATAAAATTTTGAATTGATAAAAAGGAAGAATTCTGTAGAATACCATTTTTAATTTATGTAAATTAAGCAGTATTAAAATCAACGCAAACACTAACACTATTAGGCATATTCAGTATTCGCTGGGAGATAAAAGCTTCGTTTGATACCGTAACTACTCCAAATTGATATATAAATATGCTACCAGCAATGAATTTGTCTTATATGTAAGTGAAAATACATGGCTGGCTGATATTTATTATCAGAACCAAATGAGTGGCTTTAACCGCAATTCTTTCATAAAATTCTTGCAATTAAGTATTTAGAAGGCGCGTATAATGTCATAGTCATGTCAGTTGTCTTTATTTAATTTCTATCAAAGCGTCAACGAAGGTAGTTCATGTTATCGTTACACAAAGCGTAGTAGAGTTGTGAATTAGGATGCCAAACAAACTGGTATTTTGCAAAAGCTTCAGGCACAGTGCATCTTATTAAAAATAAATATAAAATATATAAAAATAATAAGTTAGAGGGGTCTGTACAACGCTAGAAAATTTGTCGAACGTGAGAGGTTCAAAAACTTCGCAGCAACCAACATTAACCTTATAAACGACCTTCTTGCCAATAGAATAATTGATTTCCTCAGAATGTTACAAACATTACAAATTAGAATTGGTAGCGTTGATGATATTATTCACCACTATTTGTATTATTGATCGCGAAAAAATGCTGTAAAAGGTTGTTTGCAAAAGGTCGTGAGTGTCACATAGAGGTATCGGGTGGCTCAAAATTTCACGATGGTGATGATGAGCTTGTAGCATTCTACAAAAGTGGCATTATGAAACTTTAACGACGATGGAAAAAGAACGTAGGCATAAATGGAGAAAGAGCATAGAAAACGAAGGCGTGCAGTCAAATTACAGTTTATATTTGAACCCACGTAGTATTTGGTTCTATGGTGTTTGTTGACCATTGTATGATACTACAGTAATTACAATAGTGTCAGTTTTGCGGAAACGGAAGTTACAACTGTTGCGGTAAGACTGCTTTAAAGATGAAAGAGGTACCTAATAGACATTCAGGGTAATTACTTCCAAAACACTTAAACAACGCAAGAAATGGTGACCAAGGCGTTGAAACCGGGTCATCATTCCTTCCCCTCCCGTCGGAACACAAATCGCCTAACTCAAGCCTCACCTGCATTCATATTAGGAACTCCAAAAGGTCCCGGCCCTTGGAAAATCGGCCCCGGACCACCGAAGGGCGCGACCAACCCCTGGTGCGCCCAGTTGGGGTGAGCCGCTTGGTAAACAGCCGCCGCCAGCGCCGAAAAAGGCGTCGGTCTTATCGGTCCCTGCGTCATCATGCCATCACGCTGGAAGTCTCTTTCGCGCTGTTGCACTAGGAACCGTTCACTGTCTTTCGAAGGAGAGTCCGTTTTCTGATCGGAATTCAAGTCCTCCACGTCCACTATGGAGTCCTCCTGGTTGGAGTCGTACTCCTCGTCGGAGGACGCTTGCTGGGGACTCGAGGCTGGAGGTGCGGAGCAGTTTTGGGGAGACCTCGACGGCCTGGTGTCGGCCAGGAGGGAGGCCACGCTGAAGCTGATGTGTCCGTTCTTGTTGCTAGTCTGCTGCTGAGGACTGTTCGCCTTGTCGCCAATCCCTTGCATGGTTTCCGCGTTTTTGGAGTCCAAATTCTCGATGTTCTGGATAGTCATAGTTTGCGCACTGTCGGTCGGTTTCCTCAGCATCAAGAACCAGCACCTACGCACGACACATAATGCTATTTTCACTGCCCGAAAGCGACTGCTCAACGTCCAGCTGCCACTGAAACTGACCAGGCAACTCGATTTCACACTCTCGACGAGTCGACGTAGAGGCGGGCTCCACGGAGGAGTGTTCCAATGTCGTTCCGCCTCCGGTCGGAGTGCCTCTATTAGCATTTCCAGCCAATGATCCTTGTTTACTTTAAATAGGGTGACAGTGGATCGGATGCGTGGAGCAGGTGAGCCGGCTCCGGGCTTTGGAGGCAAGCGGACGATGGAGCTGGGCGACTGCGAGGGGTTTTATTTCGCTTTCGAGCCTTCAATGGTTTTTGCCGTTTTGTTATGATTATAACTGGCGGTTTAAGTACTTGTACACGTTTATGGAGCTATTAAAGTGGACTCTCAAATTGTTATATCTTAATTAGAGTGGCGCACGGTCGGAATGGCTATCTCTTTCTGTGGTCAGGCCCTAAGATTTCCCCCGTGCCTCATGGACAAAAATTTTAATTATGCTATGTAGCAAACGTTTTACGCCTGAAGAAACGAGTGATGAGTACCTAATTAGGAAAACCAATTTACCTGCAAAACCTTAAGGGAAACTTTCTCATTTAAATAGCGGGGTCACTCAGGGTAATATGTTAGGGCCTTTTCTCTTTTCTTCATACACCGATGACGCAAATATCATGAGTCATCCGATCTAGGAGAGGCTCAACTTTCGTTCAACTGAAATCAGTTATGGAAGAAATGTTTATTTATATAGGACTTCGAAGGCACCCTAAACATAAAATCACAACTTTTTTCTGCGGAAATTTGTCATTTTCTGTTTTCCACTGAAACCCGTTTTACAAGAAAAAACTTTATGCGGAAATATACCTTTTTGTGTCTCCATAAGATATTTTGCCAAAATCAATCTACTTATTTCTTGAAGTTTTTAATTTGGGTTAGTTTGGAATGTGTTCTCGCAAACTTATTTTTGTTTATCTTCAGTTATTGTAAAGTTTATAATATTTTATCAAAACATTAAAATGTTGCTTTTCCGCAGGAACAATTTTGTTTGGGGAGCTTCTATATAATGAATATAACCACGTTATATACGTAGTTTCAGCTAAAAAAAATCACCCTTAGAAAAGAAACACAGTGCCTCAGGAACAAGTGATTTAAAGTAAAAAATTTTGTACAAAACCTATCGTCTAAGACGCTTCAAAGGGTTAACATATAAAACAAAGTAGGTGTTGTGTCAAATTTTGTCAGTATGCGAGTAATAATTGACTTTCTAGTGTTAGCTTTCAGCTATTTAATTTTTGTAATTTTGTTTTTTGAGTTATGAAGTAAAGTAAGTGGTATTATGAACCCAGTACAAATTATACACATTACATATAAATATTAGCTTTTTCTATTAACGTTGTCTATGGAATTGTTATAAAGTATTTCAACAACGTACAATGTATCATTTATTTTCCTGGTCTGTTGTTTCTTAATAGCTTTGTGTCTCTTCTCTTCTCGATGTTGTGCCCCTTTTTCTGCAGTATCAGTTAAAATCGCTCATTTCCTTTTCTTTCCTCTGTTGGTCTGTGTTCGAGGTTGAGCTCTAGAATATGGTCGCAGTTGGAAAAGAATTTGTGCAAGTTAGTGTTGTCTTATTAGGGTGTGTAAAGTTATCAGATGTAGTCTCTCTACAGGTCCACTTGTCGATGGAACACCTTTATTGGTAAGCGGCTCATTTACTTCATTATTTTTTTCAATATTAGTCGACTATTTTGTGCAACAACCTATTCATCATATAATGGTCTATCAGTTAGATTGGAACATAAGAAATTTTCTTCTCTAAACATGTCTTCATTGAAAGCTGCAATTGCAGTTGTTTTCAAACCAGCTGGGATATTTCTAGGGCCCAGAGCATCAGGCAGAGCTTCTTTTAGGCTCGATGAGATATCATAAATAGATATCGCTTTTTGGGGGTTGCTAGTCATCCACTTATCACATACAGCAAAAAAATATATGAATATTTGAATAGCCCAAGCATAAATGGGTTTAGGGGTTCCAAACGATGAGTCGTATGCTCACATGGCGTACAAAATGTTTCATAAAAATTAAAAACGAACCATTAGTAACTCGACCAACAGGATGAGCAACCTCAATACAGTTTGGGGGTCCGCTGTTGACAAAATGCTCCTTATAGAATACTCTAGGTACTCTAGGCCTTTGCACAGTCTGTAGGCTAGTCATCAGTGTTCCAAATACATAGCCGAATAATCAAAACTGGAACGATCCAAAACAGACTTTAAATCATTAAGGAAACTTGTAAAGTTGGTCTTATCGAAGCTAATGGCTCTACTGAGACTTGTTGTCGGTGGAAGCCATATTTTGTTCGATCTAGCTTGTTGGAGGCTTCACTTTGTTAACAACAGCATATTCATTTTCTTAATTCCTTAGGAGCTAGTCCATAGTAAATTTTGAAACAATGTAAAGTTGGCTTTGCTGATTGTCTGTATCCCATAAGAGTCATTTTATCTAAGTTGTCATCTAAAGCTGTATAAATATAAATATCAACTCATGTTCGCCAATTTTGTATGCACGTCTCCCCATTCCCGTTGTGTATTTCTGTAATCCAAACCATGTGTCTGACGACTCTGCGTAACTAGACGTGCCGTCTTAACGATCGTCACCCTACCATAAAATGCAGACATAAGTGCTAATTAGATATTAAGTTTCTGTTTCGGGACGCACACACCACAAAAACTTTACTGTCTGTTAAAGTCCGAGCAACATCGAGCAGTTTAATGGGTAAATTGGGCATCAGTTAAACCTGAAATGTACACAAAGACGACGCTGTTGAAGACGCTGCCTTAAAGAAGGAGCTCGTAACAGTTAAATTAGGCGTGAAGCTCTTCGTATAGTAATCGTGCTGTTAAATGAACGCCGTGCAATCATTTACACTTGTTCTTCCTAATTTCAAAGCATTACTGAATAGAATTGTACTTGATCTTGCTTGGGAGAAACAAAAATGTTTCAGAACATGTTTGCTCTCTAAGAGCTTTACTAAAATCGATGCAATTATAAAGAAAAACAATAAAAATAAACGAATTCCCAGATCTAACCAATAAGGTAAATAGACTACTTTAAATTTTTGCTGTATCGATGCTGCTTTTGTAAAGTGTTTGAATGTTAAATTCTCGTGAGGCATATTTTGGTGCAATAAATGGAGCAAATAAATCAAATTTTCTTCAGGCAGCTGGCTTTTATAACCACTAACCTGATGAGCAGTGGTTTCTAATTTGAACATCATCCAGAATAAAAATCGTGATACTCCTTTAAGTAACCGAATTTTATACTAGCATTTAACCAAGGAAGTTAATCAACCATTCGATGTTTTTTGTAGCCACCACAACCTTCACCGTCATTATCATACAAACACACTGACCTCATCATTATGAATTATTCCACATTACATGCATTATTTTCTGTCATAAACTGTAGCACTACAAACAGTTACTGGACGTGGGCAACAAATCAGAATAAACTGTCACGTGTTATGTCCAGTTATCACACAATGCCAACGTCCCTGTGTTTCTGTCACACGTCTTGGGCATCATTAGTATTCCCCTTTGTTGGAGTTTCGATTTTCGGATTCTGCGAATACCTGTCGGCTGGGTTTTTGTTCCAGAACGAGATGGGAGCACCGATCCTGAGAGAGAGGACCACCGAAAACTGCAAATTGCCTGTTACCGACTCGAAAATCGATAAAAAGAGGAGCCGCTGTTTCTGAATTGAAACAGCCCGTGCAATTAGATATAATGATCACTTAATTGTGAGTTATTGTGCTCGTTATTGGATATCTTGCTGAAATTATGGATGAATGGGTCGCAAAACACATCCCCGACTTTTTCTGTGGCAAATCATTGCTGGCAGAGAGAAAAAGGCTTCCAGTTTAATCGCCGGCGCAGGTTGATTTTGATTGCCCTGCTGGCTTTATGCCACGGCCGTTCTTGGAAATCAGGTTCATTTTCTGCTGCACAAGGGAATTTGTACATAAAAGTGTAAATCACTTTTGGAAACCAGAATATCGAAAGATTATAAAGAGAGATTCAAACATATAGGTCACCAATTTTCTTTCAGTACATCCTTATTAGTAAATAAACACACTGCCACGTTAGACAATCTAAATTCATTACATTTGTGTACTAAATCATCTAAATTAAATTATTTGGAAATTTTAGAATTTATAAAATTATTAACGAACAAAATTTTACTATTCTAAATGATTTTTGTAATTTCAATTGTCCTATTCTAAATTCTTTGTTTGATCTAAATTAATGTTTCGTTTGAGTTACTGGCATGTGGGTTGCATTTCAGTTTGTAGTCAAGTTTGCTTGTTTCTGATTTTTGACTTTGTCAAACTGTTAGTTTCCTTTTAACTTTTGTACTGACGATGGCTAACATGTAGCCGAAAGCGCTTTACAATTGAAAAATAAAGTGGAAGTTCACTTTAAGAATATTTTCTTTTGAAGAATTGATTTAGATTGTACTATAACTTTTGGGACGCCCTGTAGAGATCTGTGAATGTTAAATAGCCCCGGTAATATTGTTCCTAGATTGACTACCAAAAAATTGATGGCAGATTTGATTGAATTTTTGTGGAATTCACCTGGTGTAATAATGATAAAAATTGGTATTTTCATAAAGCAACGCGTTCTTTAAATGAATTCTCGACTTTTTGTAAACTTAATGTAATTATTGAATTGTTGTTGTAGAAAGCCCTGACGAAGACTGCAATAAAATAGTCAAAGGCCCGGCAAAAATAAAGAGATTCTTTGATTTTTACAACCATGTCGAATTCCGCCAAGATATCTTACCTTAATATTGACATTAGACGACCTCAAATAATTTAATTCAGTATAGAATTCTCTATATACAAAAATTTTTCAACCTAGAAAAGACGAGTTTAGGTAAATTCAATAAATACATATACGTCGGGATTAGTTGTGTTAGTTTCGAAAAGATATGGGAAAAGTATCCGGTAAAGTGAGACTAGAAATGAGAAATGAGAAAGAAAATTTGGTGCACTCGATCCTGTCGTGTCCCCTCTACAAACAAACACAGCTGCCTCGCTTCTAACCTTGATATCTTAAAAATTGCGGCTATCGGACGACATCCTTCTACAAAAGCTCCTCCACCAAAAGAGCTGGCGGTGTTTCCACTTAATTATTCCTCTTTATTACCCGGTCGTGTAGGGCAACTCCCACCCTTATCCCCAAATGCGACCATCTATATGCAAAGATAGGATCGCAGCGTAATTATTAAATACAGTATACAGGTTAAGCAGCTTAAAAACTACAGTAATTGGATACATAATTAAAGCCACTTGCAATTTGGATGTTTTAATTAGCGTCCCGAACGAGCGGTGCTAACGGAGAAGGAAAAAGGATGGCGACGTATTGGATTCAGTGGCGTGCTGCCCAACAAGAATGAAGCTTTTATCATGTGGTCAAATAGAAAGACACTCCTTGCTGTAAATGTAATTAACAAACCTTATAAATTAGGAATCAAAATATTTTGCTAGTGTGCAAAAGGAATATACCGAAAAGCTTAATAAAGCACAAACAACAAAAATATAAAAAGCTGTAGTTCACAAAGTGTAAATGCAAAGGCAAGTCTTCCTTCATATCACAGAATTTGTTATAACTTCATTTAAGGTTTTGATCGCAACAGACAGAAGTAAAGCTATTATTGGGGTAGCATAACTCAACACCTCCTTTATATTCAATTTCCAGCAGAGATGGTGTTTCATGGGGTAAAACTCCAAGTGAAAAGATAGCCCACGCATTTTGTGCATTTATTTCACAACCACCAATGGCATCAATATTTGCAGTAAAAATCCTGTTTACGCTATGTAGCTTCAAAGTACCAGGAGTGACATAGAATCATGTCATGAAAGTTCATAGCTAAATTTATTAAACTTGTGAAGAACTTTCCTCTTAAGACATCCAAAATTGGCCGGAAAAAGGCATTATCTTATTATCTGATGGCAATAATTTGACCTTTTCAAATATAACACCCTGTATTTTATTTCATCATTGCATGACAATGCTTATAAGCTTTTTGCTGATATAGTTAAGTTAAATCCTCTTTATTTATACCTTGTAAAATTTGTTACATCATTGCAAAACGAGAAATGGGGGATGTTTTTTTTTAAAAAAAAAGGAGTCGAGTAGGCCGCTGTCGTTAAATTTGATACTTTCGTGTACTTCCAGTAACTGTACACACCTAATCTAATTGTCAATGATGAATTTCACGGGTGAAGAATTATTAGTGAATTAAAAGATAAGAGATAGATTTGAACTCATTCGTAAATTTCTGGTGGTCTAATTAAAGAGGAAAAGGAGTTGTAAGTTTCATTGGAGCTACATCCTCACCTTAGCGCTATGGAAATGACAGCGAAAAAGTGAAAAGAATAATATTGATATCAATCAATTCTACATTTATCAGTTGAATCAACATCAAGTAATGTTTTTATAAATGGAGTTGCGTGGTTTTCAAATGAATGCCATAATTAATAATGATAATAATAGGTTTAACCACATTATTAAGCAATCGAAAATCCTTACTAGATGAAGACTGTTGATCACCAAAATCGTTGGTCCCTTAAGTTTCTTAACCTGTCGTTAGATAAGCTACTAAGTATTGTACCAGACGTTATCATAGCTATGTTCATAACATCTTCCATTGTTGCCTTTCTCGAAATCTTTCATGGATTGTTTCTTCCAAATCGTTTTAAGTCATTTCCTCTTGGGCACCTATCCTATAGGAATTATTAACGACTCAATAATTTCCACTCCATGTATCAGTATTTTGTTCATCGTTGGTAGCCTGAGACAGAAGAAGAAGAAGGCATTGACCACGGCCATCAAGCCCATCATCCATAATGCTTGAACTGCTTCGAGCAAAGATGTCCATCTTGTGAGTATCTGTGGACGCCGCTGGCGCTAATCGACCTGGGCATAATCAGTTAAGAATGAATTAGCTTTCAAGGAGCTTTCCTCAAAGCGGGCTGAATTGTGAGGCCCGCTGTGGCCCCGGCTCGCAAAACACGAGGACATTGAATTTCTAACATGCCTACAGCGCGAGTTAAATTTAAATTACAAAGAGACGACGACGGCAGCGTTTTATTTTAAACGACAATTAAGATGCTACGGTGCACGGCGCGGAAAAAAGACGACGGCCCTCTGTACGGACGGCGGGGAAAAAACGAGCCGGCCATTTCTCTAAATTGCAATTTACTGGAAGCCGATGGCTCTTTTAAAAACGTTTCCACGGAGACACCAATTGGTCTGTCGGTAAGTAATGTGTATTTCGTCGGGCCGTAAACAGACCGAGTTGCTTTTTGCAAATTGAGGACGGCGCTGGAAAACTTCGTGCCATAAAAGGCTATTTAAGAAAAACCGTTAGAATTTGTCCTGTCTGTTATCCAAACGTTTTCAGCACAAGTGCTCTGCCGCCATTCAGAAGCTCAAAGCAACAAGAAATGGCTTGGCATTATACATGATGTTCATGTCTTACACTCAAAACTAAAGGACCCTTCTTCTTCTTGAACATGATGAATTCTTCTCAGTTTTTTGTCGAATTACTAACAGCATGTTCATTAAAACAAAATTCTAGGCGGACGTCCTACATCATTTCTGACTGCATTTTTGGAATCTGGAGCTCAAAATGCATCACTGTGCCGATTTTAAGCGAAAAATAATTTCCACGGAAAATGGAAAAAGAGCAAAGGCTAACCCCTTTGTTGTTTTTCACCTTGAAACTTGATGGCTTCGGATTACGCTAATTTTATGTTCATTTACTAATGTGGACCTGCTGCATTTCGGAGTGGTGTCAGTTTTGCTCTAGCTGCAACGGTTCGTCTGAAAAGTGGCCTAGAGTAGAAGGGTCCACTTGCGAAAAATTAATTTCTGGACGTCCTAGCTCATTTCTGACTGCATTTTTAGAATCTGGAGCTCAAAATACATCACTGTGCCGATTTTGAGCGAAAAATAATTTCCACAGAAAATTGAAAAAGAACAAAGGCTAACCCCTTTGTTGTTTTTTCACCTTGAAACTTGATGGTCTCCGATTACGCTAATTTTATGTTCATTTACTAATGTGGACCTGCTGCATTTCGGACCGGTTTCAGTTGGTCTCTAGCTGCAACGATTCGTCTGGAAAGTGGCCTAGACTAGAAGGGTCCACTTGCGAAAAATTAATTTCTGGGCGTCCTAGCTCATTTCTGACTGCATTTTTAGAATCTGGAGCTCAAAATACATCACTGTGCCGGTTTTGAGCGAAAAATAATTTCCACATAAAATTGAAAAAGAGCAAAGGCTAACCCCTTTGTTGTTTTTTCACCTTGAAACTTGATGGTCTCCGATTACGCTAATTTTATGTTCATTTACTAATGTGGACCTGCTCCATTTAGGACTGGTGTCAGTTGGTCTCAAACTACAACGGTTCGTCTGAAAAGTGGCCTAGAGTAGAAGGGTCCACTTGCGAAAAATTAATTTCTGGACGTCCTAGCTCATTTCTGACTGCATTTTTAGAATCTGGAGCTCAAAATACATCACTGTGCCGATTTTGAGCGAAAAATAATTTCCACGGAAAATTGAAAAAGAACAAAGGCTAACCCCTTTGTTATTTTTCACCTTGAAACTTGATGGTCTCCGATTTCGCTAATTTCATGTTCATTTACTAATGTGGACCTAATGTTGTTTTTTCACCTTGATACTTGATGGTCTCCGATTACGCTAATTTTATGATCATTTACTAATGTGGACCTGCTGCATTTGGGACCGGTGTCAGTTGGTCTCTAGCTGCAACGGTTTGTCTGAAAAGTGGCCTAGAGTAGATGGGACCACTTGCGAAAAATTAATTTCTGGACGTCCTAGCTCATTTCTGACTGCATTTTTGGAATCTGGAGCTCAAAATACATCACTGTGCCGATTTTGAGCGAGAAATAATTTCCACAGAAAATTGAAAAAGAGCAAAGGCTAACCCCTTTGTTGTTTTTTCACCTTGAAACTTGATGGTCTCCGATTACGCTAATTTTATGTTCATTTACTAATGTGGATCTGCTCCATTTAAGACTGGTGTCAGTTGGTCTCAAACTACAACGGTTCGTCTGAAAAATGGCCTAGAGTAGAAGGGTCCACTTGCGAAAATTAATTTCTGGACGTCCTAGCTCATTTCTGACTGCATTTTTAGAATCTGGAGCTCAAAATACATCACT
Source organism: Rhyzopertha dominica (assembly GCA_025024175.1). Classification (NCBI taxonomy): domain Eukaryota; kingdom Metazoa; phylum Arthropoda; class Insecta; order Coleoptera; family Bostrichidae; genus Rhyzopertha; species Rhyzopertha dominica. Next base: position 52,732,801 of record QCXZ01000138.1, on the reverse strand, counting down.
GTGCCGATTTTGAGCGAAAAATAATTTCCACAGAAAATTGAAAAAGAACAAAGGCTAACCCCTTTGTTGTTTTTTCACCTTGAAACTTGATGGTCTCCGATTTCGCTAATTTCATGTTCATTTACTAATGTGGACCTAATGTTGTTTTTTCACCTTGATACTTGATGGTCTCCGATTACGCTAATTATATGTGCATTTACTAATGTGGACCTGCTGCATTTGGGACCGGTGTCAGTTGGTCTCTAGCTGCAACGGTTCGTCTGAAAAGTGGCCTAGAGTAGAAGGGTCCACTTGCGAAAATTAATTTCTGGACGTCCTAGCTCATTTCTGACTGCATTTTTAGAATCTGGAGCTCAAAATACATCACTGTGCCGATTTTGAGCGAAAAATAATTTCCACAGAAAATTGAAAAAGAGCAAAGGCTAACCCCTTTGTTGTTTTTTCACCTTGAAACTTGATGGTCTCCGATTACGCTAATTTTATGTTCATTTACTAATGTGGACCTGCTCCATTTAGGACTGGTGTCAGTTGGTCTCAAACTACAACGGTTCGTCTGAAAAATGGCCTAGAGTAGAAGGGTCCACTTGCGAAAAATTAATTTCTGGGCGTCCTAGCTCATTTCTGACTGCATTTTTGGAATCTGGAGCTCAAAATACATCGCTGTACCGATTTTTATGCGAAAAATAATTTCCACAGAAAATTGAAAAAAAAAACAAAGGCTATAACCCCTTTGTTGTTTTTTCACCTTGATAGTTGATTGTCTCCGATTACGCTAATTTTATGTTCATTTACTAATGTGGACCTGCTACATTTGGGACTGGTGTCAGTTGGTCTCTAGCTGCAATGGTTTGTCTGAAAAGTGGCCTAGAGTAGATGGGACCACTTGCGAAAAATTAATTTCTGGACGTCCTAGCTCATTTCTGACTGCATTTTTGGAATCTGGAGCTCAAAATACATCCCTGTGTCGATTTTGAGCGAAAAATATATTCCACAGAAAATTGAAAAAGAGCAAAGGCTAACAACCCCTTTGTTAATTTTTCACCTTGAAACTTGATGGTCTCTGATTACGCTAATTTTAGGTTCATTTACTAATGTGGACCTGCTGCATTTGGGACAGGTGTCAGTTGGTCTCTAGCTGCAATGGTTCGTCTGAAAAGTGGCCTAGAGTAGAAGGGTCTGTTTGCGAAAAATTAATTTCTGGACGTCCTAGCTCATTTCTGACTGCATTTTTGGAATCTGGAGCTCAAAATGCATCGCTATGTCGATTTTGAGCGAAAAATAATTTCCACAGAAAATTGAAAAAGAGCAAAGGCTAAAACCCCTTTGTTGTTTTTTCACCTTGAAACTTGATGGTCTCCGATTACGCTAATTTCATGTTCATTTACTAATGTGGACCTGCTCCATTTAGGACTGGTGTCAGTTGGTCTCAAGCTACAACGGTTCGTCTGAAAAATGGCCTAGAGTAGAAGGGTCCACTTGCGAAAAATTAATTTCTGGACGTCCGAGCTCATTTCTGACTGCATTTTTGGAATCTGGAGCTCAAAATGCATCACTGTGCCGATTTTTAGCGAAAAATAATTTCCACAGAAAATGGGAAAAGAGCATAGGCTAACCCCTGTGTTGTTTTTTCACCTTGAAACTTGATGGTCTCCGATTACGCTAATTTTATGTTCATTTACTAATGTGGACCTGCTCCATTTAGGACTGGTGTCAGTTGGTCTCTAGCTGCAACGGTTCGTCTGAAAAGTGGCCTAGAGTAGAAGGGTCCATTTGCGAAAAATTAATTTCTGGACGTCCGAGCTCATTTCTGACTGCATTTTTGGAATCTGGAGCCCAAAATTCATTGCTGTGCCGATTTTGAGCGAAAAATAATTTCCACAGAAAATGAAAAAAGAGCATAGGCTAACCCCTGTGTTGTTTTTTCACCTTGAAACTTGATGGTCTCTGATTACGCTAATTTTATGTTCATTTACTAATGTGGACCTGCTCCATTTAGGACTGATGTCAGTTGGTCTCTAGCTGCAACGGTTCGTCTGAAAAGTGGCCTAGAGTAGAAGGGTCCATTTGCGAAAAATTAATTTCTGGACGTCCGAGCTCATTTCTGACTGCATTTTTGGAATCTGGAGCTCAAAATGCATCACTGTGCCGATTTTTAGCGAAAAATAATTTCCACAGAAAATGAAAAAAGAGCATAGGCTAACCCCTGTGTTGTTTTTTCACCTTGAAACTTGATGGTCTCTGATTACGCTAATTTTATGTTCATTTACTAATGTGGACCTGCTCCATTTAGGACTGATGTCAGTTGGTCTCTAGCTGCAACGGTTCGTCTGAAAAGTGGCCTAGAGTAGAAGGGTCCATTTGCGAAAAATTAATTTCTGGACGTCCTAGCTCATTTCTGACTGCATTTTTGGAATCTGGAGCCCAAAATTCATTGCTGTGCCGATTTTGAGCGAAAAATAATTTACACAGAAATACCTCTGGAGTAATTGTTGATCGAGCATCCGAATGTAGAAATATTTTGTTTAATAAAGGTACAAACATTAAGCATCCTATCTTTGAAACAAGAATCGATTATTATTTTATATTTTCAATTTCTTTCTTTTCAAATTGAATTAATTCTACACAATTTTCCTTAATCTACGCTACATGCTCACACTACAATCGTATTATAAAAATGTTGGAAAGTTTTCGGATCCCAGTTAAGAAGGTTTTGAAGGTGCTGGATTGATAAATCATTTCGTATAGTGCTTTTAGGAACTGTCATTGTAAGTAAATTAATTAGTTTTTTTAATACAAATACATCCCTACATCACCTTTTTTGCACCGCTCAGCGCTTTAGAAAACGAATCATCCCCACCACTCTTGTTAAAATTTTATTGCTAATTTTTTCGTACCAGTTTAAACAACATAATGGGAAAGAGTGCAGCAGGAGTTGCACTAAAAACTCTGCTCCTTTTAAAAGTAGGAAAGCCTAGCAATATACTAAATTGACATTTATAACTCCCTGTGAAATCTATCAAATCGGTTTAGAACTGATTAATATTGAAATCAGTGGTACTTACTTCGATTGTAAAGGTGCCTCGTTGACTTTGACATTGCATTTCTGGCGCCTGAGAGAACACCTGCGCCCATACAACATAGACAAACGTCATTCTTTTCACAATCGAACATATAGAAGGCCAAATTTTCGAACACTACCTACCACAGTCAACAAAAACCACAATACAAATTCCCTAAACTGGGGTAACTCGTAGAACAATGGCGACGATACATCTTGAGAGGTCCTACCACAAAGTCCTATTTAGACATGGTACTCCATACCTATTCATTCTTTGTAGGATGAATGGCACTCTAGTCACGGGTGGCGGTTTTATGAAAGACACGACTGGGACTCAATAAAAGTAATTGTATTTAAAACGCAGTTTAAGGCTTTTCGAACAAACGCCGCACTCGAAGTTTGTATGGCCGTCTCGAATCCACAAACCGTAATTTTATTAGCTTCTTTGTAGATGGGGCACATGGCAAGTCACAATGGGTCGTTAAAAACTATTAAAGACGAAAATTTTGTGAACTTTGTTTACAATATTGACCGATTACGTACCAACATTTGACGAAATACATTTAAAACATTTGCTTGAGGAAGAGACAAAAGAACGAACCGAAAATTGTTCGTTTAAACTAATTTCAGCACCCACATTTACTTCCACTTCAAAGTTTTACATATTTTATCGGAGTATGCGTGGTTTACGTTCCAGAACTAACGATTTCTTCAATAATTTTTGTTCGTCTGGGTTCAGTATTGTTGCATTATCTGAAACGTGGCTCACGGAGAATACTTCTGAAAATAAGATTATCCCTAACAATTTTTCTGTTTACTAACGAGATATAGAAGTATCTTTGTTCGAGCTACTAGAGGGGTGGGGTCCTTCTGGCCGCACATAGTAGGTTTGCTAGCTATAAAATCGATCTTTCTGCTTCAACTGATAAGGTTCCAATGGTTGATGTCAATGGAGCTAAAATCTGCTTCAATTTTTTCCATATACCTGCCTGGATTACCCAGTCGATAGTGAGATGTTTTTCAAATCAATTATATGATGATCTTTTTTTTAATTAATTGGTAGTTTTTATGTGATATTCAAGATGTTAATGGGGCATGTAGCAAATTTTACGAAATTCTTTACAGTACTTTTGAGCGTAGTATATCCAAATATATCTGTAACTAGACGTCGTTGATGAACAATTCCAGCTATAGAAGGGGACCCGGACTATACCCTTGGGTAGCTCCCAAAGTGGATGTAAGAATTTAAAATTTATATGTATGCAGGATGTTTCACGAATGATAATGACCCTGACAAAATTAAAAATGCAACCCAAAATACTTTTGCAGAGGTAACATTGATAATTGTTCATCGTCTTAAAAATATAAAACTTAGAGAGCTGTATAAATTCGTAAATTTTGACATAAACGTCAATCATTTGCTTTAAGTAAATTCGGTATTGTAAAACAATTTTTTTAAAATTGTTTATTCAATAACATTAATGTAATAAATGCTCAAATTGTCGTTAACATGCATTAACATTCCTGGAGTGATAGATTTACACGCATCAAGTATTTTATTTTCTAAATGTTCTACACTTTCAATCGGTGTTTGGTATACTTACTCTTTTACCATTCCCCACAGAAAAAAATCCAAAGGAGTAAGGTCCGGGCTTCTCGGTGGCCAAGGTATAATGTTTCTTAAAAAAAAATTAGATAAGTATTGCCGTTTAAACTATCGCGAAAAAAATAAGGCGCAACAATTTGATTCCCCAATATTCCGCACCAGACATTCGTCGAGTACATAGTTTGAAAATGTCCTTCTCGAATCCAACGTGGATTTTCTTGCGCATAATAATGCATGTTGTGTTAGTTAACTCTTGCTTGCTTCATCTCAGAAGCAAATGTTGTCATAAAATCTCACATTCAAATTTTGGTGTTCCCGAAAGAAGTTACAAAAAGCCAGTCTTTTAGGATAATCTGTCTCCTTTAAGGCCTGAACCAATTGCAAGTGATACGGATCAAATTGATTGCCTTTAATTATTCGGTGTACTGAAGACAGACTAATACCGGTTGCTCTTGAGACTACCCTTTGACTAATATGAGGATTTTCGTCAATCATTTCCAATACTCTAATTTCATTGTCAGGGCCTGTTGCTGTTCTTTCTCTTTTTCAGTGGTGGCCAGTTTGTCCTTAAAGTTAATTCAAGACTCTTGAAAGTTGTATCGGCAGGAGCTCTTCTATTTGGAAAACAATGTTTTTTTTTCGTCATTTGAATACATTTTGACTTTTAATAAATACAGTGACAGGAACCACAGCGCATAGCCGTCATGGATTCCCAATTTGTTTTTAAAATAATACAATTATGTAAAATAACCACATTGGCTATGAGAATGTATTTTGTGTAGTATTTTTAATTTCGACAAGGTCATTATCATTCGTGAACCATCCTGTATACAGGAATTAGAATCAAAGGAACAACAAAAGGGTAGAAATTCTGTGCACTTGAGCTTTGTTATTTATGCAGTGGACAGCCCCTGCTAACATAAGAATAACGAAAACGAAAGCTGCTATTTTTACAAGAATGCCACGGCGAATACTTACTTAATGACGGTTATCAAAAAATAGCAACACTGCCATATTTGCTCGCTCATTAAACCAAACGAGAACGATACGTGCGAACGCAAGGACAAGAAGGAGGTGACATTTACACCCCGGATATGGAGTCGTCTTTAATGTCCTGGGCGGAATGCGTGGAGCGTTGCCTCATTAGAAGGAATGCAGCGCTAAACTGACATGTGTTCAACTAATATTAATCATGTTTTGGATAGTAATTAAAGCGTCCTTTAATTGGGGGTGTTGTTGTCGCTTCCAGTTACGACGGTTGCGCTTCAGGTTTACGGTTTTACAGCTCTCGGCGACTCCTAAATTTTGTGCTAATTGTCTGTTGAGCAAAGTCTAAAAAAGCCAATTTACCGAGCGCGGCCATTAGCTGCGAGGTGAACAAATTACGACAAATGGCAAACAGTTTTACAAGTTGGTGTTATTTTAATCTGTTGCAGCATTCGTTGCACCACATGATCCTGCAAGACCCTTTTTCATAGATGGTGTAAGCACAAACTTCCGTCTATGCATCTAAGGAACTAATTTGACTTCTACATTAACATGAGGGTTGGCAGGCAACTGTAAAAAAAGCAAAAGGGGAACAAAAGAAATGAGTGAAAATTTATATAGACAAAATCTTTATCACAAATGATGTTTATTGAAAAGTTTTTCTAATTTTCTAGGTAAAATACTAATAGTGGGTGATTTCAATATAAATTGGAGAAGTGACTCCTACTATAGTTGTAAATTGAAGTAGATCACGCGGGACTGGAGTTTAGATCAGTTAGTGCAAAGTTATACGCATGTAAATAATCAGAGTCAAACATTAATAGATTTAGTATTTACAAATGACGCTACATGTGAGGTTTGTAATGAACCAAATATAACAGACCATCAGTTGATACATATAAGTTTAGGTTGTAGCAATAAAAGAAATGTTAGGAAGTGCACCGCGAGAAAGAAAGTAGAAGGTCCAATAGTTCTTAGGGATAAGTTAAATAATATTGATTACGACTATAGGAATGAAGACCTAAATTATAAATGCGAATTTTTCGTAAAAAGTGTTAGAGACATTATGAATCAATAAATTCTGTGAAAATAGAAATAGCTTGTAATGAAAATAAAAAGTGGTTTAACAAAAATGTTTTAGAAGCGATAAAAAAGAGAGATAATAGGTATAAAGAGTACCAATTATCTAGGCAACAAAATGACTGGAAACTGTATAAAAACAGCAGAAATGCATTAGTGAATATACATAAACAAACGTTTTTAAAAGAAAGTCTAGATGAATGTAGTAATAATCCAAAATTAATAGAGAAAACTTTAAAGACTCTAATATTAAAACCAAAAATGAATTTTACAATAATATAGTATTTGATAATAATATTAGTAGCTAACGACAAACAAAAACTAGTGCAATCATTTAATACATATTTTGTGAAAAGTTTGGAAGATATCATAGTAGGTATCCCAACTGCTACAGATTGCTTCGAAGTAAAAGTAACTTATGGAGTAAAGTTTGCAAATTTTAGGCTATTAGAAATACAAGAATTGCATAAAATAATATTAAAAATGCCTAATAAATCTAGACCAGATGAAATCGGTATTTCAATGTACAAGGAGAACTTTGAGGAGTTTGTACCATATCTGATTAATTTGATTAATGCTACCTTGGAGACGGGAGTTGTACCTGACGTTCTAAAAATTATACCTATTAGGAAAATGAGTAACACAGACAAATATAATGAGTTTAGAACAATGCATATGTTATCAGCATTAGATAAAATACTAGAGAAAACAGTATACATTCAATTAATAAATTTCTTAAGTGAGAATAGCGTAATATCGGAATTTCAGTCACAGTTGTGTGTGAAACTGCTGTTCAGTTTGTGCTGAATGAATGGAGGGTGGAGCGTCGTATGGGTAAGATAGTGGCGGTGGTGTTTCTTGAGACGGTTGATAGGATGCTGCTTATAAAAAAATTAAGGTCATACGGCATAGAAGAAATGGCTCTTGCCTGGTTTGAGAATTATTTGGTATATAGGTAACAAAGGGTGAGATGTGAAGATGTGGTTTCAAGCAATAGGTCAATAGATGTTGTTGTATTGGGTCCGTTACTTTTTGCAATCTACATTAATGATTTAGGGCAAGCAATTAGAAAGTGTAACTATCATCTATTTGCGGATGATACTGTGTTGTATGTTAGCGGAGAAAATATAGAGCAGGTAACGGATGATACTGCTGTAAATTGCTCTGAAACCTGACTGATTGTTCGGTAAAACATTTTTTTAGTCATATTGGGCTGCAATTGAATTGCAGTAACACGTTCCAATACTTTCGATAAGGTTAGCAGTAAACTAATCGATCTCAAGTCCCTCAATTACCATAATCTACCAATTTTTGGCAAAGGAACGACCATAGCACACTTGCAGCAACTTGGAAAAACGGAGTATTCTGTACAAAAATTTACTATATGTTTTATGATTGGTAATAGATAATATACACACATCAATAAAATAATTGTTCATTTCGTTGATAATTGCAAGGTTGTTATGAATTGAAACATCAGTTTTTGATTTGAACTGTAAATTTGATACTTTTTTCCAAAACTAACAAAGATTTTGTTTTTGAAATGATCGCTTCACATAGCCCTTTTTCTCTGTCGCATCGGCAGCATTTACCGAAATCCTAATGTCCTTATATCCATCCTTATTTGCAACAGGTTGCGTAATTTTATATTTTTTAAGAGCAGCATCCTTAGCAGTCTGTAAGCCAGGCTGCCGGGCGCACAACTGTGGAATGAATATCAAGTAACGCCAAAATGCTGCTATTGAAAATTTTCAAGTTTATCAGCAATATTAGAGTAGAACTGACGATGTAGATTATAAACAACACCAAAGCTATAGTCACGATTCCCACACCTCACCCCTAGGTAGAACTGCTCAACATTATTATACTACAATAAACTACCCTAAATTCTTAGTATAAAACAGAACTCCACCAGCCCTAGTTGCTGTATCTCGTCTGATACAGCAAAAACCCTCAATCTGAAGTCATCACAGCAAATTATTAGTCTACGTGTGAGCATCAAAAAAGAAAATTTTTACAGGAATTAATAATTCGTTGATAGTGACTTTTTTAAGTGTCTAAATACACATGTGTTACTTGTACTTTCAGAGCAGACCTTACATTTGGTACTTAAACAGCATGCCATTCGAAGTCAACCAGTTCCAGCCAGGTAACGTTCGCGATCAACCACGTAGGCCATTAAAATTGATGCTAATTGTCTTTTAAAAACAGTGTGAGAACAATTCTTGCACGAAGTCAGCGACTCTACAAAGCAGTTCGGCAACAATAACCGGCCACCCAGCCGGGGAAAAACTGGATGACGATTTTAATGTGTCCGCTTGTTAACAGTGGACAGTTGTAAAACATTGTTAAATCAATTAAAGCGGCCGGGCAATTTATAGTCCAATCAACATTTTTCGGATCGGGCGCGTATTAAAATACTTCACTTACGGAATATTGGACCGTTCGTATTTATGTTGTACAATTGTTGAATTTTTAGTGCCTCCTTCTCGGTCCAGGCAACGGCCCGGCCACCAAATAAAGAAAATCTGGAGCGAAAAAGGAGGGGCAATGAAATTTAATGGGGAGATCTTGTCAAATAATAATTGGATGCCGAATGCCGCTGGTTGGTTTTTCGGCGCGGGTCCTCTTAATTTCAAATTTAGCGGCAGGTAGTGATCGTATCAATTTTTACAAAGGGTTTTTTTTGTTCGGTCTGACTATTTTATTTACTGATCTTTTGGGAGCAAAGCAAATATAATAACAACTACAAGTACTTGAGCGGCAAAATTTTCCGTAAAAAGAGGGTTCCTACATGTTTTTAATATTTCATAAAGTTACTCTACCTACGAGGCACCTCGTATAATTAAGTGTGTATATAAACATGCCACTGCCTTTTATAACAACCAGCAGTCACCTTACTAACTGTACTTTGCTAGATAATTTTATTCGCCAGGTATATAACACCTGTCCCAACAATGGTCAAAAAATACAAAACAATTTCAGGTTATGTCAAATAACATAATTCCCAAACATAACTTTTCGCCAAAATACCTTGGAGTCACTCTAGAAACGTCTCTATTGCACAAGAAACATCTAGAAAACATCAGTAAAAAATTACAGACTAGAAATAACATCCTGCGTAAGCTTGGTGGGCAAACGAAAGTGTACTCTGTACTCCTGCAACTGCCTTGCTTTTTAGCACTGCTATATAGCACTCCTGTCTGGAAAAATAGTCATCAAGCAGGAAAAATTGACACTCAAGTGAATACTGCAATGCGACTAATCAGGGAACGATTAAGTTCTTTCAAACATTGCTCCTCCGGAGATTCGCAGACAGTTTGCTACGTATAAAGCTTGACAAAAATATCAAGTAGCCCCTAATGAGTTTCTGATTTCCTGAGATCTGCAAGAGCTACCTACAACTCGACTAACTTCCAGAAAACCTCTGTGGATAGATGATATCCTTCGCGCTCATTACACTATTGAAGATGGATGGTGTTCTGTTTGGCAACTTAAGAAACATGATTATAGATGCAACTTTTTTCTTAATAGATGGGATCCACCCTTCTTCTGAATGTGGAGACCTCTCCTAACAATTGAACATATGATCAACAGATGTCCCCATACAGCATGGTCTGGTGATTTTGCGTCTATCCATCGCGTAGATCAAGGTTTTTTTCCAATACTCTATCCAGAATAGTTATATACATGTGTGTATCTATTCTAAATAGAACGCAAATGCGAGATCCCTTATCGCTGAATGAGAAGATTTTTTCTTTCAACGCTTTTATAAAAGTCGACCGTACTTCCATGAAATTAACAGTACTATGTAATGTATTAATGATTTTCATAAGAATATATAACAGAGAAGTAAACCCAAAGTAGATGAGAGGATATGGACGACCACCTGTGATACCTCCCGAAGAAGAAGCTCAGGTATAAGGCTGTTTTTCCTTTAACTAAGCTAGAAGTATATATATTTGAATTAAAGTAAAAAAATTGTCCCATGTATGGGGTCTTGTCTCTACTGATTGTATTATATGTTTATTTTATTAATATTTATGTATTAGTAATGAAGGCAATATATTACGACTTTAGTAGAATTTCTAAGAGAACTCCCATACAGGGTAATACTACCAATCTCTTACCATCATTTCTGTCCTGATTAGAAGCTTTTAACTATTTTATCTTGACAGCTGTCTTCAGTGTTTTCCAAAATCACTTCCGTTTAATGACTGGACATATTTCATATAGAATTAAGCCTTAGGATGTTATGATCAACAGTTTGATTGTACCATTTATAACGATCTTCCAGGARGAAGTGTTTGAAAGAACAGTGAAGATTCAAATTATGAAGCTGAAAACTAATTTTTATCATATCGGTGCCTTTGATTGTAATGAATCCATCTGTWGTTGCGCAAATTAAAATCGCCGAAGATTAAAAAGCAGGTCGTCTGCTCCACAAACTCACGTCACGCCGGCTCATCAGAAGTTCTATTAAGGGAAGGCCGACGTAAAGGCAAAACCGCACCGCGCAGGGAGCAGRTCGTTAGGTAAACATAAGATAATGATCTGTTAGGTAAATTGGCTCAGTTATTCGCAGATATTTTTAATGGGATAAATCTTTAAATCCATTGTGCTATTCTCGTTAGGTTCGAACGAGCCGATCGTGGGATTTTCGACCTTCTGTCTGTCGGACGTAAGGTCGACCACGTCATATCTACGATCACACATGCAAATGCGAGCCGTTTGAAAAATAACGAACTCTAAAACCATTGATGTCCTAGTAGGCTTGTTAAGGGAGTTTAATGAAGAGTTCCGAAAGCGCATTGGATTTAGGACCGGTAGCGAATGAAAAGGTTATTCGGAAATGCATGGTTTGTTCGTCTCACAAAAGATAATTGGAAGTTTAAAATCGTATTGGACGAAAACGGGAAACCGTATTCAACTGACGACAACAAATCGAGTAATCAATTAAATATGTGAATACATAAAATGCAGAACACAATATACCTTAAATATATATACCTATATATTTTCTTATTTTTGGGGGTAATCGACCTTTTTGTTATTTATAATAGAGTGAACTCTCTAATTATTGCCAAGCTTTCGACTTTATTAAACTCTTCAGCAGAACTTGTGTGAAAACAGTTACAGAAAATTTAACATATTTAACCTATTCCGAGATTGCTAAAAATCAGCCACGTTCTCTAACGTACACCTATATACATATAAGGTAAATTTTCTCAATGTAATTTATATTAGATGACATTTCAAAATTAAAACAATACCAGATTTTTTTGTCAAAATTATAAAGTAAAGTCACAGTGCAAACGATGAAAATACTTTTTTTATATAGCATCCTAAAACTGTTTTCGTTTCAAATTTTAATGAAGAAGGTCAGGAGGCAGTAAACATGTGTAAATGTTACTTAATTCGTTTGTGTCTGATTTTTTGTGAATGGTGTTTTTTGTTCTAATAATATGGTACATTTCAAGGATTAATCTTTTATTGGTTTGTTGTTCTTTGTCTAAAATTTTAACGTTCTCTCAATCAACCCTATGATCGTTAATTAATATATGCTCAGCTATAACACATCTATCACGTGATGTCACTTTTGTGAAGAGCTAATCTATTAGACAGCCATTGGGATGTTTGTCCTACATAATTTTTACCACAACTGACACATTTTAAACAATAAACTACACCTGACTGAAATTTTAATGGTATTTTTGATTTGCTGTGACTAAACAGACTTTTAAATGCTCTCGTTGAAAAATTCTAATCATTTGTATTGTTAAACTAGTTGTTTTAGGAAGAGACCCAAAACGAATATCTTCATTATTTATGCTAGTAAGATTAGCAGCACGATCATTAACTGTATCAAATTCACTCATTATACGTGTTTCATAACCACTGGAATCTTATCTTATTTATTAAAACCTTTGGATATGAATTTTGAAAAAGTATAATTTTCAGTTTATATACCTTACAGATGGACATACCAAAGTATGTTGGGATGAAAGTTCTCTCTCATTCTTTTGAAATTATACCATCAAAGTAAACTTGGTATTAATTAGGGATACTTTGCAATTACCACCAAAATTTTGACCCACCACTACTTATCCAAACAGTGGCAAAAAATATCAAAATAAATTTTTGTAATMCATCACGACCAACATGACGCCCTTAAGTCAAACAAAATCCACTTCAAACGAAAKATTTCGGATACTCACTGAAAATGGACTGCATTTCCTTATTACAAATCGGAATGAAAAGTGTCTCGTTCCTTTGCAGCAATAATGTAAAGAAATAGATGATTTATTGGAATAATACTTGAACATTGTTGTAATACACTAGCAACAACTTCAAGGCCTAATGTCGATATTTCAGGATAATTTTTGTTTAATTCCATTTTCTTGAAATTTTATGCAACTTGACTAGTTATTTGTTTACTTCTTATTGTAATTACTACAATTGCCAAGACAATTTGTTTCTCACGGTTGTTATGTATTTTATATTTCCATTATAACTGTTCGAAAATTTATATGTATTTTATTTATTTTCATTTTTACTAAGTTGTCCTTTACACCTAATACAAATAACCATTGCTTTAACTAGAGAATTTATAGATGACACAGATAAATAATTTTGTTGCAAAGCCTATTTAAAAAACTTTAGTTATCAAAACTGTAAGGCCAGATAAAATTTACCCCAAAACTACTAATTTAGTAGTATTAAACACAGATGCTCGAGAACACAAAATGGTTAAACATTTGAGCAAATTTAAAAAAAAATACATGTATGATGTATTCACAGTACGATTCCTATTAGAAGATCTAGTCCACATCCAAATTTATGGTTGCAAGCTTGTATACTAGAAGTAACAGTCTCGAGCAAAACAAATTTTCAGTACTAAAAGTATTAAAGCAATTTTGTCCCATCTGTTGCCATCCTACAGACAAATCTAGCTTATAGGAATTTGGTGACAATCTAGACAGCTGGTCACCTCACTCCACTACGCTAACATCACTCACACCCTCATTATTTACTATTTCAAATCTCGACTAATGCGCATAGGCTCGATCATGTAGATCACCAACAGAAATGGGGCCCTATTAATAACCATCACACTTCAAAAACAATTTTCCAACAATGGGACGACAGACCTTAAATTACCTCCAATAAAAAAATATAACCACGTATATCTTCGRGCTTTATGCACGGTCACATTTGCTAGTAATGAGCACAATGCAATCAGGGYCCTATTCAGCGATCGGAAKAAAATGTTCTTTTKGTTTTACACGGCAACAGMAGTCCGATTGTTAAGCAATTAGAGATCATTTCACGGCACTGTACAATACTCTCATTCATTAGCAGCTTCATTCAAAGCACCTGGCCACCCGTTTCTGATACATCGCAGCGGGTACAGTCCTATTACTGTGGGGTGAGCACCTTTTGGTTCGATGACAACAATACTGKTTGGGATTCCTGTGGATACAGCGTTTCAGTTGCATTTCACAGTAGTTACATTCAAAATCTGATCGATTACAGTTTTTTAAGGATCCAATAACGAGTCTTTTAAACCTAACGTAGTAACCTTCTTCGGCAGACTCGCTAATCGGTAGTGATTACAGTCAATAATTTAACTACGTACTTAATAATTTTGTTGGATTCGTCTGATCAGATTATTATTTAATCAAACGTGCACAAGTTCGCGATTTCCTAGAGTTCATCCGTCACGTCATACCTTACGGCTTTGCATTTACACATACCTATGCTTTAAGCAGTATTCTGACTTAGTGATCTTCAAACATTTTCAGATGTTTTTACGAGATGACGATATATTTACTTTCAGAGCCTCACCAAGTTTACATCCACACAAACGATATACGTAAAATGGCAGGTTAATTATAGAAAAATTTTCATGGAGCCAAAAATGTAACCTTAGATGAAGAGATCTTTGTGTTCCAGCCTTCAACATCGAGTGCCACTAGCACTGAATCAAACAATGAGGCAGACTCAAGTTCTCCGGAGATGTACGTCAAAGACAATAATTCTGAAATCTGTCAAGTGCACCAGAATCAACCTCTAACCTGCAATGGACATGTGAAGGATGTGCTTCAGATTTTAATTTGAATGATCCTGGTACATAGCCACTTATTTTGACTAGTAAAATCGTTGATATGTTATGTAATGATATGTGTTTAGTAAATGGTGAAACGATTAAACGCGTGTTACTGTATAAAATTAAATTCTATATTTTGTTTTCCTTGTTTTGTAAAGCTACTACTTCAGTTCTGGTTATTCAGATTGGAACTATCATTCAGACTACTTCAATCGACAAAGAAATAATTTACAACATATTAAAGCTACTGAAAAGTGGTGTAAATTAAAAATGAAGCTTGAGAAAGATCTCACTATTGATAAGGATCTTCAGATGCCCCACAATCGGGAAAAAATCGTTGGCGTTCTATTTTAGTTTAGTTTTTGGCAAGCCAAAATCTGGCCTTTCGCGGTTCTATAGGTCGGAACTTTACAAACGAGATAATGGTAATTTTTAAAGGTTATAGAAATGTTGGCCAAAGATCCAAGATTATGAAGTCAAAATTTTTGATTCACCACCAGATATTAGCAACATTGAACAAATTACGTTTGTTGTAGATGTGTAAAATTATTAAACAATAATGCCGAAATAAAAGAAATTTTCTTGGGGTTGTATCCAGTAGTTAATACAAGGGGAGAACGATTTTATTAGAAACTTTACTACTACATTTCGGACTAGATCTTCAGGACATTCATTGTCAGGGATCATAACGGGGCCAATATGAAAGGGAAAAATATTGGACAAATCCTTCAATTGTTTTGGCGATTTTGTAAAAGAAAAATAGGTAAGACTACTCAACCTTTCTGAGTGGGTGTTATTTTTGTAACCCATCGCAGGTTGTAAAAAATAGCCTATGTATAAAAAAGTATTGCTTCTAAAGCAAACACTGCTTTAGTTGCCGTCTTATTTCTCAGTAAATTAAGATTACCTGATTCCCAGTGGATTCAATGTATAAATTGAAGATATAATTTCAATGACGATTTGTTTCAACTGGTCTTTTCCGTTGCAAAGATGGCAGCAGCAGATGTATAGATTTTTTAAGCAATCGCAAGAAAACAAGAATGAAGTTTGTCGGCACATTTTTATATCCTTTTCAAGCATATGATCGAATAAAGGTGTATGGAAAGTGATGTAACTGAATGTAATCGTGCTGCACCATCCCACATGGGATGGAAGACGAACTATATATTACACCGAGAGTGGAGCCCATAAATAATGTGCTTAAAAGAACGCACATTCTTAGCAGAAAACCACTGACCGCATCCAGTACATGGGTTTAATACATCGCAACAACGTCGATGATGCCCAGATCACCTATAATTTGGTCTGAATTGTGTGTTTGAATTCATTTGTTATTAAGTTCTAAGATTGTGTCTGCGAACCAGAGACCAACAAAATTTTCTTGTTGGATGTTCATGCTAACTCCAAACTTTTTCTATTTGTCATTCTTAAGGTAATGATCATGAAAATTTATAAATTTCAAGAATGTTTCCTACACATTTCGTTACAACAGATTTGAGTAATAGTCCTTACATTATTAACTTTATTAAACGAGGGTGAATGTTTGCAGTGTCCATAATTTAAGATCGCTGTCTCTTGAAAACACTGACAAAAGTTATTAGTCTGACGTTTCGATTACACCTGTAATCTTTGTCAAAGGCGAAGAACCTCAAAATTTGCCCGAAAGTAAATAAACAAATCGCCAAGGAAGCGAGACGTCATAGAAACAACATTCCAAACTGATATAAACGAACCTAACGACGAAAAAGGAACTACAAAATAGCCTTCCAAATATCACCTAAGTCATATTAGTATTCCTACAAATTTCTATAGTTTCTTTATTAGACGTTTGTGATAATAGTTTTCTCTATGTAAAATTTTTGTTTTATCAAAGTCAATCATGTGTTTAGTCAAATGTGAGTGTTCAGGTACGAATTATTTATCTATTTGTTGCAGCCTAGTAGTACGTATGTGTTCTTTCAGACGCGTACCTACTTTTCTTTTAGTTTGACCTTTGTAACGCTTGCCGCAAGAACAAGTAATTTTGTAAACACCTTCACCCTCTAAATGTACTCTGTCTTTAGTAGAACTTAAAATTTTATCTCAATTATTATATGTACTATCAAAAACTAAAATATCGTGTTTTCTAAGCATCCTCTTTAATTTTTCCGAAAGGCTGTACTGTACTGTACAAACTCAACTTCAATTTACTTTGTCCTGGCTGAGAATTTACTTGATTTGGATGAGCACTTTTATTAACAACTGACCAAATATTCTTATTGCTATAACCATTTCTTACTAGCGCTGATTTAAGTGATATATTTCTTTTTGTAAAGAACTTTCGTCTGAAATCCTTTGTGCTCTAACAAATAACGTCCTCATAAGACTATTCTTTCGAGAGGGATGGTGGTGAGATGTGGCATATAAATATATGTCTGTGTGTGTTGGTTTTCTGCAAACCTTGTGTCCTAACTGTCCAGTGCTTATTCTATAAATTTGGACATCCAAGAAAGGTAAACTACCATTGCGTTCTAATTCCACGGTAAATTTTATGTTAGGATTTTGACTGTTCAAATAATTTTGGAAATCTACACCGTGTGGTCAAATATCAAAAGTGTCATCATAATCTGGTTATCGTGTAACCTGGGGGATCGCTATTAAGCTTGGATTTGATGATATCTATCGTTTCAGGGATGGGTACTTTCGTAAATAAAGAAATCACGTCAAAACTAACTAAAATATCACCTTCTGAAATACTTAAACCTTTTATAATACCAATAAAGTCTGAARAATGTTTGATAAAACTACTTCCTCTCWTGTTAGTTACATTAACTTAACGTAAAATTCAGGATGGAGCTACAGTTATGCTCTCCAGTTTCCTTAGCATTTTTCAAAAACTTAAGAAATGCTTTACCTAGAATATTGTTAAATACGTGCTACATACTTATGGAGAATGATAATTGCTGTACAAATGATCCAATGGTTTTGGAACTAGACGACTCATATCTGATATTTCTTACTTGATCAAGATTGTTCAAAGGCAATATAGGTTCTCGAATTCGCCGTATACTTTTAAAGAACGGATGTTCTCTAATTTAATTTTTAAACCAGACAGGTTATGCGTGCATCGAAACGCGGGTTCTTTCATAGGTGGCCATCCCACGCGGCAACAGTTTTGGTATTGCTGATTAATACTAATATATTACAGCCTGCATAAATAAGTGGTATAAGGCATTGTGCTGAACATATTTATAGTTCATTAAGGCCCATTGGAACCTGTGTGGCCGGACACATCCCTAATTGTGCGGGCATAAGTCCCTAATAAGCGCGTAGCGCGACACTTTACACACCGCTGGAATAATTTATTTATAATGACGGAATAAATATCGGATTATAAAGATTTGTGTGGTGTAATGAATGCACGGTGCTGTCCGGCGCGGCTTAATTGATTGGGCCTTTGGTAAAAATACTTAAGGCCCGTAAGTGATGGCCCCCCGTTTTGTTTGTGGGAAAATATGGATTTATACGCAGAAAATTAGCAGGGATAGGCCAGAGAAAGGAAGTTATTTATGAAGGGTTTGAATTATACTCGTGTAGGTGTTAAACGACTGTGCGATTGTTATTGCTTTTGGTTTGGCCTCCAAATGACATAAATATGTGCCATTGTTGAACGCTGCTGTCGCTTTTTGATTACGTACCAAAAGGTTCATGTTTTCGATTAATACTGAGTTATTTTCATCAACATGCATGCATTTGTTCCTAATCATTATTGTCAATTGTCTTCAGTCAGCTGAAGACCAACAAAGAATAAACTATTTTTCATAGATTAATCACTGAAATTTGGGCAAAATATAGTCAGTACCATCTCAGCCAAAATAAGACCCCCAAGTGGGGATTTCTCGTTACTATTGAATAAGCTAAATGTTGATTTTAGAAATACAATCATAGGCGGTGATTTCAACTTAAAATTGTCCAATGTTTACCGAATTTATTCGTGTATTAAGTTCCTTCAATATAAAACCTGTTATCCATAAAGCAAGTAGACTACAAAATTGTTTAGACAACTTTTTAATTAATTTTGATAATTTTTATAGTGATGTTCTAGATTATCCTATCTCTGTCCATAATATAATATCTTTAAATGTAATACTGGCATCGTATTCCGCAAATCAAATGCAACTCTCACTATTGATCCAAAATTTTAAACCTTTTATCACTTTTACTAACTAAAAATATTAAATATTGTTCTTCATAAAAAATAATTAAACGTAACAACTTCGGCAGTCCAGTTTTTAATAGGTTCTTACGTACAATAAATGCGAGAGAACTTAAAATATTATTATGAATACTTGAAAATGTGCCCCTCGGTAGCCAATGAAACATGTTACTTAAAGTTTATACAATTGTATAGGAACAAAATTGAGAGCACTAAAAAATTCGGTAGATTCTTACATTAAGAAAAGTAATAATATCGCCAAGGCAATCTAAAATAGTATCACAAAAAGTTACACCAAATATTGAGCCCGACTCATTTTATGACTACTTTGTGTACAGTATTGACATCCAAACCCTGCCAAGCTTAATTAAAAATGACAACAAATTAATACCACCCTCTCTAATAAAATGAAGAATCCTAAGAGCCAAGACTTTTATCATATATCTGCTCCTATAGTTAGATCTATCAAAAATCTAATTGTAGTGCATTTAACTATGGTAATAAACAAATGCATTAACCACGAGTATTTTCTCAACATGCTCAAAATATCTGAAGTCATTCCTGTGTACAAAAAAAGAGATTACCAAAAAGATGTACCAAATTATTGACCTATTCCACTGGTCTCGGTGTTCAGTAAAATAGTTGAATCGCTATTAGAAAAACAAATTAAGGCCTTTGCTGAGAGACATGGTTTATTTATCAGTTTGGTTTAAGAAGCGGCTATAAAACCGAAAAAGGTATTACGAGTCTTACTTAAAAATAGCTATAGTTTGGTAATGGAAGATTGACGGGTGTTACTTTCTGCGATCTAAGTCTTTCATGACTTACTGATCAATAAATTAAGAATATTACGCTTCAATAACTCCAGTTGTTCCTTAATCGAGTTGTTCCTCAAACAGCGATAGCAAACTCTCTACTTTAATGCCACAAGGGTCGGTTTTAGACCATACCTCCTGCATCAGATCTCAAGCACAGACGCTGTACTTTTTGCTGACGATACAAGTATTATAAGTAAAAGCATCGACACTCAAAACCACCAGTAAAATCATGTCCACAATCTTGCAAGTTATAGTCCAGGTTACAAGAAAATTATCTTTCCCAGAAACTGTATAAGGAGTGAACGAGTTTAGAATCTTTCAAAGAATTTTACTAGCATTACCCTAACAATTTATATCAAAATTGTATATAATGATAATGATAGAAGAAGGATAAAACGCAACCCTTTACGCGAACAGCTCGAGTGGTTGGTACCATGCTAATTTGTTCTATGGGTGGTTTCTTGAAATCTTACTGCCACATATTTTGAAAGCCGGAAAACCCAGTAAACAGTTTATTGTCGTGGGAGATGACCTGGCACAACATTTTGCCCCTTCGGTCATAGTACTTGCATGACATCTATATGGCACCTGTCCCAGCAAATGCAGCACACTTAATGCAGGACCTACAGACAAAAGTGGAAAGCAATTCTTGACGCCCGGAGAAAAAAAGCCTCTATCCGGGGTCAATTTCAAAGGCACACTTCCTCAGATTACTGAAAAGGCGGTGGAATAAAATTTTAGGCAACAGACCTTTTTCCATGTAACCCTCAGGAAGTCTTAAAACGAAGCTGCCACTGGAAGATGCCTAGACTCTTGTTGGCTATTACAAGAGCAAAGAGGAATCAAGCACCCTACACTGAAAAGAAGAGGAGGGAAGAAATGTGGCCAGCAGATGGTTTCGACCAATGATCAAGGCAAGGAGAGTCCAGCTAAAGACTGCAGATTTCCACACTTTCTAGCGACCCTGTATAATTCAAAACCAAAACTAATAGTGGATCGCTCGCGCTATTCCGCCTTAAGATGAAAACATAAACAAGTTTGGCGGAATATACTTAGCAATTTGTCAACCACAGTAAATTGTCGAGTATTTAAATTCCTGGCCACTTGGCAGTGCCGCCAATCCTCGACTGCAGTTGCAGCTAAATCGGCGGGGATTGTCATCGCCCATCGTCAATTTGCCACGTTAATAAACAAATTACACGCTTTCTTAAGCGTCGTATGCAGCGGCCGAAATCGGCCGTTCGGGCCAATTTTCCAAATTGGATCACGTAATGCCGCGTCATTAGCGCTCGGACTTTCACGTCCGGCGATCACGAAGCCCATGATGGGCTAATAAATTGACACCGGCGCACAGCCAGACGAGATGTAGTTGTTTTGATTAACAACTTATTTTTGTTTCATTAGATAGCACGGCTAATTAGATATTGCCGCCAATTATTACGCTGCGGAATGGACGTTTTAAAACCACATTAATTACAGGTGGTAATCAATCAAAATCGTTTGTTATTAGTTGGCGATGTTGTATGGAAAAATCGCTCGCTGACCTTTTGATTACTGTGAGAAAAGTGCGAGATGGAGTCTGCGGGAGGATGTTTGTTATTAAACAAAAACCTGCTCGTAGTCCTTTTATCCATCAGCTTGTATAGTAATCGTACACATATTCTTAGTAATTAAGGATGTAGGAGATTGATTCTTACACAACGTACAAGTACAAGAAGTTCCAGCAGATGGTGCGTCGACAGTATTGGTAACGAGTCCCCTAATAATTAATAAAGACATAATAAAAAACTTAAGAAGCAAAAATATAGGAGGAACGAAACATCTACGACATTGTCAGGCTAAAGGAACGAGGTCCAGAATTCCATTCTATATCACACGACTTCTTCAGCTTTTATAGGCTATAGTTTCTAAATTTATAGGATAACAACCAATTATTAAGGTAGTACAGAATAAAAATAGATGGAAAATATGTAGCAGTTACAATTTCAAAGCAATGTAAGAATGACTGAATAAATTAATAAAGTTATCTACCACGGAATAAATAAAATAAAAACTTTAGCATATATGTGCTAGGCAACACATATAACTACTATAACTTGTTACAAAAAGAGCCAATCCCTAATTCAGCTGTTACGAAAAGATCGCCTTTTTTAAAATAACTGATTTACTGCCGATAGACATAGTATCTTTCTAGTACATTTTTTATATTTAACCTATACATAGGTATTAATATACCTGTACTTTAATGCAGTAATAATAGTTATTACATATTTCCCTAAATTACCAAAAAAATGGACATGGATCCTAAAGAGTAAAGTGGACTTACAATACAACTTCAACACAACAATAAAAACTAACTTAAAAAGGTCCCTCCTCATCTTGAATGTTTTCAGACCTTAATTTACTGGTTTAAGTAAGTTAATAGCGTCTATTATGTGTCAATTTTTGTAAGTTACCCCATTTAGGTCAATTTCTTCAGATTCATCCTCGTTATTGAACCTTACACAAGTATCGTTTGCAGGAGCGTAAAATGAAAGATTAAATTTTCCATTAAAGATGTCCAAAGGAAGGTAAAGAGCAAAAGGTCATTATCATATCATTTATACATTGAAAAGGCTGAAGTACAAACGTTAGTCCTATTTCTCTATACAGTACAGTAGACATATTGCCACTTATTGCATTAATTTTAACATCGCCCCTATATATTTGTGGGGCGTTTTTAAAGTAACGTATCACCTTTTTGTCGAAATTATAATCTAAACAACGTACTTCTTTCCAGACGAAACATCTTAAATTAAAGCACGACTTCTCGGGTAATCTCCATATTAAAATTTTGTGTTGAAGTTTACATGTATTAATTGATTTTCTAGAACACTAGTAGGAGAATAAATATCGTCTTCTGAACTACACTTGTACCAAGTTTTCATTCAATAAATTGAAGATGTATACCGCAAAACAACACGAAACGCTGGTAGCAATGTGGTGTCAAGAACTTTAATGACATTATTTGTTGAACAATTGTAGTCTCCTGGTCTGCTGTTTGTATCTACTGATATATTTCTAGTTGTTTTTTGTTATTAAATGTAGTCAATTCTCGCAATAACTTCGAGGGCTCAAATTATTAATTTTTAAATACCATCCATTTTCATTTCATACTACACACATGGTTTCTACAGAATTTGGAAACTAAATCCGGTCTTGCGTAAAAATCATGTATCTCGTAATCCAGCTGAGACATATCAGCATCCTTTCTTATTGCGCAATATCCACCAGGACCAGATGAAATTTTAATTGGGATACAAAATTAATCGGACATCTTTTTCCACGGCCGAGCTCTCTCAAATATCACGGCCAATTTGTATTAATTATCTAGCCGGGATCCCAAGCATTTTAATTGGGCGAATTTGGTGTATATGCAGTCAGTAGCCAGCTTGATTCAGGTGGTCTGGGAATTTTACAGATGTGTCCGTATTCGAACGTAATTATCGGAGCTACCGTTTTCGAAACGCTATTTGTGACGATCGGTTCATAAATCAGGTGAATTAATTCTGGAACAGGTAAGGTCTCGCTAACGAGAGATCAGGTATAATTTGGGTGCGACTTCTGATTTATTCTGTTTGGGACTGCCGAAGATAGGTCCACGAATTAGAACTGTAATTAAGAATACTTAACAGGACAACTTCATGTCAGCCATAAAAATCAAATATTAATTGTTTAATGAATAGTACGACAAGGTTTTAAAAATAAACAACAAAATGTATATTACAGTTACAGGAGGGCGAGGAATATACCATCTTAATGTCACCTAAGAAGCTTAGTATACAGACCTCAATATATCGCTGCTTTTTTTCCACATACTTGATTTGAGTACCCTTTTTTGCATAATTTTCGGTAACGCAATGGTAATAGATCATTTTCTTAGTTTCTTATAAGATAGCTTCCCCAAATTGTGCTTAAAATATTTGTAAAAGAATCACTTTGTTTGGAATCCTCAGTCAAAAGCAATAATAACTCTTGCTTTCAGTTTTATGCGTTATTTTATTGACGAACGGTATTTTGTTTCATTTCAAGAGAGAAGCATTGAGGTAGTTAAAGAAAGCTAGTAAAATTCTCACTAGGTAGCTCTAGCTTATGGCATACCAAAGTGCAAAAGCAATAATAATACTGTTATTTTATTTAAGCACTGAAGAGATAGGTTTACTACTTCTTAGCACGAGTTTCTTTAGTGAATAGGTCTGCAAACTTATGTTTTTAACGCATGTAACGAAAGTTTTGACACAAAATGTGTGGGATTTTTCGAATTGCATTAGCATTATCGTATTAACATTGCAGGCAAAACAATAATAAATGTCAATACTTGTGACATTTGTACTGGTTTGGCTTGTATTTATGTATTTATATTTCAAAATCAAAATATTTCCATCAGAAATACAAAATACAGAAATGGAGCTTCAGCGAGAAAGTTGGATCGGCGATTTCAAGTTTCCAATATGACCATCAGTAGGGATATTTCTAGAAATGATCTGAAATTTCATAAAAGACAAGAATGTCCCAAATACACGAATGTCTAGTTACAGACACCGCGATGTTGTAGAATACTACGGACAGTTCACTTTGCAAACAACAAAGTGATTGTTACGGACGATGAAAAGTATTTTTACTTTGGCCAACGCCGAAATGAAAGGAAATGATATCGAGAACACTCCGGATAATGTTAGATTTAAATGTAAAGCAAAATTCGCCGACAAAATATTAGTATTAGTATTAAAATTAAATTTCGCACTATTCAATGATAATGCCCCATCCTGTTGGAACCATAGATCTGGTCTTACTTGTGAATTTACATTTTGGAGAAGTACCGGTAAAATGTTTCTTAAAAAAATTAGATAAGTATTGCCGTTTAAACTATGACCCAACAATTTGATTCCTCAATATTCCGCATCAGACATTCGTCGAGCAGATAGTTTGAAAATGTCCTCGAATCCAACGTGGATTTTCTTGCGCATAATAATGCATGTTATGTTTGTTAACTCCACCATTATTAGAAAATCTTGCTTCATCTGAGAAGCAAATGTTGTCATAAAATCTCACATTCAAATTTTGGTGTTCCCGAGAAAAATTACAAAAATCCAGTCTTTTTGGATAATCTGTCTCCTTTAAGGGCTGAACCAATTGCAAGCGATACGGATGAAATTGATTGCCTGTAATTATTCGGTGTACTGAAGACAGACTAATACCGGTTGCTCTTGAGACTACCCTTTGACTAATATGAGGATCTCCAGTGCTCTAATTTCATTGTCAGGGCCTGTTGCTGTTCTTTCTCTTGATTTTTTCCAGGTGTGGCCAGTTTGTCCTTAAAGTTAATTCAAGTCTCTTGAAAATTGTACCGCCAGGAGCTCTTCTATTTGGAAAACGTTGTCTGTAGAAACGGGCAGCAGCGGACGTATTTTTCATGCATTCACCATAAATCAAAATCATATCTGTTTTTTCATCATTTGAATACATTTTGGCTTTTAATAAATACAGTGACAGGAACCATAGCGCATAGCCGTCATGGATTCCCAATTTATTTTTAAATAATACCATTATCCATTATGCAAAATAACCACATTGGCTATAAGAATGTATTTTGAGCTGCTTTTTAGTTTCGTCAGGGTCATTATCATTGGTGAAACATCGTGTAGAATTGTCCAAAGGCTGATGCGACATGTAAGCACAAAACTACAAGCCATCGAGGACCGAGGACCCTTGTCAGTGATGTCATTCTTGAAATGTGCTCTAGATTAGTGACAAAATGTAACACTATTTCATTATTTTCAGTATTATTAATTTTCTGCTTTGTAGAAAAACTTTTATTGCATACTGCCGTTTATTGTTTGAGTTTGGTAGCTTTATTGTTACCGATATGAATCTTTATAATGATTCCAGTTTTTACGAGCCCTTGTTCACAAAAATGTCACCTTAAGAGCGACAAAGCGACGACGGTTTGTTGGCAGCCGCTTCGGCCTAAAAAAAGGTCCGAATTTTTTAGATTCCTCTCGTAGATAATTGACCCCTGGCAAATGGCAAACGTGGTAATTCTAGAGGGGAGCGAAACGCCAGGATCATAAATCTGCGTTAATTATTGTTTTTTAAAAAATTAATAAATCATTATTTTAACGTTCGCCGTACAAATGGGCTAATGTAATTTAATATTTGAGCGAGATAATTAATCATACTTGACATAAGTTGGTAATTTTATGAAGGCGGCCTCTCCCGGCCGCATCACTTTTCATAAAATTAACCTTTTTAGAGACTCAGCATCTTAAATTAGTCCTCGTTTCACTCGCAGAATTCAAAGGAAAGCTAAACAAATTATTTGCGTCTTAATCGTGCCGATCGTCATAAAATCAGATTTATTGGGATCGGTGTGTGGTCGTTTAAGATTGTTTGCAACCCGACACCGCAGGTCGAAACAAATTTTTGGAAATGGGCGATCAATCTTACTGCGTTTGTGCTACACATGTTTTTAATAACCAGGAAATTTCTAATTATCTCGAAGTGTCAACAGATAATTGCTGTGGCGCTAGCGGCAATCGTCACGGTCAGGATGGCCCATGTGGTTAGCAAGAATGGCATTAGGTTTTCGGGATTTAACGTTTAAAGCGTGTAAGTACATGGAGTGTAGATGAAATGTTAAGCTAAACTACATTTGATCGTGTTGTGAGGTAAAACTTCTAAATCCCAACGTGTTTTTATGCCAAAAAATTTTTTTGACGGCTTACGTAAAATCCAGAACTTTGCGAAACAATAAGTGGAATCTTTACGAACATTTTATTGCCCGACAGACTGCACAACTGCACATTATACAGAACGACAATTTTAAAAGAACGTGAGATCTATAAATTTTAAAGAGAAAACTGTCATTGCAGTCCATTTGTACTATAGGGTTGGCATGATTAAAACAAAATATTTAAATCCCAATGTTTTAAACTTGTTTAAAACAACGCTCCTGTTTAAAACTTTGTTTTAAACAAATGTTTAAAACATTTGCTGTAAACAGTGTTTTTGTTAATGTTTTAAACAGTGTTTTTTTGACGACTACTGTGTGTGATCCATTAATTATTACTATTAAGCTCGTTTGCCCTCCACAAATAGATAGACAAGATTATTAGTAACTACATATCTACATAATATCACCCCGCATTTGCATTAAAAATGAATTGAATGCAAAACCAAGACCAGTTAGAAAATACGTAAACGTTTTTTCAAACTTAAAAAAAAAGAAGAAACATGCAGTATTCTGTTCGGCTTTTTATTCATACAACAACAGTTGTAGACAACAGTACAAATGAATAATTTAACTTTCACATTTTTTCATAGATATAATTTACAAACATTTTAAGACAACAAATAAAAGTCTTAATCTTAACGTAACATAAAAAACAATAAATAAGAAGTTCATTCAACACTTACTAGGTAATTATATCTTTAGTACAAAAAACACAAATAGTTACCAGAACTTGGGAATATAAAAAACAATAAAAAAATATCAGCATTTTTACTCTTTTTAGTAGTAGTGTCACCATATCATTTTTGCACTTCTTTCATTGAGCTCGCATTCCTATTATTTGTTAAAGTTGATATTAGCTAAAATCAACCCAGCAACCTTAAATCGGGGTATGTGATCTAGATTTTAAGAACAGTGTTCTCTCTAGCTTAAAATAAAAAAGAGAAACCGATTTATAATAATTAAAATTGTTGCGTAAACAAGAAAGACAAATGACAACTGATAATCGTAGTCATCTAGGGATTTTTAGACAACTGCTTCGCTCCGCGCTATCTGCTCGTATTTATTTTCACTAATATATGTATAGTAATATTCATGAGAGTTCATGTTTAAAACAGTGTTTAAAACGTTTTAAACATGTTTTCAACTAAGTTAAAAAAAACACGTTTTGACATTTCCGACGTGCCTGAAAAAACTAAAGTCTTCAAAATAAAACAACCCCATAAAATTTTCTTCATTACTAGCCCTATATAACACCTTAAGTTCTTGCAAAATTTGACTAATTATGTAGTACTCAATTTAAGAACTCCTATCCCGGATAAGTTTTTTTAAAGAATGGCACATATATTTTTATTCCATTAGGAGCTAAATTTAGTGATCGTCCATTTTTATTCAGGTATGTTGGTGTCTATTCTTAAAAGTTTAGAAAATATTTGCGCACAACACATTTTTATTTTAAGAAACGTTATAAATAAGAGCATATGCAAATAGGACTTTTGGAGAAATGGAAGAAATGTTTGGTGATAGATAGGAACACAATAAATTTCCACCTCGATCTCCTGATTTACCTAACACCTCTTGATAATTTTGTTTGGGGCTATGTAAAAGATGAAATGTGCAGAAAACTGACGTGACCACTAAACACGACTTATTAGAAAAAAATACGAGGGGCAGTTAATGATTTGGATCACGGAAGTATTTCGCAAGCATTTGAGTCTACCAAAAAAAAACTGAAAAGGGTATAACTCAATATGGTGATATGCTTAAACGTTTAGTCTTTAGTTTTCTTTCTGTGTTTTTTTTTACCTAATCACCATAAAATTCTTTTCGCTGTTGCTACTCTGGTTTTATTTTTTGTTGTCATTGTTACTGCGGATTTATCTTCATTTTGATTAATCGCGCAAAATCTTTCCAGGTACTCAACTGGGCGCGATGCACTTCATCTATAAGCCATTCCGAAAACAAAGGAAGTCCAGGAGCACTTTGTATACAAGTCGTTTTGTTTGTTTAAGGCACCGCATCGCTGTTCTAACCCAATTCCAAACCGGCGCTGCAGAAGGACGGGCATTATCTATGGAGCGGCGCTTTGTGGTCCATCTACTAATGACCGGCTTAGCTAAAACAACATTTAATTAGGTCCCTTTGACTTGTGTTATTTAGAAGGCTACACTGCTAAAACTGGAACCGCATAAATATCATTAGAAGTTGAACTCGGACCTTGGGCGCGAATAAGATTCGTTAAAAGCAGGAAGTGTCTCTATTTTAAATAAAATCGTCTCGATCTGTGTTTATTTGAAGCAGGTAACTTGTAGATGCGTGAATTGGAGGATCGGAGATCTTATTTTTTACAGTGTAGCATCATCCGAATAGGAGAACCCGTGTCGGTAGAGCCAAAGAGTGTTACCGCCGATGTCTCATATTGCGGGGTGGAGCACTCAGGCGCCAGCAACGTCTTCCTAGTTATGAGGTCAATTCTAATTGTTACTAACGTCATTTGGAAGATTTGTTGACTTGAGTCGTCATTTGATGACCACGGGTAACTTTTTTCAATGCCTCTCTTTCTGGTAAACTGCAAATTTGTATCCAGTTGATCTACTCTATTTTATTGAGTGATTTCCTTATCAATCAGTATACAGAGTGTCAATTAAGTAACGCATAATATACAAAATAAGAGTTATTTGCAAAATTCGAAAAAGCGCTCAATCAAGTAACTTAAGGCAATGGTTATTAAACCCTTCCTGAAACAGTGCCATAGAAAGGTTTTTGTTTTAAACATATATCCTTTATAATAAACAAGATGCTACTTTTTTAAGATTGTGCTTGAATTGTTCCAATTTTTTGTATCCCTTTTAGTTTCGGACACCCAAAATTCAATCCCCTGTATAGGGTAAACTCGGCTAATAGTAGATACGCATTCGCCCAAATCATCATCATCAGGACTTGCAAGCTATTCAATATTGTAGAGATAATTTTATAGCTTTGTTGTCGTTACCACCGCATACCAGTCACAAACTACAGCCGTTAGATTTAGAATTCTTCGGTCCACTAAAGTCTGCATAGAGCAAGGAATGGGTAAATCGATGGTGACCAGTCCAGACAACGTAATAACACAGATGCATGTTGCTGAATTATTGCCCAAAATTCCTTTAAAGCTGCTGCTATATTTCCTTACAATCCACAACCATTTGACGACATTGAATTTGCATCATCTTAAGTAACTGATGTATCAATGCTGAGTCCAAATGAAGAAACAGTTCTGAATAACGTTAATGAGAGATTAAATAGAGATTCCAGATCATGCTGTAAGTGTCCACGTTACACCACCTCATGAGACTGTTGTAAACTTAGATAATTTGGATATTATTTGTGAAGACAAGTATTTTGGCCATCCATGCAATTCGAATGGGTCCGAAGAGGCAAAAGAGCCAATGGATCCCAAAAATCGTAAATATTGTTATCTACTCAGTTTAAAGATGAATTAGAAACAGTTTAGAATGGGGAAAAAAGAGAAAAGAGGATGCTAAAATGACGACGTAGTGGTTTGCACAGGATCCCCTGGCTGAAGACTGGATAATGTAGATGACTGCAGGACTCATCTGTGCTAGGTATGTTACAGGAAAGTGTCAATGCAGCGACGGAGAATAACTTAATATCAATGTTTTGTCCCTTATTTAAAGAGAATTATTTAATTACTTGTTTTTATCTGGGGAGTTCTTGTTTTTTATTTAGAGTTATTAAATTTATTTGCTTTAACCCTTTTCCCTTACTTCTTGTGCTGAATTCGTTTTACTACTCTAAAGAATGTTTGTAATTGTAATACGCATAATTTCGTGTATTAGCGAGGCTTTTAAAGCGCTGAAACTCTACAAATATTTCCATAAGTCTACACCAGAAGAAGTAGTAACAAAACTAGAACCAATATTTCACTTGGGCAATCTTACCCTAACGAACATGAATTTTCTTATTCACTGGTATATCGATTACCCAACGTAGGTCTTTGTATTCACTATCTATACACATTTTTTAATTAACCATTAAACACCAGGCAATTAAATCTTACAAGGCAATAAATCACGAGCGAAATCTATTTACTCAAATGAAAGATTTATGTACTAAACAATTATTTTTATCGCCGTATTATCGTGTACGCTCAAACAAACGACTTTGCTCGTTACAAATGGACTGACAGTAGAACAATACCGAATTATCATGTAAAAGAACGGACAGGCCGTTAGAGCGGTCAAGAATTAAGTCATCAATGATTCTAATGTTCTACACAGGAAATAAAGGGTAACAGCAACGCAAATTACTACTTTTTAGACATCTCAAGGAAGTGAAGGAAACCATAAACCATAAACGAGCCCCACACATATTTCAAAAACACTGATTTTAATTCCGTTTCATCGAGCACAAGAAACCATAAGTCGCGGTGAACCTTATCGGGCAGAATTCAATTTACATATTTCAGATATGCCAGTAACTTTTCAGTTGGTTTAAAAACAGCGTTACCAACACAAATTAGTCACTGACAATTAATAATCTTTAATTATAGCTACAAGATTACAGAGGTCAGATGTGTCAGGGTTCGGCCACCACTGCAGGCACTAGATAACGCTGAACACATTATCGGATACCTATTTCTTATGCGTTTGACGTTAACGGCAGTGCACATCCAACGCGATTGTGCTACGTAAATTTGCAAAATTAAATCCTTGAATCGAATGGGCAACATTCTAGTGTCACTGGTAGATTATAAAGAAGATGGTATTATTTGAAAACTGAATGCATATTCCATATTCCAAGTATTTTTCATCCGTATTTGTTGACTCGAACAATCCCATTTATCGGAAGAGTTCATCTCGATTGGCTGCAATTAAATATGTATGTGCTTTCTTATTAACTGCGGACGATATTAGAAAAAAAATACAAGCTCTTCCAAACAGGGATAGGCCCTGATATGATACCAGTCATTTTCATAAAGGAATGCATGGATAATCTGTTGACCCCTCTTTAATAAATCATTTCCCAGAATCTAGAAAACTGCTGCGATTTCGCCAGTCTTTTTTTGTTGCTAGTTGCTAATATATCGCTGTGTTTCTTCTGTAGACAACTACAAATTTCTCCAGGAGGATATTGAAAAGTTGCAATCTACAGCGACAGTAATAACCATTTCTTTAACATTGATAAATGTTGCGCGATATCATTTACCAGGAATAAGAGCATTACAAAATTTTATTATAGTATAAACAGTAGCTTGATGAATAGGGTTAATTCAATTGGAGATTTGGGTGTTGTATTTGATTCAAAGATGCTATTTATTGAACATGTTTCCTATACTGTAAGGAAGGATTTATTTTTAGGAAATGGAATAATTCTTTTTCACCAGTATTTTGAATATATATTGTAATATATTGTGTACATTAATAGCCTCGAAAGGATTCAGAACAAATTGTTTAGATATATCGCTTATAAACTTCGTCTGGACCAGCAGAGTACTGATCTCATACGTGAACACTTTCGCATGCTGCCTCAGCAGCAGCGACGAAGTTTTGCAGATCTCCGTAATCTACACGGCATTTGTAATGGTGCAGTGGACTCGACAGTTATTTTGAGTATGCTAAATGTTTCGGTGCCCTCTCTGTATAAAACTAGGCATCATAATTTGTTTTATGTGCCAGTACACTTCATTAATGCATATCTTAGAAATATTAAGTCCTATAATTCATTAAGCAGGCTAACTAATACACGTTCTACAGATCTTTTTCTATAACTATAGATAGATTATGTATCCAATTATTCAGTTATATTTAGAAAGGCTTGTATCACAAATTCTCTCCTAGATGAACTTTCGCAGATAAACAGTCTTAAAAATAACTACAGATACAGTTGTAACAAATATTTGCTTCTGCAAGAAATTTTAACAAAAGCTCATAAATCACGAAAATTCATATTACAGTAATATATTATTCCAGTAAAGAACAACACAAATATCATGATAAAATTCCAATTATACACAATAAATAACATTATCTTCGCAAAAACTGATATTTTTTTATTCCAGTTGCACGCAAATAATTGTGTATGAGCTCTGTGCGTATTTTTATAAACGCGGTAAGACCACACATAGCATTTGTTTACACAAAAGAGCGGACTAATACAATATGAAATATTTTTAAAGCCGCGGAGTACAAGAGGTCAAATTAATTTTAGATAATCCTAATTTATTGTGATTAACTATTTCACATTGAGATAAGCTCGTTAATAACTTTAAACTGTGTCAGCTTTGTAATAATTTAATATCTTTATTACGTTGCTTAAAGTTGAATAAATTACGTGCGGCTAATGTCGAGGAATTTTTATTAATATCGTTCGCCAAGTATTTGTTTATTATTTTCACTTGTATCTAAAGTCGGGAGCATAAAAACTAATGGGCTATAAAACAGCTTGCGACAAGAGTTCTAAATGCTTGTTGACATGCTTGTGAACCTGAGGAATTTTCGAGTCAAATAGGTCACTATGATATCCAGGTAGACACGAAAAAACCTGTCAAATTAATAAGACGTTAAATTCTTGTTAAAACGCGGTTTGCAAAATGTCAATCAAGAATTGTATAGCACCTTGATCCCAAGTTGACACATCTGCTGACGTCTTTGTCCGCAGGTATGCTGTTCGATCAACAAATAACGAAGAAAAAAGTTAATTAAATGTACCGCAGAAAAGTAATTAAATTTCGTAATTAACAATAACGGAGACTGTTTAGCTGGGCACTTATCCTGTTTACTAGTTGATCTAACAATTTCGATAATCAACACTACAAAATTGCCCTTAGGTAATTCATTATACCGGACGCGGTTTGCAATTGCGTATATTTATTTATCTCATGTTAATCGTTTAATTAAGGAGACCACCGTGCCATCTAATATTATGCAGTATCACTGAGTATGAATTGCCAATTGAGATTAGCATAAATATTAACAAGTTTTTGACTTCTTGGCTGAATGACTGTTCTAAGGAAAACTAAAAACCTTAATTTTCAGTGAAATTAAATTTTGTATTTATTTTATATGGTAGGCCAGATGCAATTTTTTATTCGACAGCAAAATTTTGAAGCTTATTAATAATAATATTTATTTATTTATTTTCAAAAGACACGATACTTACCAATAGTGGACAATAGAAAGTTTAGCACTACAGGGGCGATATAATACAAGATAAATTAATCAAAGGAGTAAAAAAACAGATTAATTACATAGTAAATTAAAGTACAAAGATGAATTAAAAATAAATCAATTAAACCTAAGTTGGTACCTAATACAAAGGAAAGAAAACCTAATAGTTATTCAGCGAAATATAGTAGCWCACAAGCTTTTGTTTTACTGAGTTGGAATTGAAATGTAGATGAAATGAAATGAAATGTAAATTAATATTATTCCATGAAGAACTGTACATCTCTCATGTCGATATCAACATAGACACTTAAGGGATTTCCAAAAAACTTAGGGTATAAAGTACACCAAGTCAGATATAAAGACAGTAAACAAGAGTGACCCCCAGAAGCGATTGGAATATAGTTTTAAAAATTATAACTTTAGAATGATTTGTTTTATAAGGCCCTTTCTTTTGCAATGCCAAACTGGTATCATAAAACTATTTACAAATGCAGTTTTGTGAAATGCTTAATACCGGAATAAATAGGTTTAATAGAGATAATTAAAAATTATATTAATCACAACTTGAAGTCTTTAAAAGGCTTTAAAACCTATATTAGAAGTAACAATAAAACCTTTCGATTCTGATGGACTTCTATAAAACTATATTATATTTAGCGCAATCATAAACACAATTTGATTTAGAGTGGCAGCAAATCTATCAATCATAAAGTAGTTTTAAGTGCAAATTGATTTAAAATCCAAACGGTTGCTTAATTCAAATTTTAAGCACTTTAGAAGCCTTTGTTATAAAAGTATGTTGTATTTTAGTTATAAGTGCATTTATACCAACAACTTTAAAACTATTTTACTCTTTCAAGTTAGGATAAAACGATCGCAAAATTGTAGAAAATCAATTTAGCTTTTAAAATGTTACCTCAAGTTTAATGTTCTTAATTTTGTCTATAAACTCTATGTAGTTTTTCTTTCTTTTCTTTTTTTTTCAGTAGACAATTTATTTAGGAAGATACCTCACAAAAAAAAGATTGCAGATGCAACCAGTTTGTCTTGTCTTGTCTAGTAGTTGTAATCTTACGTTGTATAGGACTTAGATTTAAAGAATGTTTAGCTTATTTCAGATTTGATAGGTTAAGTCAAGAAGTCTCTAAATTATTGTGGTTAAAGGGTTTATTCATTATAATTTGATTCCTCAAAGTTGCTAAGTCTTCGCTATTTTCTATTAAATCGTTTGGGGACATGCAAGCTCAGCAAAGTGAGAGTTATTATTTTGATTATAAAATTAATCTATAAAAAACGTTTGAATACATTTGAAATTATTTTCAATTTAGGTGCTATTTGCACTTTGGCTGCATTTCTCATTATTTACACACAATCCAGCCTAATAAATCATGCTTCTAGACCAAAGGCAGCCAGCAATAGCCAAGCCAACTGGAATAATCCTTTGTCGCTTTTCTGGTCCTTCTACAGCCGTCAGGCGAAAGTAACACCTAAACGTGTCGAAATCTGATACAATCGTTAGTGACTCAAATCGAGCTTGACTAATATCGCCACTAATGGCCAACAAAATGGGTGCGCAATTATTTATCAACTCCATTCTTCGAAATTTACACTTTCATTGGTCACATGCGATCTTCGAATGTCCCTAATCAATGGCGCATGTGCTAATTTGATATTAAACGTACCACGATGAGAACTTCCTTCCGCCTGGCATACCCTGAAAGAACCCCATCGAGAGGACCGCTGCAAAGTCAAAATGATACGAGCCAGGGTGTTGTGTTTGAGCGGTAACCATGACGACCGGTTAACAATTGGAATCACGGCCATCTGCTCGTTTTATTGAGAGGAGCTCCCCTGATAATGACTCGTAAACGTTACTAAATATACTCGGCTATAGTATATTATTTCGTAGCGTGAAACGCATAATTTATAAACGTCAAGGGTGTCGGCTATTCTGGTACCGCTCGGGGCATTGTTAGAGTAATGATTAACTGGAAAGGCTACCAGCAAAAAGCGCCTCTTCGGGGACCTCGTTTGTAACTATTTAATGTACTTAATTGTCAAATTTGAATTTTGAATTATGGCGCCATTGTCGACGCTATTTATATTCTATTCGTATTGCTATGTTATGAATGAGTACCCAACAATTTTATAATAGATACACACAAAAAAACACTCTGGCACAAAAGTTTATTGTTAAATACACGAAAAAAAGAACGCGACAGGTCCTTTTTTGACAGTAGGCAATCGTATTCATTGGCCAGCCTAATACATACTAAAACACTAAGATCAATCCTTATGAACCTTCAATTCCAATTACTGCAAATAAAATTTGGTAATTTTGTATTAGTTAGTAACTGCAAACTGTGTATCAATTACTGTCGTTATAGATTTCGGACATATTTTAATGAGAGAGGCCATCCATTTATTGTTTTCGAGAAATTTACATTTCGAGTTTTGAAATGCACTAAATACACTACTGAGTGTTGTGTTATACCAAGAAAATTTGTAAGGCGAAAAT
Organism: Rhyzopertha dominica; assembly: GCA_025024175.1. NCBI lineage: Eukaryota > Metazoa > Arthropoda > Insecta > Coleoptera > Bostrichidae > Rhyzopertha > Rhyzopertha dominica. Next base: position 52,696,491 of record QCXZ01000138.1, on the reverse strand, counting down.
TTATTTGTTAGACTTTGTAGTATTCCGCAAAAATGCTCTTCAAAATCGTATTCTTAATGCGACAAGAAATCAGCAATTCAGTAAAGTGAAAGGCAGAAGAACCTTTTGAAAAACTGCTCATAATGGTTTAAGGAACTTACAGTTTTTCTGGGTTTTCATTGGACCTATTCTAATGTTAACAATACTTGCAACTGCAACTTGCTATAATAGCCGAAAGATTGTATAAAAATTAGACAAGAATTAGAAATTTTATTGGTAATTAAATACAAATTAACTAAAATTTTACGAAAGATACATTTTATAATAATGTATCACAACACACGAACACAACAAAATTCAAAAATACAGAGTGTTCTTCAATTCTTAGTGAGCCTAGTACGCTGTGTTACCGCCTCGAGAATTAATAATGGCCTGACATCTCCTAGGCATGCTCAAAATGCATCGATCAATGGCTTCTTGTGAAATCAAGAGGTTTTCAAAATCAGGACGGTTATGTATATTCGGCATAAATGGTGTTAACCTTCTTTGAAGCATGTCCCACACATACTTAATAGAATTCATGTCTGGCGATTGAGGAGGGCATGGAAGAACACGAATCTGTTCATCAGCCAACCAGTTGGTTATTCTCTGACCAAGCTCTGATCCAGCATTGTCAAACGAGGTCTGTTGGAGAATGATACCGTTCCAAACCATGATTTCAATTTATAGTGATCCAGTTGATCAAAAATTTATTTGAGAAATCATTTGGCCGCGCCAGGTATGAAATTTGCAGATGAAAAGATAATAAAGTGTATGTTCCTTAGACTATTTTGAGCAGTGTATATAAATATATAAACTTTACGCTACTATAGTTACTACCGAAATTCATGAAATTGAACTAAAAACAAATTTCTTTCTTTTCTTGTGTGTCAACGAGTCGAGCTTTTCATTTGTTACCTGTTATTATTTCTCGACAACACAATTTCTTTGAAGACTATACATTTCATTTGCGTTGCGTAAGGTATGTTTTAAAGTTGCAGTAAATTTTGGGGAAAAAACTACAAATTATATAGCCTTTACTTATTATAAAAATATGGATACCCTGGAATGGGGTGGATTGTATTTTAAACATCTAACAAAATACGTCGCATTGTTGAGGCTCTAAAGGAAGTTTTTTTGCCACTTTAAAGTCTTAAAATATTCATAATTAATTTTGAATTCCCAGCCTTTCCATTCTTCGATTTATCAGTTAGAGATTCATCATTCTCCAGAGTAGAGCCTAGGTTTTCTTCCAAGTTTACCAAATATCCATTACTCCACGTCAGGCAATATAGCAGAGAATACCTGATATGTTGAAGTACCTGATCTAGCTGATATTGTGGAAAACTTTAGAAGAAACGTCTGGGATTCCAGAGGAGGGATCCCTATCGTTCTGAATCCTGACCTTACCCTTGTGTGAACCATCCCAAATTTGACACCATTTGCCCCTCATTGATGCAAAGATTGAAATATCTAGTTGTCGCATGTTATGAGTTAAATTGATGAGACAAATTGGTATTACATCAATGTTAGTTTCCTGAGAAAAAAAATGGTTATATTATTGTTGCTTTTGTTACTCTTAATGAACATGACTACTTTACGATAGCTTGTTTCTTTTTCACTATTGTTCTGTAAATAAGTTGCCATACCTACGTCACCCAAATGTCTTGTTCATCATACCCGCTTCCTCGTTGACTCTTTCCTCCAAATAGGTTTTCTAAGAACTTCGCCTGGCCTGGTTGTTCCGAAAATTACATCGCAGTTTGCATCTTTTTGTTGGCCCCTTGTATGTCCAAATTGTTTTGCGTGGTCGGACTCTAATCCCATGAAAATGTTTTGAAAATAAATAGGAAGGCGTTGCGCACGTGCCTAAGATGACGGATCCCGTAATCCCATCAGGCATTTGCGCTTTTGCCCTTGATAGGTACAGAAAAATGGTGCTAGCGGTAAATATTAGCGCTCTTGTGAGGGTTTATAGTATTGCGGACATAAAGATAAGGGCCGCGTATATCTGCACTCATTATTACGGCACTTAAAGCAATTTAGAGGGAGTTAGACAAAGTTAAATGGGCTAAGGAACGGAAAAAAGCGCCTGCGGCGTTCGCATAATGAAAAATTAATGAAATTAATGTAGCAAGCGGCCTTTATAGTATTCTGACTACACGTGACACCTAAATGCGCTTTGTTTCGTCGAAATTTTCATTAAAATCTGAATTGGCTCCGCTATTGTCGGTCATTTGCGTTTATGATGCGTTGCGAGAGCGTTTTCCTGCGACAATTTTGACGGCAATTATTGCATACGCTGTCCGCGTATTCAAATGACGCAATATAAGCTGCAATAATGGAACACAGGGGGGTAATCCCCGTTTTACTGTTATTATTCACTGTTATCGCGGCCAAGTGACTTTTTTAGGGTTTTAATTCACATATATTAACTTGCCGGGTGTATCTGTGCGAAAGGAATTGCCGAGGGTGGGTTGGGTTGGTTTCAAAATGCACAGGGTAAGTTTAGGCCTGTTAAAGGTAATGTCTAACTTGCAGAAATTAACAAAATGCAAACTGATAATCAGAGACAAAAACGATCAAAGCCATATTCACAGAACATTAGCACAAATATACATGGTGATGTAGAACATTCTCGTTTTAATTTAAAACAGGATAGTTAGGAACACGTATATTTTCTGAAACTGCAGCAAGTGAATCATATACACAATAAACAGTGACAAATTTAAAAATTTGTGTGTGTGTGTGTGTGGTGTTCCAAATATCCAATTTCATCCTCCTTTGGAACTGGATGTTGATTGTGGTAATGACCTCATGAGAAAGAATAATGTTCCTGATTTGGTCTTTTTGTTTAGAAAAGCGATTATTCAAAACTGTTTGAATTTTTTGCCAATATAGACTGGGACTTTATTGCATCATACAGTGAGATTACTGATGTGGTTTTGCAGTTCTATAATATAATATTTGAAGGAATAGAACAGTTTGTTCCAAAAGCTGTTGTTAAAATTGACAAATTTTCTAAATGGTACAGCTCTGATCTGATGAAGCTCAATAAACATAAAAATAAGCTCCACAAAAGGTACAAAAAATCTGGATTACAAAGACACTACGATCTATACTCTGATGTACGTAAAGAAGTCATATGTTACCAGTATTGAGGACACTATTTCTGCTAGCATAAAATCATTCTGGATTTCGTTCACTCTCTCAAAATGGAAAATGGTTTACCTCAACTAATGACCTATGATACTTCTTTGACAACCGCTGGGGACATTATTGAGACATTTGCACGGCATTTTCAGTACTGCACTTGATCCTGTGTGTGATGAACTGTTACTCTCAGATAATTTATTGTCAGCACATAGTTATACCATTGAGGAAGTCACAAGTAAGACTGAGAATCTTGACACAAATAAGGATACTGCCCCTGATGGTGTTCCACTGCTATTTCTTAAACCATGTGTATCAGTATCAGCTCAAGCTTTACAAATTTTTGGAAGTTATCCACAATATTTCCTGTTTTCAAATCTGGTGACAGGAATGAAATAAAAAACTGCAGAGGAATTTCATTGATATCAGTGATGGAGAAAGTGTTAGAAATAGGTTACAGGTGTATGCAGAAACTGAGGTGGAAGAGTGCGATTTTCGTAAAGAGCGTTCAGTAACGGATCTAATTTTCATACTCAATGAGGTATACGCAACATGTTATGATCATAACATTGGATTGCATGTAGCTATCATCAATTTCAAGCGGGCTTATGACTCTATAAAAAGAAGTAGCATTTTTTCGGCTATGAAAGAAATGAGCATACCACATAAATTGATACGCTTGGTCAAGGCGACAGCAGATGACTCTAAGTGCAAAGTTAGAATCAATGGCTGTGTATCAACGCCCCTCACATTGAAAAGAGGACTTAGACAAGGAGACCCCTTGTCAACAATCATTTTTAACATTCTCCTAAAATAAATTATTAGAAAAATTGGGTTAAATAAATCAGGAACAGTGCTAAATAGGAGTCATCAATGTCTTGCATTTGCTGATGACGTAACCATCCTAGCAAGAATTGCAAATAGCAATGAGAAATCTTGAAGCTGCATGAGGGAGTGTAGGATTTGAAATTAACACTGACAAAACAAAATATATGCAAGTAAATACCAAAGATAACAACAGGACATTAGAAATTATGGAAAAGGGGGAATGATGGAAATAGACAGGGTGGATATACCTAGGAGTGTTAATAACTAGACAATTTATAAATGTGATAATGATCGTCTAGAGAGATTACAATTCAAGTTTGTTAAGTATTTGTTATGGAAGCTTGGTTTAGGTATGCACTTACTGGTTTCAAAAGTCTTGAGATCAGAAAGAAAATTTCTAAGCTTCACTTGATGGTATCACTGAATGCGGCGTTTTGCTTTGTCTGTTAGGTTTACATGTATACCCCTGTAATACTAGATCAGGTGTGCTCTTTATTACTATCTTTCATGGAACAAATTATAAATCCAGATCAGTAGTAGATAGAACAGTGCATGTTAGTGAATAGTTTGGCTTGTAACGTATACATTTTTATAGATCCTTTCAATCCTTTAAAAGAACTGTAATCTGTATATACAAGGAATGAAATGAAGTATTGTTTGTTCTTAATACCAAATTGGTATATGTAAGCATTTCGGTTTTATTATACATTGTAAAAAAATTAGTTTGTGGAAATATCTTATTATATGATATGTATATTCCTTTAATATAATCGCCTAACCACTTTATGTCTCTACTATTTGATTAACAAAATTTCGTTGTCGCAATGTAGCTAGACAAGATTGCCACACTTATAATGTATTATACAGGGTGATAGATTAATAGTGCCTACGAGACAGGTTGCTTATTAAATTGAATATTTTGGACTCTTTTCAACAAAATGTATTTTATTTTAGAGCGGAAATAAAATTTGTCCTTACGAGAACCCGAAATTTAAACAAACAACTTGTAAAAAATATGACACTTAAAAAAACTCCCAGAATACTAAAAAATTTCTTTTAACATTATTATTAACATTAAAGTATTTATCATGTAATTTTTTAGAAAGTCCATGTCCACGAAAAAGAAAAATTATTTATTTGTAACTCCAAAAACAGTGTGAACAAAACCATAGAAACTCAAACCTTACAATAAATTCTCAAAATGTGCATCACCTCTTTCCATACAATAATACAGACGGTTCTCGAACTCCTGCTGCACTTTTCGGAAAGTTTCAGGTGGAATCCTCCTGCACTCGTTAATAATTCTTTCTCACAGATCGTCCAGGCTAGTAGGTTGTGTTTTGTAAACCACAGATTTTAAATGACCCCATAGAAAGAAATCTAAAGCAGTCAAATCGGGTAATCGTGGCGGCCATTCAATTATTCCACGCCTACCAATCCAATGAAGAGGAAATCTATGATTTAACCAATTTCGCACATTAATGGCGTAATGCGGTGGGGCTCCATCATGTTGGTAAAACAATTCGTATTCATCCAACATTGGATTTCCTTCAGGGTCACGTTGGTTTTCTAATTGCTCTGTGATTAAAGGATCAATAACGTTATCAAGTAATTCTAAATACATTCCCCCATTTAGCGTCCCGTCAATGAAAATTGGACGTACAATTGCGTTGCCAAGTATTCCAGCCCAGACGTTCAGCTTCTGAGGAACTTGTGTATGACCTTCTCGAAAAATATAAGGATCTTCGTCACTCCAGTACCTGACGTTATGTTTATTTACAGAGCCGTTCAAATTTTTTATTTTTTATTAGATTTGGATTTACTATAATCTTTTCTGTCATAATTTCGCAAAATTGCAGTCTTCTATCGAAGTCATCTTCGCCGAGTTCCTAGAGGGTTTTCATCTTATAGGGATGGAATTTGTGCAGTTTTGTAACTTTCCTTACAGATGAATAAGAAAGTCCAGTGGCTGTAGAAATGTTACGCAAAAAGCTAGTTGGATCCATTGCAAAATGACCAAGTACTTCAAGTTCGGCCATTTCATCAACGACTCTATTCCCTGCCCTTTTTTTGTTTACTACAGATCCAGTGTCTTGAAATTTCTGCACGAAATCGAGAATGTACCTAGCGTCAACATTTTTATCGGGGTGCCGTTCGTTAAACAGCCTTGCTGACGCACGAGCACAGCTATGCTCAGCACCGTAAATAAAAATTATTTCTACCCTTTCGGCAGTTGAATAAACCATTATCACTTGGACTCTCACTTTAAAATTTCACGCGATTTATAAAAAGGAATGTGAGCAAAAAGATGGTCGTGCCAAAGAAGTAGCCAAAAAGTTGAAACAAAAAATTCGAAACACAAAGTAGATAATTATTTAGCCAATTCAGTATAAACTGTCGAGTTGCAATATCAAGTAATGTCGAAAGAAAATTTTAAGTATTTTTGGCATTTTGCTTAGGTGTAACAATTATTTTTTAACAAGTTTTTTTAGGCTTCAGTAAGGACAATTTTTATTGTAACTGCAAGACAATAAATTTTGTTAAAAAAAACCAAAATATTCCATTTTATAAGCCACTTGCTACAATGCACTTTTTGACCCACTACCCCGTCAATGGGTAAAAAATAGTAAAACTAATTACATGGCAAGACTCCTTGTGTAATAAGCTTTTAAATGATGTATCGTAAGATGGGTAGTTTCATTTAAAGGGGTATCTACCCCGCTAAGAGGGTAAGCGCTATCCATTAAAAACTTATCTCAAAAGTTGTCCCCATGCAAACAAAAGTTTACCTGTTTTTGCAAAATTTTAAATTTTTCCTCTATTTAAAGTTATTTAAGGTGTGAAGTTTTCAAAACATCACCCTGTATAAGTCCCAAAATGAATCAAACCTATATCCTCAGTGAATTAACTTTTCGATGACCTTAACAAACAAATTTATCAGTGAAGTGATCTTTATCTTACAAATTAAGATAGATGAACGATCTGGTACGTTCCGCTACCACTTTAACTCAGCCTAGCAGCCTTCGTCAGGGGAAACAACGAAACTTCTGGCAACCAGAAAGAACCAACAATCCTTTCGAGCTTCCCCGTTCCTTGTTTGGTTTCGTTGCAGCAGGTAAGCGGATTATCCGCGAAAGTTAACGGTTCTGAATTAGCGAAATTCCATTAGCAAACAGCATTATGCTAACTAGATTATTACGAGTGACAAACGGACCACCCCGGCAAACATCGCACCCCCGCTGCGGCGCATTGTCGGAGTTAAACGACGTTTAGAAGTTAACTCCGGATTAACAGTTTGAGTGACGTGCCGGCCATCGGTCCCCCTATCGATGATTGTTTGACAGATGACAGACACGTGTTGGACAAAATAGACGACCCCCCGACGGTTTCATTCGGCGGGCATAGATTGCTACCGGAGGATTTGGAAGTTAATCGCGTGTTGCCGGTTGATAATGGATGACGCCGCGAGAGAGACCTCAGATGAATTTTTTTCGGGGTGATGGGGTTTGGATCCGGTCGATCAGAGACAGTTAGCTGCGGTACATTGAGCTAAACCCATGTAATTGTTCAAGAACAAAATTAACTGTTAAGTTATATGAGCAACTGGATGAACTGGTAGAAAAATCCGGGTTAGTTGGCCGGAGTCGTGGCGGTTTCCTTCCCGCTGTCGTTCGCTCACTGCCGTGATGAGCATCTTCAGCATCGGGTTCATAGTAAACGTAATTGTCTCTGAAGATGCTCACAACAACAGTGGTCGAAACGTCAGCGACGAGGAAATCTGCCACGGCCAATGGATTCGTAATCATCTATACTATTACGGATTCCGATCATAAAAGCCTTAATCACTATGTTAGGGGCGTAGAAATTTAAGGCTTTGATTTTTGATAGTGAATGTAACAACACTGAATTGGAAAAATGGAGTTTTATTATAAGAAAAATAAACGCCAAGTGCTTATAGAATCTCCATCAGATAACGGCCACAAAAATAAACTGTAAAAGTGGCCGCTAACGAGAGGTGGCCGTTATGAAGAGGGTAGTTTATTCGAATTTGTTTTATTAATGGATACATGGGATTACGTATAGGTATATCTCTGTAACTTACCATACATACTGTCCTATGATCAAAAACCAAATAAATGAAAATAAATATAAGAGCAAATAAACCATAGAATATACATATCAACATTTATTTACATACATATTACAATAGGCTGTACATACTAGTGTTACAATTTTACAAGTATTCCTCAAAGGAAGTTTGTTTCAGGTTTTTCAGTTTTGTTTGAAAAATATGAGACCCATATTTTGATAGTATTTGAACAATATCTACAGCAAGGTCATTTTTTCCTTACTAAACAAGAAGTTCTGGAAGTCCAAAAGCTTTTTACATACTTCACTCATGTCTTTAATGTTTGATGTGTTATTTTCATGCTCTTCAACTTCACATTCACTGTCACAATCTTTATCGGTGCTTTTTAGCTCGTCTATGACTTCCTGAATACAGAAATTAGAGTTTTCAGTCAAAATATTTTCATCAATAGGTGCGTAGTTTTCAATGCTTGTCCCATTAATATTTTTTAATGAAGAAAAAGATGGCCCAATGGAATGTTGTCTTCCTCGTCAAAACTGTCTTCATGCCGAGCAAGGTCAGAAAATCCAGCTTTCGCAAAGCATTTTGAAATTGTAGCAGCACAAGCCGATGATATCCATGTTAGGTTGACACTTTTTCTGCGTCTTCTTAAGAGTTTTCGCCATTAGTGAAGCTTAGTAGTCTTTTAATAAGGTGTTTTCTATATTTTACCTTAAAACTATGGATAATACCTTGATCAAGTGGTCGGCAGTGCGAAGTTGTATTAGGAGGCAAGAACACTATCTGCACATTTTGTAACAGCAGTTTTGGTTGAGACGTGGCATTATCAAAAAATAATAATACATTTCTATTTTCTTTTTTTCGTCAAATTTTCTTAGCCAAGATGTCATAATTTCTGTCGTCATCCAGGCTTTTTTATTTGACACCCACTCCAAAGGAAGTTTGTTTATTTCAGCCCCTTGAAAGGGTGATGTGCCGTTGGCAAAATTTTTCTAGTCATCCATTAGCAGCTTTAAAATGTTCAATTTTTAAACTTGTGGCTACTTCTAAGGCTTTTTCTTTTATGATAGGTCCAGTTGTAAACAACGTCGTCTATAACTTATCCTTCCGTTTTAGGGAATTTTCTGTTGTAGATTACAACCCTCTTCAAAAAGCTTCATTAATTCGCGTTTATTTTTTATGATGTCACTGATTTGTGTCCTTCCAACACTATACCAGCCAGTTTTCTCGCACTTATCACTTTCCACAATAATATTTGTATTTAACGTGACCGGTAATAAAAGGGTTTCTTTCTTCCAAGAAATGCTAGCTTTAATGGCCGCTTTATGGGGGTGCCGCTATTAGGGGTTTTCCCACATACCTGGAATTGGAAATTTATAGTGTCCGTTTTTAGAGGTTTCCGCTTGTAAGAGGTGGCCGAAAATAGAGGTTTTACTGTATTTCTATCTGCTAAAAATATGAAGGACGTAAAGGTAGATTACCATGAAAGTGTTACGGCTGAAATTTTTTGAGAATAACTGCTACCAATGCGTTTTATTCAAATAAAGAAGAAATCAAAGATTTTCTTTTAAAAGATGATTTATATTTTAAATAATGTTATAAAGAGAAGCAACTCTCGGAGGTTCTAAAGACAAGCTGTTTTGAGGAAACATTCCCGATTGATGTTAGGCTAAAGAGCATGGACACAGTTTTATGGTTACCGCCGTATCACTGTACCTTTTATCCATTTGAAGTGATTTGACACAAACTTAAGAGTTATGTAGGGAGGTAAAATACTGCACCAGAATTTGGTGAGAGCAGCATACAAACTAGAGGGAACTAGAGGGAACGACTGGTAGTGGAATTAATAATTCAACTTAGCGACGGTGATGAAACAGACGACCACAGTGACTTTTTATAAGTGACTAAATCATTAATTAATTAATTCCAAGAAACACATTTTGAAGATTCTGGAAGACCAAATAATTCTCTCTGGGAGGCGTCACAAATTCTTGATCTGCTATTATCCTCAAAAAAAAATGTCAAAATGAACAATTTGATCCTGAAAAAGCGGGATGAAAAAATTACTGTCCTTAAGCAAATATACATCATATCAAGTAAAATTATTCATCGCATTAGGTAGTTGAAAAAGCTTGTGTTTTTGTCATCTATTTATCTAAATCTTCTCTGGTTTCTTAACCCACTTCTGCAGGACACTTTTGAAGGTTGCTGCCTGTCAGATGAAGACATCATCTCGACTTTCCACACGCTCACTGAATTCTCCCCAGATGCATTTTTCAAGACACTAATAAGACAGCAGTTAACAAGCGGGATAAGCGGCGAGCACTACAAATCAAAATAACAAGAAAATCAATTACGTGAGCGTGCCCATCCGTCAGTGCCGTACACCTATACTATCATTGGGACAATTCACCTGATTGGCAGATGCAAAGCACTTTTCCCGCCTAGCAGGCGGTTATTATCCCAATTCCCATTGGTTAAACCAGTTAAGAGGGGATATAATAAAATCAATTTAATGTTGCGAGTAAGTCATGAAAGCAGAAACGTGCTTTACAACTGTGCAAGAGGAAAAGGGGCTTGATAGCCCAGGGGCAATGCGGCCGATATAGGGACAGGATACATTTTCCTAATGATACTCCTCACAAAGCAAAAAATGCTCAGGATTCAAATTTCTATAAGATATCTTTTACTAGTCTGTACTTTTATTTACCAATTTCGCAGCTTCGTATCGAAAAATGCTGATTTCTAACAATACGCGACGTACTTACATCTACTGAATACTAACAATAGGTCCCTCTGTGGTTTACTCCAATCTTTCTCCATATCAGAAGCATAGGGACCAGAAATGAGCATAATGTGCAAAGATGCTGTTTGTAGGGTTGACACCAGTTCAGATTTTTACAGCATTTCAGTTTTTCAGCCAGCCCCTAAGTATGATGGAAGTAAGTGCCTATTTTTGGAGTGGTGAGAGCTGCACTATTGTCAAAACACAGAAAATGTGGGAGAGAAAAGAAACAGAGAAAGGGTAAAAGAAAGAAAGTAGGCAAGTAATAGGAAAGAAATAGGGCTAAGAAAAAGAAGTCTTGTGAAATTTGTGAGAAGAACTTTTTAACACTATTTAAGTTCAAATGGTGTAATGTATCACACAATATTTTATGTATGTCTTCATCTAAACTATATTTTTGGGAGTAGATTAGCTTTAGAGAAGCATACGCCGTTTGTAATATATGAGTACTTATAGAACTTTCAGTGAATCAGCGTTTACAGTCAAGAATAAACCATAGATTTGAATTCTAATATTAATTTTTAAATAACATCGTTAATATCTTGCCGGCTAATCTCATGTCTATTTGCTTTGAAGCTTTGATGAAAATCTGATGCCTGGCATAGAGAAGCGGACTGAAAACGCTGCCCTACGGTACAGTTGAACCCATATCTTCAGAAGTACAGTATTAGTAGCAGTAGCTTAATCTAATTCTTTGATTAAGGTTTCTTAAATTTAAGGTGAGTAACTTTACTAATGGAGATAGTTTCGAGAAAGGCTTGAAGTGCAAGTAGACACGAGGGTAGACAATTTGGTTGAAATTCTTGTTTAAATTTCAGAAAACTTCTTCTGTTAGTTGTGATTTGCCTAGTAGTGTAGTAAGATGCTTCGTCCTTGGGAGAGTCATAAAAATGAACAACAAATCGGTTCTTTTCAGGATCAACAAGATGAGGAAAATGGTCCCATTCAAGACCAACAGGATGACGAAGGATCCGATCGAGAAGAAACTCCCCGGAAGAATAAGCGATTACAAGGAACTAATTTTCAATTTTTACGATTCACTTTTGAGGAGAGGATGCTGTTTACTCATTAAAGAAGCCAGTAACCTTTTACAGTTGCCCTATCCTTCAGTACAAACTATTTTACAAAGAAGCACTGTGGAAAGGAAAAGCGTGAAGAGCAGAGTGACGTTGAAGTTTGCACGGACCATTGTCAATGCCCCTTTCCACTTTCTTTTCATTGTTTTACGATATTTACCATTGACACTACTCTGAAAACGCACCAATCCAGCTCGACAAACAGCAACGTAGTTGTTGATAGTGGTGTTCAGGGTATTGTGTGTCGGTTTCAAGAGTGTTGTTCAAAAAGCAATAAGTAAAACTATCTATTTAAATTCGATCTATACAGTGATGCGAAGTCTAGATAGGTCGAGTTCCAGTGATGGGTTTGGTAGAATACACCATGCAGATTACGCTATGTAATAATGTATCTCGAAAGTCTATTGTAGAAAATATTTAGTTTTCTAATGGTGTTCATCAAAACGCCTGAAAAGTCAATATTATTTTGTATTTTATTACTATTACAAAATATTACAATGTTGTAATTAACTAGATAAACATCTAAACAATAGTAATTTGTTTGGGCAATTAGGCATACGTTAATTAGAACCAGAAGACCAGATAAGCAGAACAAACAAAGTAGGAGACCTGAGTCAGTCAAATAGATTCCTTTAAAACTGTAAACAGCGATTTTATTGTCTTCACTTCTCATTGCTGATCTAGGCACATTGATCTGAAACAGCAAGGAGCAAGTGGTAGTTTCTTTAAAGAAATATCAATAATTATGCGGTTCCGAATTCAATAGCATGTAAAAACAGGCTTCTTAGCAATATACCTAATATAGTCATCGAAGGAAATATTTCGACACTCATGCTTTCTGTTTTATATCCTTAAGAAGTAAGAAAACCGCTTGAATGTCATGATGACTTACTGAAATACGTTATACAAGTTTATAATATAGGTATTAATAAAACTTTTTTAAAATATAAACATTTTAAGGAATTTGACACATGTAGAAGCCAACAAGACAGGAAAAATTGATACAAAATAATTTACGTTTAGGTTTTGCATGTACCTAATTCATTTTAGCCATAATATATTCGTCTACTCAAAATCTTCGCTAAAGTGCTTTTCGCCCATCACTGCCTACTTCTTATTTTATATAATGCACAGTTAAATTTTGACAAATTAAAGATGTGTTTAGGAAGCATTATCGTGAGCTAAAAAAATGTAACAAAATCTTATGAAAAACTAATTTCTCACTCAGAAAGATTAATTCTAATAAATGTTCCAAATATTAAACAGAAGGAATTGTTAGATTACTTTAATAAGTCTTGCACGCAGAATTTAGCGCATTTGAACTAAAAGAAAAACATACTTTCAAAATAACGCAAAAATATAAAAATTACAATTTTTTTTCAAAACCCTAGGAACAAATACTAACTCTACGGCTACGCAACCTCAAGTACAGCAACTACCAACCATCAGGCTCAACTAGTCCCTTAGATATTTCTTAGAAACAAGGATGTGATAGTAATTTTGATAGGAGAGATTATGGCAACGCTGAAGGTTATAGTACTGATGAGAGTGATAATGCTGACGGTGATAATATTGATGGTGATAATACTGATAGTGATAATGATACTGCTGGGTACAATAGTGCGACCCGAATGACTCTATAATTGAAAAAAGAGTGTAAGCATAGAAAGTACTGACTATTTTAAGAAACCTGAAACAACTCTTTTGAATTCATTTTATGATTACCATCCTATACAATTGTGGAAGAAACTACCTTTTTTTCGTGAACGACAACGTATATTTTTTTGTAAAGACTAAAGATGGACAAGCTTTTAAACGTAATTGGCTTACATACAACGAAAAGGTAAAAGGACTGTTTTGTTCTATATGTCTTGCGTTCAGTAATGGAACATGAATCATCAAAGGTTCATTTAGAATCTGGAAAATCTTTTTTGATTTCTAAAAACGAGAAGAGTATGCATATAATCTATTGTTCAGGCATCAGATTGAACTGGGTAGTGTAGTTTATTTTCGTACTTACTTATACAATAAAATTTCAAAACCAAATGTTTCTTTTTCTTTCAAATAAGAAATGTTTAATATGACAATAAATACTAAATATATTTCTATTCTATATATATTCTATTTTAATGATAGTGCGCCCTAATTTTGTTTCCTATCCCGCGCCCTCCAGTTGCTCCCAGTCCGGTCCTGGATCTGTAGAGATGTAGTTAATTACAGTTTAAGAAATGACGAAAAGCAAAATTAGCGATGATTTGCCTATAAAGTTATAACACGGGGCATCAGGTACCATGAGAAACATCTGCACGTGAATCCCTCGATCTCATCCCAACCCGACGCCCATGAGGATCCGAATCATCAATATTACCCCTATATCTCGGCAATAAAAGGGGGGTGTGTCTCCGATGCAGATGACTCCGCCTCTGGCCGGCATGGTCCCATATTACAAGCATGCACGGTTCAGTCTACCACCGCAACCGCTGGCGGGAGCACCGCAAAAAAACGACAGGTTTCCGGTGTTTCGCTGCGGAACGTGACCGAAATCGCGATCAGCGGACTAATTATTGTGCAACGTGAATGGAGCTGCCCCTTTAACGATGGACAAGTCCGAGACCAGCGTCAAAAACAAGATCTCGTTCAGTGTGGAATCGCTGCTCTCGTCGAAGACCGAGGAGAGCATGGAGGTTCCGCCGGAAGAGGAGCTGGAAGACGAGGACATCACCGTGGATGAGGACATCACCGTGGATGAGGACAACGAGGAGTTCAGCGAGGGGCGGCAAAGCACGAGCCCCTGCATGACGCATCCTGTTCTGATGCCGCAGCCTCTGCACCCTTCGATGCCTAGGCTCATGAGCACGTCTTCCCAGTGGCCGTTCTCCTGGGTTGGTCCCCATCCTGGACTGATCAGGTCTTCGTCGCCACAATGTAAGTGGAATTCCTCGTCGCTAAATACAAATGACAAGTGCTGCTCTAAATAATCGTTGCGACTGCTCGGGAAGATGTTTATGAGGCAAGTGTCTGGCTGTCACATTCCATACGTACATAKGTCTTGTCCGCGTTCCTTGCTAAAAAAATGTAGACAATGTGSYTCCGCTACTCGMAATTCAGTC
Source organism: Rhyzopertha dominica (assembly GCA_025024175.1). Lineage (NCBI taxonomy): Eukaryota > Metazoa > Arthropoda > Insecta > Coleoptera > Bostrichidae > Rhyzopertha > Rhyzopertha dominica. The sequence goes on along the minus strand of QCXZ01000138.1, from coordinate 52,681,431 downwards.
CACTTACATCTGTCACTGGTCCCTTCACAATCTTCCTAGCTCAAACTTCTAAATGTAATAGTCCAGGGAAATTAATTCAAGTTTTCGAATTCAATAAAACTTTTCCAATTTTGTTGTCTTTGACCCAGAAGACTGGTTGCAACAATGTGAAAGCGGAATTGTTATTGTAGGACTCATAATTTTGATCTCCCAATTTTTCAAATTACAAGATTAGAATGGAAAAGAATGTCACTTAATACTCGTATCCCCTGATTTCCTTATGAAATTATTCTTCCTTAAATGTTTAACATGCAGTGAGATCTGGATAGCTTGCATCTTAGATAATAAAATGATAGCAACAGACATAACTTTCTTGAAATCTTTCATCTAAACTTTGTTGACCTAACAAGCAAAATGTGCAGCAGCTTATGATGATTAAAAAAACGTCCTAAAAGGAGACGATATAGTTCAATCTGTAAAAAATTGAATAGACCTCCTCACGAGACAATTCTCCAAAATGAATAATAGTTGGATGCTTTCAAGTGCGTGCTTATTGGGAAACATTTTTAATCAGTTAAATAGCTTGAAAAACATAGAATAAGTCTGACGGCTTTGCTTCACAACCGTTTTAACCAAATGGTCATTTCAGAAAAACATCAACACTGAGCTCAGGTGTGCATAATTTTGTCCACCACCCTTATTTTTATAGGGGTTGTAGAAATTAGTTGTATAAAATAAATCAAACATTGGTCACATCAAACACATAAGAACAGTATTGTAAATATCATAAGAAAGCGTGGTCCCAAATTGGAATCCTGCGGTACTCCACTTAAAGCCTCATTTAATATACAGCTGACACAGCAAGTTCTTGACAACCAACAAATGTATAGTTTTTGAGGTACTAGTGGTAAACGGAGGCAACTATTACTAAATAAATAGGTATTAGCTACTATAAAACATTTTCCCAAAATAAGAAAATATATACATATCGGGGAAGTAGAAAAAGCCGGTTATGAATTACATAAATATAAATTACTCAGCTACTGGTGTAAACCTATTCTTAACTACAAAACCTAGATTACAATTTGTTTAATTACGTTGGTTTACAAAATTATCTTTATATCTTGTTGTACAGAGAATTATGCCTAATTCTAAAAACAGTACACTGCTATAAGAAAATAACGTCACATTTATCACACCAAGCAAAACTTTCTTTAACACACAACAGGAATTCTGAATAAATGTTTTATGATTATTTGAGTATTTTGCATAATATGAAATGTCCCTTTTAAGTGTCTAACAGTCTAGCATATTTAGACTCTACTTACCTTGATACTTTTTCTTTATATTTGATATGTCGTTCACAGTGTTTACTAACTGTCCTGAGTTTTCAGAGAAGAAATATGATTTTCCTTATCTCTGCTATCCCATTTGCAAAAAAAGCTTTAAGTCTACACATCTTTCCATGAATGTTTGTCATCAGAATTAAGCTTTTAGGTATGCATCTTCTACTTTTGAAGTTAGCAAAGCATCACCAAAAATTGTGCAATTCACATGCATTTATCGGTTATGATGATGATAATAAATCTCTTTAAACAATTAGTGAAATCATGCAAATTTATATTGATATACGACTCGAATAAGAACAATGAAACACCTCACTCCTGAAGTATGAGGATGAAGAAATTACGTTTTACCACGCTTTAAAAACGAATACCACAATCGAAGGCTCAATTCAGTTTCTTATTGTAGAAATGAAAAATTATGGAGCAGAAGCAGACTGGGAAATAAGGCAAAACTCTTCGCATGATTCGAACCTAATAAATAAGGTTTGTCCGGATTATTTCAGATATAGCAAATTACAGATTAGATATACAAGAAAAACCAACTTCAAGCAATGCGTCATTTACTATAGCCTTCTATGGTATAGTGTATCTAGTTCCTGTACTAGTTGTGCCGTTTACCATATACACTAACTATTCCAACAGAAAAAAAATATGATTTCCTAAACTGTCATCAAAATCTTTTTCAGTTGATTACAGTCTGACGAAATAATGCAATAAAGTATTAACTTCCCATCTGTTTACTGAGATTTTTGGGCCACTGAAATTTAAAGAATTAGGCTCACTATAATCTTGCAGGCATGTTACCTTAGAAAACTGATGTTACTATAGTGTACTTTAGCATATATTCAGTTGGAAAGTTTCCTTTAATGCCAAAAAAATCAATGATGTCATCACATCAATCGCTTGCTAAAAATTAGGTGAAGCAATCACGTTACATTAATAGCTTTCCCTAGAAGGCGATAATTTCGTTTTCATGATTGCAGTCACCATCACATTTTCCTTAAGAATTACGATGCCCAGGCTTTCATTTCTCCTCCCAATTATCATCATAGTAATTAGTTTTCTTTCGCTAAAGGGAATGCCAGGACGGGTCTTTCCCAGAAAGGATTATTATAGCCTTAATGGGACAATTAAAAAATTCTTCAGCGGTTGCCATGTCCGAGAGACAACTTCATCCAAACGAACTATAAAGAACTAGCAACATTTTACCACGTATAACTCGCCGACAAATAAATAATAATATCGACCGGACATTGTGATCGTAAACCAGATATATATATTTAAAGAATGCCCGCAATGCCTGATTGATTTTCGTAGTAAATTGTATATAATGACATAATCTATGGCGACCGAACAATTTCATGGCTGATGTTCATATTTTTTGCCTCGGTATGGGAAATGTACCAGCGCAACTGTTTCTGTTTATGAATCTTTGAGATTATTGCGCAGTAGATTGGGTTTTAATTGAGTTTTGATAAGGGTATATTAATTGTTAATTTATTGGGACAGCGTGAAATATGTTTCATTACCACATTTAAATCTAATTGGAATTGCCCAACATGTCACTTGACAGAGGGGTATTCGAAAACATTTTTCTTTGGGCTAAGCGATAGCGTCAATGCTTCTTCATCTAGTTTTGGACTGCATACAAAGTTTACAAATACTATATACGATGTGCCAGGTTCGTCTTTAATAGGAACTGCATTTTTTTACAAAAGTCTCATGTAATTTCAAATTTGTAGTATAATGTGTAGTTCTTCAACCGTTCAAAAATTTCAATCTATGTTTTTCTGGGCTTAGATTCTCCAATTAAACCTATATGTAGGTATAGGACGACGTAGTAAAAGCCTATTTCTCTTCTTATATGTCAAAACATATATGACAGATTCCTCCCTTTTGATTCTTTCTTCTTGGCCCTCCTCTATGCAGTGAGATCTTGTACATGATTCACTCTGTACCGATTTTCAATGTCCAGTACATGCCGCACTGAATTTCTCCATGTATCGGCACTTGTTATTTCAGCTTCGGGTCTAATTTTTAACAGCATTTCATTGCTAAATTTTCCACCGGTGTTCCCTCGTCGAATTCTTTGTTTCAACTGCCCCCATATCATTTCAATAGGGTTGAAAATGCAATGATATGGGGGTAATCGTAGAATGGTGTGTCCACATTCAGAAGCGAGAATGTCAATTTTAAATTTCTTCAAAATTTGTTTTGTGCCGAACACTTCTAACAATTGTTTTTTGTGTAGTCCTGTTCGAAATATAAATCTTCTTTTCTTAAAAACTCTTGAATGGTTGCCTTATTAGTTGTTGTATTTGGACTTTTATCCATCAGTTGCTCCGAATGGTAACTAGCGTTGTCCATTACTATGACGCTGTTTGGTGGCAATTTGGGCAATAAAATGTTTTTGCATCAATCTTCAAATACTTCCGCATTCATATCAGAATGATAATCGGCGCTTGCTTCTTTTAAGTTTTTACATCTAAGATACAAGGCTCCAGGAACGAAACCATTTTCACCCCCTGCGTGTAAAATCATTATTCTTTTTCCTTTTGACACCGGAATATTGAAGCTGCACTTCCCTGGGTCATCAACCCATCCTTTTTTTATTGTATCATGGGTATTGTACCATGTTTCGTCGAGGAAAAGTATCGGACGATTTTACTGCCTATACATTTTTATAGATTTTAAATATCGTATCTCCAGTTTCTTATTACCTGGCTTTCCATCAAACATTGCTTGAATGCTGTAAAACTTTAAAATATAAGTAAACACATATGCTTTCGATACCGTTTATAGTAGGAGTAGAATAGATTTCTTCTTATTTCCAAAAAAAAATATACAGGTAGAAACTACGTTTATGACCCTCCGGATTAAAAGAAAATTTTAACCTGTGAAGAAACAGGGCAGAGGACGATTGCACACCGCGATCAAAAATTAGAAAGTAGGGGCTGTCTCATTGAAAATGGAATGTTTACCATTCATGGTTATAAAAATAGATACTACTCATTAAATTAGGAAAGAATACGATTTAGTCATACATTAAAAGCTATTAAATGAGAAATATTTGTAGTTTAAATAATAAATACCAAATAATGCTCAATTCAAAAAAAAAGCCTAAACACAATTTTTGGATACGGTCCACTCCGCCGCAAAACAGTGGAACGTGCCGAACCCGTCTGTTATTTACGACAGATTCAGGTAATACTTGTAAACCATTGTGAGCGGTAATCGGTTGTTCGTAGAATGAGTCTCATAGATTGTTGCTTGCAAGTATAAATGGTTTCCAAAGACCGGTTGCATTTTAATACAACTGTTCAAAATTTGCTAGCTATAGGTACAAGAAGTTTCGGAAAAGTAAAGATATTAAAAATGTATAGTTTTTTTACACTCTTGACAGTTTGAATTCATTTCACTTGCTGTTTATTAACTGTTATACTCTAATCGAAACTAAACTGAACAGATTATGATGTAGGACTCCTGCCTCATGATATTACCGTATCTACTAAATACAATGCAGGTTGTTTCTTGAATCTATCAAGTGTATTTATTATTTTTTAATTAAGCAAACCTTGACCAAACGAATTGACTTGTGAAAGAGTTGGCGGCATAATTTGTTGAAGAATACATCTAAAAATGTCACGATAAGACAAATGCTTAATTTTTTAGCGATTTCTTTAGGAAAATGAGTAAGACTTTGTCCAATTTTTAATAAAAAATTAATTGTTTTCTGTAAAGGGATCTTATTCTTGCAACCCATCGGAGGTTGAGGAAAACATCCTTCGCATTTTCCAAATTTACCTCAAATAAGTTATAGAACCCCCTTATATGCCAAGTACGGTCCTGCCTCCGCCAGAGCACATCCCGCAATTAATCTGAGCGTCATAAAGAAGCCGTATCTTGACAAAATCCTTTTTTATTTACCGGGCTATCGGGCGGTCAGGAGCAAGTAAATCACTTTGCTGCTTTTTGATTTAAGCCAATTTGCCGGCGATGAGTTCGACTCCCGGGGGACCTCCCATCGTGAGATGCGCACTCAGGAAACACAAGCCGAACAGGAAGCCCAGGACGCCGTTCACGACGCAGCAACTGCTCGCCCTCGAGAAGAAGTTCAGGGATAAGCAGTACCTGAGCATAGCTGAGAGGGCGGAGTTTTCCAATTCGCTGCGACTGACGGAAACGCAGGTATGTTGTTCTTTACAAATTATCCTGAACTATTGTTTAAGGAAATCTGTATTGGGAGGGTTTAGTGCGTCTGTTTTATTACGTTAGTGAATTAAAATTATAGCGTTCTGTTTAAACGATCGACTTCCAACCATCGTAACGCTTTACAGTGTTAATATCGGCATTTTCCAGCCAAATATCGGAAGAAAAATCACCCAGTGGCAGTTTTACAAATTTCTACAGGATTGCCTGAAAATGCTTCCTCCAAATCGTGAACTTTTTTAAATGTTTGCTTTCTTATTCGGAACGAGCATGAACAAGTAACTGCTTTTGTTGTGGACATGGCTGACATCCAGAAAATGCGACTCCCATGGTCACTGCAAACTGCAGAGAGTTGAAAATAAAGATTTACATGTATATATTGAACTAATTACATCGTGTATTTCCTAAACTGACTTGTAAATATTCCTAATCTGGTGCTTTTCTCAGAAATTCATCTATTTCGTTTCTGTTTAGTATCTTTGCCTTCTTTGGTTTATAATTCCTTCTTCCGACTGTCAGATATGAAATGAGTTTAAGTTGCTTCGTGAGAAGTTAGATTTCACTCAGAATAAAGAAGTTCCTAGTTGTCGATTTTGCAAACAATGTCGGTCTTGTTGAAAAATAACCAAATGCATGTCTTAGAAAGGTGAAGTATACTACGCAGACTTTCTACTCTCAGAACTCGAAAAGTACATCCAGGAAATGCAACAATATCAAGCAGCCTTTGTCAAGAACAGATCAGTGGACGATCACATGTTTACAAAAAAAGCGCATTCTAGAAAAAACGGAAAAAAGAGACAAAGGTATGTTCATCATGTCTATAGACTTAAAAAAAGCATACGATATGATAAATCACCAATCTGCACCAGAAATCCTGGTAAAGAGAAGGATCCCCACTACCTAAACAATAGGACAACGAAGGCCTGTCTACACGAAGATATAGCAATACAGCAGTTTGGCCAAACAACCCCGGTAAAACAAAAAAAAATAGAGGAGTAAAGCAAGGGTACCCCATAAAACCAAGAATATTTACAATTGTCCTAGATAACATCATTTGTCGAAAAGAAAAAGATTTGACCGACTTTCTAAATAACGTAGAAAAGAACCTATCAGAAAACGGGCTAACCATAGACTACAACAAAACCGCTGTCATGATAAGAGACCCCTTTAGCGAGAAAACGTTAATGACAGGTAGCGTATACAAACTTCCCCCGCAATATAATTGGGCCAAGAATCTGCTTTGCCCGAACAGCGGGTGATGAACCATTATTAGCAAATTATTAAAGACCTTAATGTATGTGATGTGTGTAACTTATTAATGTGATTGATACGGTTTTTTTTCTTAGCAAACACGCCTAAAGGAATAAAATAAAACAATTTTCAAGTTTTAATACAAACTTATATTTACACATTACAATAATAACATGTATGTATGTACAGTAAAGTATATAAATATTTACAAATTTACAAAAATACGAACCTATATTTATACGTAATAACACAATATTAACATATATGTATGTACAATAAGGTATAAAAAATATTTACATATTTGGCGCGTATTTAAATGAAACACTTTTTACAAATGTCAGCCTGTCTGTGAGATTTTGTTTGTAGTTATTAATTTTGACTTCAAGATAATCTTGCTTTAATTTTACAGTACGCCTAACAACTTTTTGGAATTTGTTGGATGTGTTTATGTTAACATAAACTTCACTTTGAAAATTCAACAAACTATCAACAAATTGAAAAATGTTTGGATGAGACGAATAAAAACTTTTATTAAATCTTGAATAAAATGACTAACACGCATTGGTTGTTCTGCAAGAGGAGGCAGATAAACATGCCCAAATATTTGGAGTAAATTTGGCATTTTCGCTGATGTAATTGTCCACTAAATAGTCGCAAAACTCTTGAAGTTTCGAATGTTTTGGCATGATTGGAATTAAATCGAATGCGAATGCGTCAGCCACTTCATCACAATCAAGAAACTGAAGTCCAAAACAATATCTTAACATTTTGCCAACTCCCGTGTGGTTTTTATAATCTTGTGACAGTCCAAGCGAGTGAATTTTTCGATACCATGCCTGTGAAAGATGGAATCGGCATCCACTTACTCTAGCTTCCTCCCACGTATCCATAATAGCAGTGTTTTATAAACTCATTTCAGCAGGTAACCACCCTCTTTAACAAATTATTTAGGACATTATGGACAAGTGTCCAATAATATTTTACATTTTTCAAATAAGTCCCACCCATCTTAATTGTGTTTCGTGATCTATTGGGTCCACAGGCACAAAATGTTTGCGTTTAAATGACCTACTTTTCTAAGTAGTATCAGGTAGCAGGATCTGATAAGGATTCGTTATCGATAACTATCAGCGGAAGGTTCAGAATCCACCGTCCGCATCCTTCTGGCCCAACTCAATGGCAGATTAAAGAGCGATAAAGTTTTTGGCCCAACTATAATGCGCCCAGTGACAAGATCTATACCGATCGGTAATCCTGCCGATTAGGACATATAGATTTAAAAGTGCCACTAGTACCAAAGCTAACAAAACAAGCTTAAGAAACACAGAAAGAAATATCATGCAATTGTTGGCCAAAGATGTCAAAGAAACCTAAAATCGAGGGACAACAGAACTCGTAGAGGGAAAGACAGTCACAAAAAGAATAGAAATATATGAAATATTGGGGATATATTCAAAGGAGAGTAGAAGACCATATACTACAAAAAGCGTGGAAAATTAACAGCAACAAGCTTAAAGTAGGATAACCATGCTACAGGTGGAGAACAACGGTGGAGGGAATCATAGCAAAATCAAACATAATTGAAAAACAGTCATCAGAAATTGCAAAAGGCAATAAAACAATGAATAAGAAAGTCCTAAAGCTGTATACAATCTCAAACAGCAACAGGAAGAGGAAGCAGTAGAAGGAACAAGRATATGCAGCCTAACTAAGCTACCATCCAACGCGGGGGCTAATCGAAMAGTACGAGGCATGTTTTTTAAGTAAGTACCGTTTTGCGATTCCGCCGCCGCAGCGCTACGGTCGGCGTTCCGCGCATGCGCGCTGGTTACCTACATCTCTTGTCTACGCACTGACGCCATTACAGTTTGATTCTTCATTGTATACGTTGTTTACTGAGTGTTTAAGATGCCTCCGACAATCGTGAGTCCCGTAAGGTAAGGAAATGGGTGAGAGCATTTAAAGATGGCCGCACAAATGTGCATGATGAAGAACGGAGTGGGCGTCCTTCGGTCGTTAATGAAGATTTGATGCAGAAAGTGAACGAAAAGGTGAGAGAAAACAGACGCTTTACAATTTCATCATTGTGCGACTACTTTCCTCAATATTCTCGTAGGGTTTTGTATCGCATTGTGACCGAGAACTTGAATTACCGGAAATTGTGTTCACGTTGGGTTCCGAAAATGTTGATGGAATTGCACAAAAGGCAGTGCATTGACTTTCCTTGAGCGGTACCACAATGAAGGTGAAGATTTTTTAGACCAAATTGTTACTGGTGACGAAACATGGGTGGCCTACGTCACACCGGAATCGAAACAACAATCCATGGAATGGCGACATTCATCATCACCCAAAAAAGTGAAGTTTAAGCAAACAATTTCTGCTCGGAAAATCATGTGCACAGTTTTTTGGGACAGAAAAGGAGTATTGCTAGTGAAGTTTCTGCCTCGTAATGAGACAATCAATGCAGCGTCTTATTGTAAGACATTGAACAATCTGCGTCGTGCAATCCAGAACAAAAGACGTGGCAAGTTGACTAAGGGCATCGTTTTGCTGCATGACAATGCCCGTCCACATGTGGCTAATCAGACCAAAGATCTCATCAAATCTTTTAAATGGGAAACTCTAGATCATCCTCCATACAGCCCTGATCTGGCGCCCAGCGACTACCATTTGTTCCTGCACTTGAAGAAACACCTGGATGGTCAGCGTCTTCAAGACGATAACGAAGTCGAAACATTTGTGATACAGTGGTTAGCAAGTCAGGCGGCAGAATTTTATGAGGAGGGTATTCAAAAACTGGTGCCACGTTATGACAAGTGCCTCAATATTCACGGAAATTATGTAGAAAAGTAGATTAAGGTACAGGCTTTCATGTAAGATAAAATTATTGCGATATCTTTGCACGTCTTATTTTAATTCCAAAACGGTACTTACTTAAAGAACATGCCTCGTATCTATTAGCTGAATGTACCCTTCAAACCCAGCCTAGATGTAGCCAGCCCGGTGGTGTATCCGGGTTCAATCAATAAATAAATCAATCAACCACTAAAATAGCAAAAGTCTACTATCACGCCAATACGAATAAAACATGATTAACCGCATGTAACAACCACTTTGACGCAGCTTTAAACGTCCCAACCAGTTTAAAACGAGTATTACAAGCAACTCCGTTTCTTTCAGGTCAAAATCTGGTTCCAAAACCGCAGGGCGAAGGCGAAACGGCTGCAAGAGGCCGAGCTGGAAAAACTTCGTCTTTCGGCGCGGCCTCTGCTGCCACCCACGTTCGGTCTTTTCCCTGGGGGCGCGCCACACCTGGTGTCTCCGTTTTTGGCGGCGATGGCCCATAGACCACCGCAGTTTTCTGTGTTTCCCAACGGGACGGGCACGCTCCTTAACATACCCCAGTGACGAAATAACAATGCGCACAGACTCGCGGTTAGTGAATGACTTTTTCGCTGGCGACCGAAGACAAGACTGATGTATAGSTTTTTTTTTAATTTTGTTGATGTTGTAGTTTAATTATTGYGATTTTTATTTTGTGTAAATACGKTATTTAAGTTGTTGTATTTGTTGTACATATGACGCATCGAAATATAATATCTCATTTGTTTTTAATTGATCATTGTGTCAAATGAACCTCTGGTTTTTGTGAATACCTCCCGTGGATGAGAATAAATAAACGGTAAGTAAAGTATAGTAAAGATAGACATCAAAACCTTGCTTTTATGTACTTATTGTAGTTGTAATTTGTAAGGTATTCGGCCTGCTTTAGTCTGCATCTTCGTCAGATGCTTTATTTTCACTGATCCTAATAATGGAACCATAAAATACGCGGGGAAATAATAATAGAAATAAAGAATCCTATAAATCAATGCACCTCTACTAGTAGCTCATGTTGAATTAGTCTTGGACAAGGGAAAATAAACACTGATAAACCCCTAGATGCATGCCATTATTTGAGTTGTTGTTTCCTATAGAAGCTGACGTCCTCCCTCCAACTTTTACACTAGTGGTTTTGTTTTGGAAAAATCTTTTAATATTGCATAGTATTGGGCCAAATCTTTAATGGCTGATATGTTATGAAAGCCACCATGAAAATGGCGGCCGTTCTGATCTTGTATAGCACTATCACAAAATTAAGGTTACCCGAATGTATCTAGTTAACAGCAGAAAAAAAACATCTCAAGGGTGACCGTAGTTAAAATAAATTCGCTAGTTATTTAAAACAAACTGCTTTCTGCCCACAGAACGACAAATTTTACTTTTTTTAAAGTCAAGAGAGGCGTGTAGTTACATGCACGATTAAAAAAGTGAATTTTAAAAGCTCAAAGCTATAGTGAGACTAAGAATAAAATTTAAAGGATATTACACCCAAAATCAATATGAAGTGTATCTAACAGAAAACGCAAAGTGAACAACAAAGTTACAACGACTTGAGAGATGTATTTAACTGTATAGCGCTCTAATACTAATGTGATGGCCTTAAAAATGAGAATATTAAACCCAAGACATCGATTTGTCGAAAATTATCAACAAAAATACACATAATAACAACTTACAATATTTAGAAAATATCAAATTCATAAGATTTTGATACTGATTACTAATCTAAACCGGTCATTGAGTACACTCCAGATCTTTCGTGTGCTTTACAATTACAAATACTAACTTCTCAATCAATACCACTTTTGTTTGACTCTGTCAACATGTCATTCCTTGGACTTCCTGCAGGTCACTTTGTGATTATATCATTTAAAACGAAGAACAAAATAGTTTTTGATATATATAGATTAAATTACCTCAAGTTTAGCAACTGGGATAACATAAATTCTAAGCTCTTAAATAGAGCTGTCACAAGTATTAGTGGTAAGTACTATTACAGGCTGTAGGTAATTAATTTCTGAATCAATCTTTGAAAGAAACAACATACCGATAGGTCCACATAAAGGCATTTTTATATACTGGTTTTTTCCGAAACTTTATAACTTTGAATGCAAATTATTGAACGGAGGAGCTATGTATTTTCCCTATAATCGTTATCAAAAATATATTTCAATTATACTTTCTAATCATAAAGGTAGTTCATTTATTGATCATCCATTATCGTAATGGTAAAGAAACAACGACATTGCTGTAGGACATAACGACAGGAAGTGTAAGCACCCCTAGAAGGACACTTCGGTAAATAATGGACACATACTATAAGCATTACATATGACAATAACAACAGACAGTGCAACTCCTCCTTTACATGCGTTGCCTTCTGGAGAAACCAATAAATAGTCTGGGAGACGAAACATGAAGGTTATATAAAAGACATGCACCGAACACAATAACAAAAAAATGTGCAACTGACCCAAAAATGTATTAAGAAAATACAATATAAAATGCAGTTTCTCCAAAAGAAAAACTGTTATTGAGTGTGCTTTATTTCTTATTATTTTTCATAATTCGCACAAGTAGTCTAGATCTAGGCTTCCTGCAACACTAGTAACGACGTATGAAAACACAATCACATCAAATTAGCAACACAAACAGTCTCGTTTCAAACTGCGAAATCGCTTTTAATATCGCCTTACTTGGAGAGAAACCACGCGGTGTGATAAAGTAAAGGCAATACGTCCATTTGAGAAGAAATAAATAGGCGATCCTACATCCATTATAGCCTGATGGAGATGGAATCTTTTAATAAGCCCGCTTCTGAAGAAGTGAAACCACTATAAATAAAAATTTCGATGGGGCAATTTAACAATACAACTAATTACTTTTGGAAGGCAATATCACAGACTGCGCTTATTGGCTAAAGAAACTGAATGTAGTAAGCGATGGGATTCAGGTAAGAGACTTCACAAAAGATTATATGTTCATATTCATCTAAAAGCGGAGTAAATTAGGCCGCCCGACGTCCTAGCCCATTTCTGATCAAATTTTTGGAACCTGCAGCTCAAAATACATCTGTGAGTCGATTTTGAGCTAAAATTAGTTTCCACCGAAAAATCACAAAACATCAGAGGCTAACCCCTTTGTTCTTTTTGGACTTAAAATTTTTGCACCTCCGATTTGTATAATTTCAAGCATATTTATTAATCTGGACCTCCTGAATTTCGGAATGGTATCTGTTGGTCGCTAGCTACTACGGTTCGCTCTAAATGTTGCGTAAATTAGGCCGTCCGACGTCCTAGCTCATTTCTGATCAAATTTTTCGAAACTGCAGCTCAAAATACATCTATGTGTCGATTTTGAGCTCAAATTAGTTTCCACAAAAAATCACAAAACATCAAAGGCTAACCCCTTGGTTCCTTTTGAACCTTAAATGTTTTGCAGCTCCGATTTGTATAATTTCAAGCATATATTTACTAATCTGGACCTCCTGAATTTCGAAATGGTATCCGTTGGTCGCTAGCTACTACGGTTCGCTCTAAATGTTGCGTAAATTAGGCCGTCCGACGTCCTAGCTCATTTCTGATCAAATTTTTCGAAATACATCTCTGTGTCGATTTTGAGCTAAAATTAGTTTCCACCTAAAAATCACAAAACATCAACATCTGTTCTTTTATATATATTTTAGTTCTTACTGGATAGCTTTAAAGAGCTCCCTAGAAAAAATCAGCAATTTTGGCCAAACCAAAGAGTTGACACTCGACCTGCTATAAAAGCTTGCGTTGCCCTCGACCATGACGTCACTAAAAGAAAACCAATAGACCTGATACACCAGCGTTCACCACTACAAAATAACAAAACCAGTCGAGCTACCGGTTGTAATTTATAACTGGCTCGGAATGCCGACTATTAATAATTTAAATGTTAATTTGTTAATTAATGATACAAATTGCTTTTGTGAAATGTGTTTTATGATTTCCCAATACGGCTCTCGTTCGGTCGGTGCCTTTTTACAATTGCCTTTTTCGTCAGCGCAATCTAGATCAGAGATGCTGGATCCCTGGCCGTTCATTTACGGACGACGTTCGGTCTGAATTTTAATTTGCTTATTTCTTCGGGAATGTTAAATTTTCGCCTGTAATTGACGTGAAATATCTGAGGCGGCGGAGTTGTTTTCGTGTTAAACAATTAAATGACCCGATAATGGACCCGAGATTTTTAATTAGTGTTTTGGCCCGTCGAGGTTCTATTTACCATTTTTATCCGCTTATAGTGTGATTTATTGCAAATTAACTTCTATAGAACTATAGCTCCCTTTTTTGTCATAATGCAGGGTGTATCACCTAAGTCTAAAAAGGGCTACTAACTATACAGAAAGAAAAAGTATATTTACTTGTACTTCTTGGAAGCTACTCGACTTTGTTTTTAATTAGAACACTTTATATATTATGACATTTTTTATTCCTCTGTGAATTTAAAGACGACTTTGTTAATATGACATGTTGCCTAGGTCAGGTCAGGTCAGGTCAGGTCAGGTCAGGTCAGGTCAGGTCAAAGTAAATAAGTATGCATTTATTTATCAAAACATGCTAACACAGTGCACAGTCTAATAATGATTATACATTATTTATACAGTAAGTATTAAGGGAGTGTACATAGGCTCTAGTGTTAAATTGTCTTCATAAGTAGTCTGGCAACATACCTATATTTAGTTTATAAATAATAATTATAGCATTCGCAGTCTCCATTTGCTGTTGAATATTTAAATACAATAATCGAGCCTGACAAAGAACGAAAAGAATGAAAAGAATTTGCTTTATCGCTTGAATTGGACAAGAAAACCACGTATTACCATTTTTCATTGACAAAAGATAGACATGATTCCGTGAAAATGCAGTATCTATTCAGATTTACATTACAGAATTTGCTCAAAATGTTCCCCATTTACTTCTTGGCAGTAATTCAGTCTTGAGTAAAAGTTTTCTAATGTTCTTTGTAGCACATTTAGAGGTAAGTTCTGAACTCTAAAATTTGTCCTTTTAAATCTTCTGCATTATGTGGCCGATCAGCATAAATACAATTTTTCAGATACCCCCACGGGAAAGAATCAAGCGGCGTCAGATCAGGGGAACGTGCTGGGCATTCAAATATCCACGAACGTTGACTGCAAAATGGGGCGGTGCACCACCTTGCTGAAACCATCTTTTCAGAAGGACGTGCAGCATATTCACGATTAGGGAACAAGCGAATAAGTTCTGGTATAATGTGTTCGCGCAAGAGCTGTAAATACTTGACCGCATCCAAATTTCCATCGATGAAAAAAGGCCCAATAATGTGCTCACCGATAATACCACATCAGACATTCACTATCTGAGGGTGTTGTGTATGGACTTGTTCCATCCAATGTGGATTTGGATCCGACCAATAGCTGCAATTATGTCTATTCACATTACTATTGAGGCAAGAAGTCGCTTCATCAGAAAACATAATCCAATTTAAAATGTTTCTATCTTCATATATTATGTTCATAGCAGTTTCGCAAAATTCTATCCTACGATCGAAAACATCTTCGCTTAGTTCTTGTAATAACTTAATTTTGTATGGATGAAACTTCTCTTTTTTTCAAAATTTTCTGAACAGGTCTTCTGCTAATATGGTGAGTCAGAGCACGCTGTTGTACGGAACACTTGGGATTCTCTTGCACATCTAAAAGGACATTCAAGCTACTTTCCTCACTCGTAGCAACCTTTGTACGTCCTGGTATTTGACGATTTTTAACACCACCGGTTTCGTCAAAATGTTGCAATGTTTTAATAACTGTTGATCTGGCAATTGGTTCACGATCTTCATGAATTGCATTGTAGAGTGCAACTGCTTCCGAATAACTTCGCCTTCTATCTCCATAACCAATCATCATCAAAATTTCGATGTGATCATGTTCAGTTAACTTAGGCATTGCGATTGCAAATAACAAAGTGAATGAAAATTATCACCAGTCACGAGAAAAATGGACACATCTGGAGTTCTTGTTGTTACTTAGTGATAACGAATACTTATCGTTTTTATTCCAAAGTTTTTTGCAAGACCCATGTTTGTTATCACACTTTTCTCGACTCAGGACCAATAAATTGTACAAGTGTGATACATTTTTGAAACATGATGGAGATGAATTGGTAAAATTTGAGGAGTCATGCACTGTTTAGATCTGCACAAACCTCATATCAAAGACACTCAAACGCCAGATTTCACCCACCCAATTTCCATGCCCTTAACTCAAACACACTTGCTTCAGTGACTGTACAGCAACAGAACGAGGAGACCGAACAAAGTGAGACGAAACATCCCAAGATAAGAGCCAATTAAAAGACGTGGTGTATATTGAATAATAATTACAAGTAGCTACTGMCCTGCCCTGTCGACGCAATCCAATCCGCGAGCTACGTCCCTGCAGCGGTCCGTGCGAAAGCAGGAACGTCCAGCAGGAAGAGGGACGACCGTCCGCATCCAGCAGTTTACGTAAATTAAAAGAGTCGACAGCAATTTGTGAAATTACTTCTTGGAATTGCACACCGATCCCCAGCGGCTTTTCCTCCACGTAGTCCCGAGACGAGCGGTCCGCGAACTCGAGAAGAGGATGCAGGATCAGGTGGCCATTGTTCCTTCCAATCGAATGAAAATAAACAAAACGCTTCTGAGAATTTAATTAATTAGCTTTATCGCACTTTGAAATTATTTAGAGCACACTAAAGGTAAAAGATGCAGTAAAGTATCGGTTGGGCGCGCGCTATCTGATCGCTACCGTTATAAATATCGATGTGATTCGAAAGTAGTATTTATTGGGTTGCTTGATAAATTTCCTTTTGAAACGACAACGCCAGTAATTAAGTACGGTCGTAATTACTAACTGACCGGGGATAATTACACGTGCTGTCGCTTTACAACACGTTGTAATGCGTTAATCATGTTCTAGTATAACTAAAGTTGCGCAAAAACACACWACAAACCTGATGARTTGCAAATAACASGCATCGTCAGTATCCCAACTTATTTATGGGAACTCGTCGCAAGATCTGTTTATAAGCAAAACGATTTTAGCCATTTTGAATATTCAAAAGTGKCACTTTTGTGTGACGTATGCAGGTAAATGCCAACTTGGCAGAATACAGGTCACTTCCTTTAGAAAGACAGCTAGGTGTCTTTGTCATCATGTCAGTGTAATGTTGACAGATGGCATTGCCTTTGATATAAAGGCGTTTTGCCTTCTATGCCATGTTGTCTGCACTTGGACCTAAACTACACTGACGAGCTGTAACAACAGTGAAACAGATTAATAATAATTAATTGCTGTACAGACAGCATAGCATGCATTTTAACTAAATTACTAAATATTTTAGGCAGCTAGAATATAAATACCAGGTAAAGCAAGAACACCTGAGGATACATAGAAGAATTAATCAGTACAACGTAGTCATTTTTTATTAAGTTGAACATAGCTACTGAGCTAGGTTTTGTATAATAAGAAAGTGTTAGAAGACAACTTTTTACCAATGTAATTGCAGACTTAAAAATAGCGCAATTTTGAAACTCGGTAAGATTAGGTGTAAGAACGCGTAATACAGTCTATTTGCAAAAAAAAACAAATTAAAACAAATCAAGCTTCATAATCAAATAAATAAAAAAACATATAGTTAAAGTGGATTATAATAACATTAGACCAGGTAGCTATGCATCTTTGGATAACACCAAATTATGTTTTATTTATATCAGAAAGTTTATTGTTCATAATAGCTAACTGAAATTTATTCACAATCTTCCAATTTTTATTTTTCCAAATATTTCTAACTAAAGATTTTCATTGGCTACCTTGTGCAACCATAAGAACACACTATATAAAAATGAGTTCTTATTTTATATCCTACTGTTCTAGGTAGTTTTTCTATCATGCTGTTCATAGTTCAACTGAAAATGAATGGAGTGATGAAATCCCCTTACCTGATTCCTCTGTTTATGTTTATTTGAGAAATGCAATTCCCATGAAACTTTCTACTTAACTAACATAATACACATTACATTTTTGCAAAATTTTACTAATCAGTAAGTATGCAGAACTCAATTTAAAGAACTTCTATCCTGCATAGCTAGATTTTTAATAAAAGAGCGTATATATTTTACCCCATAAGAAGATTGCCGAAGAATTTTATTAATTTTGGATTGTTGTCACCAAAAATAACAACAACAAAATCCGTAGCAGGCAATGTGGATATAGAAATGACAATTATAGCATACTTCAAAGGACAGCCATCCCACTTTTTTAGGTATATCTGAAACAAGCATTCACAAAATTTTGCAGATGAACAAATGATGGGATTACAACCGATTTAACACTCAGGAGAAACAGGCTCTGAAAAACAACCGAATTATGCGACTGGTTTTTGTTAGAATCACAAGAAAATGATAAGGTCATATGGACAGAAGAAAAAAAAATGGAAAAAAGTGGTATATTCAACAAGCACAATAGTCACTTTTGGTCCGATAGTAATCCTCACACAGTGAGACAACCAAACCTTCAAGATTCTCGGAGTTTTAGTGTATTTTGTGCAATTAAAAGTGATAGAATACTTGGAGTGCATTTGTACCACGAAAATCTTGACAGCACCCGCACATGCTTATCGAGCTGTTGGAGAAGTCGTGGAAGAAATGTCTGTAAACATTGGATTGCACATAATAGTCCATATAAGTTTACACTAAGATCTCCTGATTTAACACCCATTGATTGTTCATTTAGGGTTATGTAAAAGTGTACAGAACTCCTATGATCACTAAAATGGACTTAATTAACAGAGTGTGCTTTGGATCACGGAAGTATTTCACGACCTAAACATTTAAGCCTATTAAAAAGAATTGAAAAGTGTTTGAACATTTAATTAAGTCTTTAGTTTGCTTTAACCTAATCAATATACTACTATCACTACTACTACAAATTACAAAAATTTGCATTTGCAGCACAAAATTACCTCCTGATGGGGTAAAAATATGTATGCTTTCTTTTTTGTTACGCCAGGTCTTTATCTTCAAGTGTAAATCATGGTGTATTACTAACCCTGTTTACAACTCCTCTCGGTTTTCTACAGCTTCCTCCGCTGCGTTATCTTCCTTTACTGGGTTTTAGCTCTCTTTATAAGCATCTTAAACTTCCCGTCTTAGCGTTTTTTTTTCTGAATGTTTGCAAATAACCCCTATTTAATCGGCACTGTACCAATACAGCACTTTTCAGAATTCTGTAACATGAGTACTATGGGACAAAATCAGAAATTCGTTATCGCAAACAACCACGTGTAATATTTAAAGCCTATCTAAATTTGAACAGTGTAGAACTTATCCCTACTGATTTAAATGAGCAAACATATCTCACATTAATAAGTTGCCGCCTATAAAGCACCAAGAACCAAATCGCTCCCAACTCCATAATTAACCATTGTGATTATCTCACTTAACGCGTTCGAACTCGATTAAACCTTTGACACCACGACGAAACCACCTATAGTATAATTTTGAAACACGAAACCATAATCAGCCAATCTAACGTGATGTCAGGCAGTCGAAAATTATGACGACGAGTGGCCGAGTGAGAACAAATTTATGAATTAAATAACTCCGACCGATAAGCCGTGTCGAAACGTATCAAAAGATACCGAATCCTAAAATTCGAATAATTAAATTTGATATAGCGCCCAAGTCGCGTGGAATGTTATTATCAAGATACGGTAGCACGGTACAGCGGACCAGATATAGCAGTGGGTCCTCGGAGGTAAATGTCCAGTTTTGGTACCTGTTTGACTCCTGTTGGCAAGCATCTCTCACTGGACAAGACGAAAATCGCCCAGTTTGCAACTTTTTTAATAATAATAATATGATTTATTTCCAACAGAATTTAGTCTATAATGTACAGCAAAAATATGTGTGCAAGCTAATAAAAGCAATACAAGTAAAGAGATTGTAACAAATACACAAAGCAAAATTCATTACAATTAGCACATAACATAGTAAAAAGATTATAAAGAAAAGTATTGAAGAAGTTTGACCCTTACTGATTTCGATTGAAATTTGTCAAAAAAGATATCTCAGATCCAAACTATTAATACTATTACATTGTCTAAAATATATTATGTGCTGACAATCTCACCACTCAAAAGTTTTTGGAGGAAGACAACACAAAAAACAGTCTTTCATATCCTTAATAACAGCGTTATAAAAATAATAAATAGTAACGGGCCTAGATTGGAACCTTGCGCAACTCCACTTTTAGCGCAATGTATCTCACATTTGAAACCGTCATACTAAAAAAAGTGCTCTAATTGTCACTTATTTAGATAAATAGAAGTAGAAATTGTTAAATTAAATTATTTCAGCCTTTGACGGCTCCATTCAGATCTTTACCCGTAGCATTTTACAGTTTTCATGTTTTGGAGGTCTGCAAACGTTCTGATGCTATGTAGAAAGACTTATTTATTTAAAATTAAAATAAAGAATACTGATTTTTTTGTAAAGGTGCCGATGTGGTTCTCATATAGGTATGCTACATAATATATACATTCCAAATCGTAACGTACAGATTAAAATTAACGCGATTTTGCTCAAAATTTTCGATTACCTACTAAATGTATTTTGAAAAAATATAACCAGTGTACGTTATGTGTGCGTTTCAAATATATCGTGGAATTTAGTTACAAACTGAAAGATAAAAAGCTGTGCGGCCAAACCCGGAAATAAGTTATCGCAAATGTGATACGCCTTATGCGTCGGGTTGTCAGATAGCATACTTTTGGTATGAGTTACATACTTTACAAATAAATTACACATTTCATGCTGAGCTCTGAAATTATGGGAACATGTCATACTTTTTTGTGAAACTCGAAATAGAGCTTGTGTTTCATTTTTAAAAGTGGAATTATTTATTAGTTAATATAATATAATATAATAAATATAATTTCTTTATTGCAAAAAAAATCTATTAAAAGCATTTCCTCAGAAACCAAAAAAAGTTGTTTGTTTTTGACTCAATTAATTTATTTAAAAGTATAGATTCTAAGAGAATAAATGAGAATTTAGTGTTTTCTAAAGCAGACAAAAGTAATTGTTTAGAACAGTGCAAATTTTAGAACGGCTAATAGTGATAATACTATTAAATTTAACAACAAATTTAAAGAACTTTAAGACAAAGTTGAACTAACATTAAAATTACTTAACTGCACTAAGTCAAAATTATTGTCTCTGAATCCATTAACACCAAGGCTTTATGGACTTCCTAAAATACACAAAGATAACTATTCTATCAGACCTGTTGTTTGTTACATAAATTCTCCGTGTTATAAATTAGCTAAATGGCTAAATTTGACCCTTTGTGAAGTTTTACATTTCGAAAATTCTTTTATTTAATTCCTTTGATACCTCCAAAAGACTGTCTTGAAATATTAAATAATTTGCTGTTGAATTATAACTTACCCGAGTTTAACAGGCAAGGGATGCCACAGTAATTTGTAGTATTAACGATTTGAGTTTTCGAGAATCACCTTAATTTATCAAATTAATATGACTAGCGAGTTTATAGTTCGTGCCTTCGTTAGCTAACGCCCGAATCTCGAAATTAATACGTTCCAACACCGTCGACAACTTAAGTGGCCTACTGGGTCTGAAGCAACAGATGCCATGGGACTGAAGACAATCAGCCTATTAAAGGTAGACACCCGTACCAACAATTTATTGTCCCAATTAGCCAAATCGTGAAGATACGTGTTTTGGAAAGGCAATGGTCCACGATAGCTTCTTGTTAAATAAACCGGTATGCTTATCCATTTCAGACCGTACCATCGTCGCACTGAAAAAGGAAAACGCTTCGCCGCGACCGTCAAAGGGAGTGAGACGACGAGAGACGAGCGGGGGAAATTGTTATTAACAGTTTCGGCTCCCGGGTTCGACTTCCTTTTTTTACGTATCGGGATACGCTTAATTTTGCCTTACGTAGCCGTTTAATTTAAAACACAAATTAAGACAGATAAGAGACATGGTTGAAAATTAAAACGGTGAAGCGGAGCTAAGAACTTAATCCTTGTATTTTGGCTGCGTCGCTCACCTAATTAAGCCTGTTTGTATACAAATTAAATGAGCTGCCTTAATTATTGTACGTTTTCGCTTTTTCGGACGGGTTTATGCCCTTTTTACGGGGCAATTTCAGATTAAGCTGGGCGTAAAACCTTCGAGGTGGCACATATTTTGTAAGGGCGTCGCAATAAAGTTTCGCTTTGTTGAGACGATCGCTGTAATCATTTAAAAACCGCGGTCCTAAAAGTATAAACCGGGAGAGACTAATGCAATGCAAAAAATTACAAAATACGTTCCTTTTTTAAGAAATAAACGACATTCGCCTCTGGTTTTCATCACTCTCTTTCTTAAGTAATAACTTACAAGACGAAGCGAAAATATATACCGTCGCATTTACATTTTTTTGAAAAATTTCAGTTTTTCAAACGTTGCCCTCTACAGCTATTTGGAGAAACCAACTTTGGATTAATTCACAATTAGTATTAATCTTGAAATTCCCTCTAAAATGAGTCCTATATAGCTTATTAAATTTCGGTGCAGCGTTTAGAAGATACAGCATCCAGAAGTTTCGATGCTATTTTGCTTTGTAATGACGTTACCATGGCAACCAGATAGCGTGAGGGATTTTCTAGATTTTATTTAAATCTATTCTAATAGATAGAACACAGTATGTGGAATACCGTGGGTTTGCGTCTTCTGGGTACCTCGTGGGCAGTGGTGTTGTACAGGGTTCAAATCTGGGACCCCTACTTTTTGTTGTGTTCTATAATGATGTTGTGTGCAGCCTATCTTGCAGACCGTTTATTTACGCGGATGATTTAAAGATTGCTACGGTAGTCCGAGGAGTTGATGATTGTTTGGAATTACAGCGCGATTTAGACATGTTGACTCAATGGTGCCAAAAAAACTTGCTTGATATTAATATTAGCAAATGTAAGACAATGTCTTTTACTAGAAATAATAATAAGATAACGTATCTTTACAATATAAATGGTCATGTTTTAGAGAGGTGCACGCAAGTGTCTGATTTGGGCGTAATATTCGACAGCAGTCTGACATTTGTTCCTCATATTCTGCACATCACAAACTCTGCAATGAAGACTCTTGGTTTTATATTTAGGAATACTGGAGAATTTACAAATATATCTAGTCTAAAGCTTCTTTTTTACTCTCTGGTCAGGTCTAGGTTGGAATATTGCTCAGTTGTCTGGAAACCTTACTATCAAGTTTATATTAACCTAATTGAAAATATTGTTCGAAAATTTGCAAAATATGTGTTTTTTAAAATGTTTAATACGTATCCTGTCAGACATTGTAACCAGATGCAGCTCTTGGAGGTGATCGGCGAGAGCTCATTGGTTTCTAGGCGTAACACGCATTGCTTGATATTTTTACAGAAAATACTAAATGGTTCTGTAAATAGTCATATATTACTCAAAGAAATATTTATAATTTGTCCTAGATGTAGCTCTCGCTCTCAAAATACATTTTATTATTGTACACCTAGCACTTACCATCACCTTAACTCTCCTCTGTTGTATAGTTTTCGTCTGTACAATGAGATTAATTTAAGTTTCGACAGCAATTTCAGCGGAAATAGTGTTAAGAAGGCTATTATAAATTTTTTAGATGCTCGTTTGCATGCTCTGTAGCATATAAATGTATAAATTTATATTTAAGTTATCTGTAGTGTTATCCTTTTTTTTGTATTAGAACATTGATTTCCATCTTCTTTTTGTAGAATTGTCCACTATGGACCTTTGGGTCCGTTGGAATAAAGATTTATTATTATTATTATTATTATTATTATTATTATTAAGATTGCTCAGTACCCTTAATGAATCGCCCTGCATATGTGGAAAATGCATAAATACTCCCCTCTAATGATAGGTGATAGGTTAAAAAGTTTATTAACACGAAGAACGGTCGTTATAAAGAGTTCATACAAAACTAAATAAATAGCAGCTCATGTTAGAATTAAATATTAAAGGACCAAAATATTATAAAGCTCTAGTCGAGCAATTTTCAGACAAATGTCTTTAAGTAGAAAATTTGTTAGCATTGGAAAACTCTTTCCTTTGTTAGCGAATCCGTTCCTAAATTATAGCGAAAAAAGTATAACTTTCCGTAACATAACAAAAGCATGTAGAGCATGTAGATGGTAGGTGGCATAATAGAATACAATTTTAATATCAGTAGTTATGTACAGAACTCCTGCATTTTTCATCAATTTACTTCACTTCATAGAAACTGACTGCTAATTTCCGTTTTTATATTAAAAAAAATACTAACATATAGGTACAGATAATTAAAAAATCCGTCATCTGCTTCCAAAAACCACATTCCATTTGGGACTCGTCGGACATAAAATGTTAGTGGTGATACTAGTCAAACACAGTGATACAACTTTGTTATTTAGCTGTACGAAAAGATATATGGTCATTGTTTAATAAGAAATATATTTTCATACCTTTATAGAATGAAACCTTTTTTACAGTATGTCAGATATGAAAAATTCATAGTTTTATGGAAATACTGTTTGTTCCAAATATGATTTCATAAAAAGAAGTATTAAATATTTTTATGACCTTTATGTTTTGTATGTATATAATTTAGAATCGATTTACATAAAACAGTTATTTATATTTATGAACGGGTCTATAGTAAGCGATTACGTTTTATATTGATACTATTAACTTTTATCTCATCCATATAACCGAAAAAAAATAAACAGCACTCAACCGCAAGTTATGTTTTCTACAAAAGGGCATGATTGAAGCTTGCTATCTGTTTAAGACCAAATAATTAAATTTTCTGCAAATCCAAAATAAACAAGAACAATTATAGACAGGAAACTACAATACCTAACAACGAATGCCAGATTCATTTTTATATTAAAGATTTCTCAGGCCAGCTGGATATGAATGCATTGTAAGGCAACCAAACTATGCTAGACATTTATACTTTTTATTTCTTCTAGTTGAAATTTATCAAATTTGTCAACGCATCCTTTGCAATTGCTCCTACAGAATACACAGTTCTCAAATCGATCGCGACTTGGGCATGCTACGAACCAGGTGTACTGCAATCTAAACGTGATAGTTGGCAGCCGTACCTTGATTTATTCCCTAATTAGCTTCGACAGTTATATGGGACAGCAACTGCAGAAGGTTTGAGAGAATAAACTGCACTTAATATCATTCCTGCTATACCTGAACTAATCGTCTGGAAAGCGACGTTGCTACTTTTGGAAAATCCTGCAAATCGAGTTTTCACGAACTTATATTTATAGGTAGTTAAAACAAGCAGTAACACCCTCAAATTAATTAGTTTTGATTAGTTTTTTCTAGAAATTTAGGGAATAACAACCAGAGATGCAGCGTATGCTTCGAGATCACTTCTACGGTTTTCGTTCAACAAAATAATGTTGCTTGCCACTAAATACTCGGTCTGACAACATGGTTCGCTGGTCATAGCCATCTACACATAAACATAATTGTGATGTATTGATTGTCGTAGCCAGACCGATTGGATCCGGAAAAGCCAGCTTACGAAGTATCTTCGATTCTGTTTGATTTCATTACACCCATGCTTAATGTAAAACATGATTAATGGAGCTCAATGTCGCAACGGTTGTCGCAATGAAACATAATTCCTGCATTGCAAATGCCTATATAAAGATGAACTGCGTGGATGTTTATGCAGGATGGCACTGTTAATGGAAATTGATGAAATGGATTACATTTGTCGATATAACTATGTATATAAATACAGAGTAAGTTAAATACTACCTATTCAAATCAAATCAACTAAAATCGCTCACTGTATTGTAGAAAGTGCACTTGCTCCACTTGTTACACAAGATTTGCATCATCTGGCTTTGGACATATGTATAAATTCCTTATCAACGTCAAATCTTCCCAATGTTCCCAAAGGAAACACAAGAACTTCTGGCGTCATGCGCTTTAACGATCGTGAAATTTCAAATTCACAAGACATTGTCAATTATTTTGGCGCCTTTTTTAATAGTGTTTTTCGTCATTCCGACCCTACATTTAACTTAAAAACAAAAATCTATTCAGCGTTTGTCTCCTAGAATCACTTTACCGAAAATGAAATGCACTAAAGAACTCGAAAAATTCAACAACTGGTGGTGTAGATGGAATACTTAGTTTTCTTTTAAAAGACTGTGCCTCAATTTTTACAACAAGTACTAGAACCATATATCCACTTTTTTATACCTCTTTTCTTCATAGCTTTTCATGCCACATTTTTAGATGTGTTACCTCTTTTTCTGCCTGTATTTTAGWCCATTTMTTTAATCGTAAGTATAAAGTAMACCCCCTTCATGCTTGATGTAAATGTGKTCCTAACTTTTCTCTTAATCGTGCTTCAATCATTCTTTTAGTTACTGTGTAATTCACCTATAATTCCCACATTTTTTGTGTATCCTTATTTTGGAACAACTATCCCCGTTTTCCAGCCCTTCTTACACTATGTTCTTTTTACTCCTGTTGTTTATTTTGTACCCCTCCATAACTCGTCAGAAGTAAGAGTGTCATGATGACCAATTTGTATGATTTCATTGTTTTTCTAAAATGTTTGAAGAGACTGTTATAATTTTACATTATTTTTTTATATGTTTGTATGTGTATGAATAAAAGGCTGATTAATCCTTTTGCAGTAATGATATCGGAACTCAAGTTTCGCTCCTGTGAAGCTCATCGAACCACAATATAGAATGGACAATCAACAAAGTCAAGTTCCCTTTATACCAGAGTAAACGGTTAGTACCTTTTCGATCCTTCAGTTTACAATACATTAGTTAGAAAAGTAGCACATTCATGTAGCTTGTATTCTTAAATAGCTTCAAAATCTACGCCACATTTTCTATGTGATCTCTATATAATTGCAATGTAAAAATATGATTTTACAACAAGAAAATGCCATCAGACAAGCGTCTGTAAGTATCTCATCTTCGCAATTAAAATCATGATTTTTTAATCCAATTGTACCTAAACTGTAGGTACCTATAATTACATGGTACCTAAAGAACAACTATAAAATCATCCTTTTCGTCAAGGATACACCTTCTATCAAGGTGTCTTCTCCGTTAGAAGCATTCATTAAAGTCCTAATCAAAAAGTACGTAAGGAATGACACCTGTATCCACCCCAATTTGTGGGTATACCCTATAGTATAGGTAGTGTTTTTAGGATAGGAATTCCACAATATTTTATTTTTACAAACTTTACAACACATAACGAAGTAAAAGCAAATG
Source organism: Rhyzopertha dominica (assembly GCA_025024175.1). Taxonomy (NCBI): domain Eukaryota; kingdom Metazoa; phylum Arthropoda; class Insecta; order Coleoptera; family Bostrichidae; genus Rhyzopertha; species Rhyzopertha dominica. The sequence continues at coordinate 52,654,383 of QCXZ01000138.1, read as the reverse complement.
AAGAAAACATCTCAGGAGCCATTCTTTTTATAATCAGATCCATATTCAGGCAATAGTTTCCTAAAACATAAAGGAACGGTATAAAAATTATCTTTTAAATCCTTTATTGTTCAAATTACAGAAGATGTCAACCGACTCAACAAGACAAATGCATCAAGCGCTGATGTAATTCTTCAGTCTTCACATTCTCAGAATAATTCCCTTCTTGCCTTCGCCCAAATTCGCATTTTCGACCGGGAACTCGAAATTGCCACCAAAAAAAAAAAACAACAGCAAATGTAAACTTCGTCAACTCGTTCTTAACCAATTTGTCGGCAATTTCCATTCGTCGGCGACTCAAAAAGCTTGAAACACTGCGCCCAAAACTTGCTCCCGTCGGTACATTTCTTTGTATAGGTATTTACCCGTGACTAATATCCGAGCGGTGAAATATTCGTAATTTGACACGTCGTCTCGGCAGCTCCACCTTTCCAAGAAACCGCCGAGGCAATGTTAATCACACAGCGCAAATTGTTTATAATTAATAGCGCGATTTAATACCACAACGGGAACATAAATCCATCAGTGAACGATATAGTTCCGCAGAAACTGGGAAGTTCTACTGTTCGGTGTTGACATGTTACTCACTAAGTCCTGGGTGAAGAAAAAATTACAATTAACCAAGGCTCACCTAAGGGCAGTAATTGTACTGCTTACGGGACATTGTTGTTTGAAGAATTGGTATAGAAAATTATGGTACACATCACAAAATGAGAGGCCAATCGTCAATTAGGGTTCTATATTACAGACTTTAGTTGGTAAAATTACTGCTAACAGTAAGACGAAACCAAAATTAAAAAATTAAAAGTCATTTGTGCAAGAAGAAATTAAGACACTTTTTGCTCCTGTTATTAGGTGTTAGAGTGAACACTTCCTCTAATTCATCTTAAATAAAACAAGAAGGCAAGTCATTTTAATTAACATCGCCTTGGTTTTTGCGTTTACTTGCAATGCAAGCTGATACGTGAATATAAATTTTCGCATCGTTTTTATTAGCAATACGCCACCGGTATAAAAGAGCTGACAACAATGCCTATCCCTTTTAATTAACACTTGTTATAATTTGTGCTAGGTATAGCAGCAATAAAGATTTGGTCTGTTGACTTTCTCAGACCCTAATGAGCATATCATTCTTAAATCACGTCGTGCAAGTTGGTGTTGAAGTACTTCTTTTGCTGGCACCCAAGGTTAACAAATTCGATAAGAAACTGATGAATGTGTAATCGTGCCGTTTGTGTTACAGTTTGGATTTGCTTAGGCATTTATTATCCAGTAATTGTTGCAAAAGGAACAGAGACCGCTACAAAAAACACTTGTTTGAAAATGTACGTTTTTAGGCTTAATAAAAATAACACTTCACACACCTAGATTTTTAATTCTGTACATACTCATAGAATTACTTTAGAGTTGTTTCTTTTTATATAGAGGCAAGAGGTATTATTTTTGACTGTATAGCCGATATAACACGAAATGTGGTTTGATCATAAAAATATCTAAAAAAACTGGTGATTGACTTTGTTTAAACTAATTACCAATACATAATTCGACAAAAAAACTAATATTTCAATATAGAAGGCTGTCATAATAATAATAACACTCTAAAGGTAGAACCTACTTCTTGAAAATGTTGTCATTTGGTGTTTATTATTTACATTGGACTTTTATACAGTTTTTGTGGCCCTTTCAGTTTTCTCTTATTCGTTTAGCCAGTTCCTTACAGTTCAYTTAATTAGCTTTTAGTACACCTGGCTTGATTGCAGAACACCGTTTTTCGGTGTAGCAATATAATCTGAAAGTAGACGAATAACACTGTTCTTTAACTTATTTTTAATTATTACATGAACAATCAAACTCCGTCAAGGTGTGCCAAGTTCTAAGTACTTATGTTTTATTACTGAGAATATAAATAAGGCACTTGACACAAAATTACAAGGTGAAATCAACATAGAAGTTGTTGAAGAAGTCGAACTGGCGGAAGATGTTCTTGACAATAATGTTGAAAATAATGTACCCGAAAATTCAAATCATTTACCATCTGAAGCTAAACAAATGGTTTTTAATGTTTATGAACACATCAAAAATACAGAGAGAGGAAATGGGACTGAGAAATATAGCTGTAAATGGAATTTAGGCCAGAGAAGACGTTGTTTGGTCGAGGGTTTTCAAAAATGATCGCGAAAATTTAATACGACGTATGATTTATGATGCACACAAATATAATGTTGTAGACAATTAAAGAATTACGCAAGAAAATTGAAACTGTGCTAAAAATTAATGTTGCAAGAAGAATTTAAGTTATTTTAAAAAAGGAATTTGATTATAACAAAATCGATAAACGCCAAACTCTTATCGAATCTCCACAAATTTCAGAATGGCCAGTAAACTACATAAACCAAATTCTTACGGATTTTTTTTACTACAGAACTCCATCATCATCAAACATTTCATTATTTTTTGCTCGTTATCAAATTTCGTCAACTTTGACTCAAGAAATCAAAAACTGAATCAAAACCCATACTGTCAATAGCATGGTGCATGTGCCTCGTAACCCTAATCCAAATTTGACATCTACCATCACACTCAGCATCAAAAATCATAATTTACTGATGCTAGAAGCAGCACTCTATAGACCCTACAACATGGTAAACAAAAGGGGCCAAAAAACATTCAAAACATTATACTTTAACCATCTTTCGAAATTGCCCTTACTATCTAATTCAGGTATTTACAACTCTTTTTGTTTACCTGTCTATATTTACGTACTTGTAACACTATGGCTATGAATTCTGAAACAGTCGCTTTGATACATAAATAACATCGACGCCTTTCAACAAAACAGCTAAATTCAAATCAGCGATTATTTCCAAGAAGGAACGACATTACTGTTGGCTCGAATTTAGCATACAATGGGGGCAAACAGTTTTGAATATTGTTTACTGTCCTTAATTAATTTTCCAGTTATATTCGAATTATCGTTTTCTACTTGGTCACTTCCTTTGATTACTGGATCATTATCTACGCAAATAGTCAGCGCAGAAACAAAAGTAATTGTTTGATTATGTCTAATGTATTTAACCTCTTGCCATTATTCTTGGAGGGACCTTTTATTTACAACGTATGCCCAATAAAGTGTAAGCAAAGCTTTCCGTTTGGAATAATTCGAGCGCATTTTGCATAATCTATTGCCAACATTGGGTAAATTTTATATTGAAGTGAACTTGCACATTATGATTGGAATTTCGAAGGTCTTAAGGTTAATTTTTTGTATGGGTCACATACACCGTATAAGTTATGGCTGATGTAGAGGAAAAATACGATCGCGAATGTTAATTACCTAACAGAACATGCTCTAGTTGCCATTATAAAAAGCTTCTTTTGTTATAGTTTGTAATACTTAAATTCGTTTAGATTCCTTTAGCAAAACAAAAATACCCTTTTATTAAAGATGTTTGTGAAATTTCATCATATTATAATCGATTAAATTTTCAATATAGCTGCTACTAACCTCCATACAAACATGAAAGCACGACTCAAATGCTTGCCTGACATTTTTTAAGAACTCTGAGGTCAAATACTAGCACTCAACACATTTCTTTGACGTAATTGTTCCCAAGTTTTCTGGTTACGTTTCATAACTTCTAACTTATTAATTAACATTTCTGGTTCCTTTTAGACCTTTAACTTATATTTCCTATTAGAAATATCTAACATAGTTGAGCCTGAATGGATACGAAATAAATCCCTTTTCAATTTTCTTAATTACAGAATAATGCTTTAAATGAGAAATTGGGAAAGGAAAGTGGTTCACATATATTGTATATATTATAATGTACAATAATATTTGTAATTAATAATCTCACGTAAGCTAACAAGTCTATTAACATTGGCATAATAAATTTCAAACTTTGGACGCAGTTACACATCTGTGTAATATTTTGTTGGGTAGAAATATAATGAGCAACAATATAAATAGCAACACAATTCCATCGGGGAACAACTTATTTACATTAATTGGAGCGGCGTCAAGACAACAAAGCCCAAACTATCGATTCTAATTCTTGATTTTCATCGAGCAAGGTGAGAAAACGAGCAGTTATAGCAACGTTCCGCTGTAAATTCCGTTTGGTTGGTACTGTGTAGAACTGTGCGTTTAACTCAGTCGAGACGTCACTCTTAACAAGCAGCTCGTTATTTATTGGTTTGTTTAAGAAGTGAAAACAATAGATTTGTCTGAGGCATGGCAACGGTCCGTCAAGTCGTGTGTATCGTGTATCGAAACAGTCCACTCGCGGTAATAGTGGTATTCTGGCCAATTCCCTCTTGAATATCAATGAACCATTAAAAGATTTTACTCTCAGATACGGGGACGCTGAAATAAAAGATCGGGAAAGAATCAGTTACAATTTTGTGGTGAACATGATACAGTTTCCCACTTAGAAACCAAAATAAATACTCTGTACCCCTACCTGATAAGTCTTAATAGGGCGAAACTAGTCGTAGGTCAGAGTGGATTGACCAAAGGAGATGATTTATTTAGTCTACGTAAGTAAAACTTTGAATATGTCCAAAAGCAAATCGTGCAAAAAGGCGAGGTGAGGGGAATGGTTCTGAAAATTAATAAAAATAACAAACTACAAGCAAAAAAAACAACAGACAACAAAAATAATTCAAATACTGAAGAGGTCTGGGATATAAAATGTTATTCAGTGATTCCTGAAAAATCTAAAGAACGTTACGAAAAGACGCATAATAACTTCAAAAATTCTTCTAGCATATTTTGTGCAAAGATACCGAAAATTAATAACAGACTTATGGGCTGAAGAAAAATTTTCTTATATGATTCCACTGGTATTTCTAAATCTTCTACGCTGACTGCAATTCTCAATTTTTGTTACAAATAAGGAGATGTTCATTACGTGCAAATAATTCAAAATTATGTAGAACTTTGACCAACTTGTGTGGCAAATTTTGTTTTCAAATGGTGGGTAAACGTACGAAGTATTTCCAATGAAAATTTCAGAATATTTCAAAACTGCAGGATGTGGCCTGTTATACCGATCATTCTTTTCGGCTTCTCTTTTAACCCTTAAAAGTGTAGATATTTTAGGTTAAAAAGACACAGTAGTTGTAAATCTTTGGCAGTTACTGTAAACTATCTCGAGGGTTCTATTCAAAATAATTAATATTGAGTATATTTTCACAACAAATTTACTTACTTTAACTTACTTTACTCTTGAAAACACTGACAGAAAGTTACTAGTCTGACGTTTCGATTACACCTGTAATCTTTGTCAAAGACGAAGAACCTCAATATTTGCCTGACACAAGTTCGAACAARATTCTGAAAGTAAATAAACAAATCACCAAGGTAGCGAGACGTCATAGAAATAACGTGCCAACCTGATAAAAAAGAAGAAAAAGGATCTACGTACCTACTAGATATACACGAACTACTTGGTAAAAGATAACTACAAAATAGCTTTCCAAATGTCATCTAACTCATAATTTCCACAATTCCTATTAAAATTATTAGTATTCATACAAATTTATATAGCTTCTTTTATTAGACGTCAAATATGAGTGTTCAGCTGCGGAAGATTTATCTATCTGTTGCAGCCTAGTAGCACGTATGTGTTCTTTCAAACGCGTACCTACTTTTCTTTTAGTTTGACCTATGTAACACTTGCCGCAAGAACAAGTAATTTTGTAAACACCTTCACTCTCTAAATGAACTTTATCTTTAGCAGAACTTAACATTTATCTAAATTATTATATGTACTATCAACAACTTAAATATCGTGTTTTCTAAGCATATATACATAAGGCAAACTCAATTTCAATTTACTTTGTCCTGGCTGAGAATTTACTTGATTTGGATGAGCACTTTTATTAAAGACTGACCAAACATTCTTATTGCTATAACCATTTCTCACTAGCGCTGATTTAAGATGATATATTTCTTTTTGTAAAGAACTTTCGTCCGAGATCCTTTGTGCTCTAACAAATAACGTTCTTATAAGACTATTCTTTTGAGAGGGAGGGTGGTGAGATGTGGCATGTAAATATCTGTCTGTGTGTGTTGGTTTTCTGTAAACCTTGTGTCCTAACTGTCCAGTGTTTATTCTGTAAATTTGGACATCCAAGAAAGTAAACTACCATTGCTTTCTAATTCCATAGTAAATTTTATGTCAGGATTTTGACTGTTCAAATGATTTAGAAACCTACCCAACTCTTCTATACCGTGGATCAAATAACAAAAGTGTCATCTACGTAGCTATACCAACATTTTGGATTAAAGTGAAAACTGTTTATCGCTAACTGTTCAAAATTTTCCATAAGCATATTGGCTACTACAGGACTTAGATGTGAACCCATTGCACAACCTGATTTTTGTTCATAAAAATTATCTTTCCATAAGAAATAAGTAGATTTTAAACAATGTTCAGATAATATAGCTATTGCGTCACCTAGGGGATCGCTATTAAGCTTGGATTTGATTGTTTCAGGGATGGGTACTTTCGTAAATAAAGAAACCACGTCAAAACTAACTAAAATATCACTTTCTGAAATACTTAAACCTTTTATAATATCAATGAAGTTTGAAGAATTTTTGATAAAACTACTGGTTTTTCCTACATAATAGTTAGCACAAAATGTTGCCAATCTGTCAGTGTTTTCAAGAGACAGCGATCTTTCCGAGATAATATCTTATATTATGGACGCTGAAAGCATTCACCCTCGTATACTTTAAGTAAGCTAATTAAGTAAGTAATTACTTATCGACGCGTTTTTGCTTGCCAACCAGTAAATATAACATACTGTTCTAAAACTAAGTACCTAGGTAAATAATCTGAAATACATTGGTCGAACAAAAATAAATTTACACATTTTTTGTAGATGATTTTTAAGTTGAACACCTGCATAATTTATTTGTACGCTATGCACATATAGCAGTCTTCATTTCAAGACTATGGCAGGTAGTTTAGTCATAATGTGGAAATAATTCACAGGGTTCAGTCGAACTTAAATTCTTGAAATATATGGAAATATGCTCCAAAATAAATGCGAAAAGATTTTTCCGCTTCCCTGGTTTTACGTTCTGCATTTCAACAAATTTCAGATAATAAAATCCTCAGGGGACAAGAAGTAAAACTTTTAATGTCCTGTTCTCAGACCTTAAAAAAAAACTTTATGGCCGTTTATCATTAATGGGCGCAGAACGTATCGTAATAGGATAACAATGAGGTAAACAGTTGAAGTGGCTGGTAACAAATGAAGATTAATGTCCCAGCGCATTCCCATAGGAGGCCGTGAACAGCCGCCCTCGCACAATGCTAGAAACAACCATTTATCCACGATTCCTGACATTTTTTCGCATCTCGCTGTGCCTTTCTCTTCCGACGATCAATGGGCCCATAACAGATGAATGAAGCCGTGATATTTTTACTTTATATGACGTCTTTATTTAATGAAAACTCCAAGTTCATAATAAACTCGATCCATTGTGGTGCAGTTTGAGGTTTGGGAATCGCACATAAATTATGTTTTGTTCGCTATACTACGGGTCGAGTGGAATCGTTTTTAAAAATATATTAGGCCGCAGAATGTCACGATGAACAGAAATAAGCGTAGCAGCGTCAAAGGCTTTTGAGAAATATGGATACTCGGAGTAGGCTTTTGCTGTATATTTCTGTGAAACTCTCAAATCACGCACTAAATAACTATATCTTTTATGTACATTTTATACAAATGGTCTTTTATGTACCTGTCTACCTTCTACTTTAAAGGAACGACGTCTTAAGCACAGGCAATTAATGCTACCTACATACATACTCCAAACAGTACATGGCCTTTAGGTTCTTAAATAGCCCTGTAAAAGAAGGGGATGCAAACAAAATTCTGCACATCTGAGTTTAGTATAATGCTGTTATCTCTTTGACAATGACCGTTTTAGGTCGAAACGATCGTCAGACTTATCTGAGAGAAAGCACATACGTTCAATCAATCAGCTTGTTTCCAAGCTACCTAATTGATTCAGGATGTTTCACAAAGAATGCACCTTTGAATCCATTCAACATATTCATAATGCCAGTGCGAGCAAGTTGGTGTTTCTGTTCAAAAAGACGTTACTTAAACTCAAGATGCGTTCCAATCATATTTGGTTTAATAAGCAATGTAAGTTCTATGTGGAAATCAGAAAGTGGCACACACGTCAGCAAAACCTGGGTGAGCATTTAAAATTAATTCATACAAAATTGCATAAAAAACATAATGTTTGATGAGATAACTAATGATATCTACAGTGATGTTCAAATACTAGTCCATAAACGATATTTGACTCAATTTAGGAATTTAAAACATCTGCGGAGTCATCAAACAGAAAATAGAGTTAAAATCAAGGCAGTTAATCCCCAGTGTGAATTTCAATTCAGTGATCGTCTAGTAAACGAGTACAAATTTTACACAGGCAGAACAAAAATTATTAAATAAATATCTAAAATATAACCAAAACTTTCCAGTGTCTAAAAAAGAATTTGAAATATTAGGTATAAATACAGAATTAGCCTTGGACAAAGTAACAAACGAGGATACGAAAAACGAAAAATACACGTGTGCGGATATGATAACAAACAAATACAAACAGAATTACCATTCATACAAAGGGTCAAATGTAGAAATCAAATTAATAAAAAGCATAAAACAAAAATGTACAGAAAAAAACTATTTGTAAGGTGGATAAAGGCAATACCATCGTTACTTTAAAAACAGACTAAACTAAATAATTTATTGAACGCAAACAACTTTTCTAAACTTAATTCATATCCCACAGGCCAGTTTCAAAAAGACGTCACTAGCATTTTAAAATCTTCAGAACACTTGATATCAAACGAAGAAAAGTACAAATTAAGAATAATGAACCCCCGAACTCCAATTCTATATGGCCTCTCAAAAATTCACAAAAATGGAATACCTTTGAGACCGGTTGTTTCCTACGTTATATCGTATAAATTATGCAAATTCTCCAACAACATTTTGATACAATCAATTGAACGCCAGTCCAAATACAGCGTGAAGAATTCCGTAGGTTTCACGAACAAGGTAAAAGAATTATCAATACCAAACAACGCTATTCTTGTGTCCTTTGATGTGTCTAAATCTTTTTACTTCTATCCCCCTAAATGAACTTTTAACAATCCTCAAAAATAAAATAGAGAACTGCCACCTGTCAAACACAGAAAAAACTGAACTACTGAATATTGTTTACGTTTAATGACACATTCTACAAGCAAGACGATGGACTGCCAATGGGTTCACCTTTGTCTCCAGTTTTGGCTGAAATTTTAATGTCAAATTTCGAAGAAAAACTTTTTGCAAAGAAAAATGAAATTATTAAAAATATATTATTCTGGACTAGATATGTTGATGATATTTTTTGTATTTGGACGGAAACTGTCAAGCAGTTAGATGTATTCTTAAAATTCTTAAATACAATAAATAAAAAGATTCAATTTACCTTAGAAAAAGAAAAGGATGGAGTTCTTTATTTTCTGGACTTATCAATGTCGGTAAAAAATAGTAAAATAGACTTTGAAATTTATAGGAAACCAACACAGTCAGATGTTACAATCCCAGCTTCTTCAAATCAATCGTTGCAGATTAAGCAATCGGTGTTTTATAGTTTAATAAACAGACTAATAAATATACCACTTAGAAAAGAAAGTTTCGAAAAAGAATTGACGACAATTAAACAAATAGCCTTTAGCAATGGATACGACACAAAAATTGTGGATCAAATACTTAAAAAGCAATATAAAATTAGAATACAGAGAATGCTGTACAATGCTAACATCACTTGGCATTTTCTATTTTTCTACAATTTAATCGCGCGTGCAATGTTTTCTTTGCGAAAATCATTGCGGAAAGCCATTTTTAATAAGCGGTTTCTTGCGCCAATCTATTAAAATACGCGAATAGAACAAAAGAAACGGGCATTCGAATTAATCAAGCAGCGCGAAACAATAGAAAGACATAAACAAAAGCCACCTGAGAACGGCGGCGGCATTATTACCAACCGTGGCAAGTGAGGCGAGAAACAGTGCTGCCAACGTCGCCAATTCCCCACCGCATGACATATAGCGCGCGATAAGCGCCTTGTATAATAGTTCTATTGCATAATAGTCGCTTCGGGGGCGTTATCAGAAAATGACTCATAACAACTGACAGACGCGAACGGGAAATTGGAATAAGAAATTTCGGGCGTAAAATGAAAGATAGTAGTCCCGTAATTTCCTACCATCTATAAAGGCATTTGTAGTTTGAAGTTGCGAGCTGGATTGGGGAGCGACAAGATGCTCGCAGGGCGACTGGAAACTTCCCGGAGCTTTTCGGGCGGCCGGCTCGAGCGATATTCCATTCAGTACACGATTGCCTCCTATACTTTCTACACTGTTACCGGGAATATTCCATTTTTATGCGGGTTGCCCCCACTGACGTAAACTATCTTAATTACGTACAGGATTCTTCATTAGATTTTGCCCATCCTCTTAATATTTTTTAATATTTTAATTACAGGAACGAATAATATTAATTATCCAACATAACGCAACAATAACAACAATAATCCGGTTTCTCTTCTCTATATCAAGCTAAAATCAACTCTATTTTTTAAATCTAAACCAATCACATACCCCAATACAAGGTGTTCTCATGGTTATCATCATCAATATCATTAAACCTTAACCATCTTCTTCTCCCCCCAGCTGGTTCCTTCTTCCAACCCGTTTAACACAAGCCGCCCTGTCACCTCATACGATTGGTTAAAGAAATCCATACCTGCAAAAAAAGGTTTTGGTAGATGAGCACATAACATTGTCAGGGCTCTTGAAAATAACGTTTGTCATGACCCTGCCGCAGTAGAAAATAAAAGAACTCCTAGCATTTAATCTCGGTACATGTATATTAATTCTAGAAAAGTATTCAACAATGTTTGGTGACTGAAGCCTCTGTCAGAGCAGTGATCGTCGGTTTTAAAAGCTATGTATTTAAGAAATCTTTCTTGAATTTATTCCAATCTATAAATTAATGTACATCATAGAAAGGGTACCAGACAATGGAGCAGTATTCTAGTTTTGATCTAAAGTATGCAAAATATAAAGACATTAAACGTTCACTCTTTCTAAAATCTTTGCAGTTCCTCACAATGAGTTCCACGCTCTTAGAATTCGAAGATAGGTCTTCAAATCGTCAGTGAAAAGAAGGTTAGGGCTTTGCAGAGCAGTAGGCAAGTCATTGACGATAAGAAGAAAAAGTAAAGGACCTAAGTTAGACCCTTGGGGTACTCCTGAAGTTGGACTGAATATGTACGAGCGGACGTTTTGATATTCAACTAACTATTGTGTACGATCAGTTTGATCGGACAATCGGATAACCCAAATCTGTGCAACTTATTGAGAAGAATAAAATGGTTGATTCACTGAAATGCCTTACAGAAATCTGTGTAAGTGACATCAACTTGGCCATCAACTTCTGACATAAATTTAGTCATTGATGCTAGGTTAGTAGTTGTCGATTTCCTCCGAACAAAACCATGCTGATTCTCAATAATACTACGAACTGACTTTCTGATCTTTCTGAACTAAATCATCTCAAATATTTTAGAGAAATTGATCAAAATCGAGATAGTTATTAACTAATGTTGGATCATGTTTTGTCAGAATTAGCCAAATACTTTCAAACACTGGGAAATTGTGAATATTTTAATATAAGATTAAACAATGTAACCAGTGGCTTGACAAACACGCACCTGCAGACCCTCACAAGAAAACTTGGAATTTGATCTATTCCTGCTGTATGAGTATTTTCTTAGTTTGTTATAATTGAAATAATCTGCAAATGCATTCACTATAGGGTCAGAGCTCTCGGAAGTAGTACCACCGGAATCATAAAAATCTTAAAAAGGGCCACAAATTAGATAGATTAACGTTGATGTCAATTTCACTGCTTTTCCACCACATAACGTAGTCTTTTGTATTCATTAGTGTAAAAGTATAGTGCTCCAAATTTAGGAGGTTTCTTAAGAAGATGGTTTTTCCCCGAATAAGGTCAATCAGTTTCTTGTTAAACCAAGGTGGATGCAGAAAACAAGTTTTGGATGGTTTAACTAACGGAACAGGGGCATTAAAATAATATAAAGATGTTGATAAAGTATTCGCAGACCACATTGCTACATAAGTCTAAAAACCTGTAATAACTATCATAAAGAGCCAAGAAATTAGCTTTCTTAAAATTATATCTTTTGAAAGAGGCGTAACCTACAAAATCACTAGGCTTGAAATAAGAATAGTTTGAAGTTTTGGTGCTTCAGTTATACTATTTAGGGTTCTACAGAAATTAGTCCAATTGCCTTATGTGAGGCGAATCAGTCGCTGGTAGAGGTGGAAAATAGATGGCATCATGCTTAGTACGGTATGTAACCTCTTTGCCAAAAACTACAACTTCAATAACTATCTGGACCGACAACTGCCCACCACAGAATCGAAATTTGCAGACGCTAATGTCCTTTAGCAATAAATCCTCACATTAAAATATTTAGCTGCAAATTTTCTTGCGCGGACTTGCTCACATGGATGCACAGGGCGTACACTCCGTTATCGAACTAAAAGCTAGTTTCCAAATCATTACTTCCTGGGACTGGTTACAATCAGCTAGGATCTCGGGCAAAAAAATATTCATGGTTTTTGAAATGACAACTCCTTCAAACAATACAAGCTTACAAGTTTTTGATATCAAAATCAGTATTCTTACAAGTTAGACAAGAAACTCCAGGAACTCTGTACCTACCTCAAAATAACATTTAATGATGAAGAATTTGATAGCGTAGATTTAAATAGAAGAGTATAGGAAATCACTAATATCTATGGAAATGTCACTAAATCTACTTTGCTGTAGTTTAAACCCGATAAGTAGCAAAAATAATGATCTTCAAAAATTGCTAAAATGTATCCCAAAAAGAGTCCATTCTATTCTACAAAACCTTACCTATAAGGAAGCTAATGGAGAAGACAGCTACCAATAACTAATACGTGCTTGTTAATGTAATGTCTATACCATAATAACTACTTATTTTCTATTTGCTTTAAGGATAAAGCCTCAAAATAGTTAAGAAGCTTAACCCTTGAATCTAAAAAAAAACTAAGAAAAGAAAGAAAACAAACAATCCAATGAGTAAAACTGTTGTGTGCGGATAGTATCAGTATTAGTTTTTGTTCTTTCCACTTTTCTTGTTACCTATAGGTACTGTTCTTGTTGTTTTAGTGCTCTTAGGTTTAATTTTGTTGTACCTATAGTTCTTAAATTGTCATAAATAACTGATTTACTTCAAAAACTGTGTATCTTAATTAATAGTAAAAATATTGGCGTGGATCAAAAAAGAAAATGTTCAGGAAAAATGAGGCCTGTAGCAGTTGTAGCTGGTGCACCTCTTAAGGAATTGTAAATTTTGCAGGAAAAAGTCATCCTCGTTTGCACACCCTGTAGATACTGAAGACCGAAATTTGAATGAAAATTCCGCAAACAGCATCATGGCTGAGAAATGAAGCTACAAATGGAACCAAAATCGGATTAGCCGTTCAAGAAAAAATCCATTTTAAGTTTGTATTCGACCAGTTCATCAAAATGCCCCTCGTATTCACACATCCACAGGGACAGGCGCGTTTTAACAGTGTGCCCCGTCCCGACTTGGGGCGCATTCTCCGCACCACTTTATCTACTGCTATATTATTACATTATAACAAGTGGCTCGAGAACGGAAATTACACAAACTATTTTCGAATAGACTCTCAGTCAGTGTTTTAGTACAGCGTGTTACAGATAACGGCGCCATTTCCGTTCGTTTTACACGGCTTTCCAGCCACCAGCCATACCCCGTGAAATGGCTACACACGATATTAGACCCTACTGCCTTCGGTTCTCTGTGGGTACAGGGGGCGAACCACCCCACAGATGTTCGCGACATAGGTGTGGATGTCGTACGTTCGTATTAAATTCGTTATCTAGGGAAACGATGGGGTGAGGGTGGAGGCAAACGCACCCCGCGCTTCGCGATCTCAAGAGATGTGTGTAAAAGCTTACAATGGTTAATAATTGAATTTTAACATTTTGGGCTGACGTCATTATTTAACTGTTGAGTCTGTATAACAGTTATTTACGTACGAAGTGTGGAAAGTAATACTTTACGGGACGAATGGAGAAAATAAAATGTAGCCGCCTGCGTTATTTAGTTTCTCTCAAAAAAAAGAAAGGTGCAGACCCAATTGGACCTTTGTCACAAAAAAAGAATTCGAATCGAAACACCTATATAACATTAATAATTATCTATTTGCAGCAGTTACAGCGTGACGTCAACACTAAAAAAAAATAAAAGGAACACTCCTTTTTCATGTCATTTTTTGATTCTACGGAAAATTTTAGCTAGGAGTGGTTTAAGTGACAAAAGTTAATATTGACAAAATTGCTGTTTATGCCACATCACGATTGCTTTGGCCTTAATTTGATAGATACTAAAACATGTGACAGATATTTGCAGCCATCAAACTGATAAAGGTACTGACTGGTACCATCAGGTATTTGTGCGGAAGAGGGAGGGAGGACACATACATATATACATATAAAGTTTGTCTATATAAAACATGTGACAGAAGCTGGTGTATCTCTTAAGAAATTGTAAATTTAAATACCCTGTAGATACTAAAGAATAATATTTGAATGAAAATTTTGAAAACATCATCATTACTGAGAAATATAGCTACAAACAAAACCAAAAATTATCAAATTGACAATTCTGTGCAATAGTATTCTTTGAGTACCACCAGCATATTTTTGATTCCTTGCCCAAACTTCTGATTATTATTTATATTTACTTGTTCAAATCTATGCTTTAACACCTTCATATCATTTTTTCAATACTCAAATTGATCGTAAAATGCTCCTTTATTTTCACTACCAAAGAATAGCAGAAATATTTTGTCTAGCTTTTCTTCAAAGGGTTGTTTAACCACTAATGCACCTTTCTGAGAAATTTTATTTACTCTTAACTTTTTACAAACAGTGCTTCTTTGTTAATTAACTTTGACATTTAATTATGTTCACATCGGCCCAATAATTTTAAAATTGTGACCCCTTATGGCCCTGTACATTTTTTAACACACCCTGTAAAAGCAATACATGCTTCGACAAAAATAAATCTGTTTGCCTAGCGCGCCGCTCTTTTTTGTTACATAAGTATTTGTTGACGCCAACATGGATGGATTGCATAGTTATACAACACCACCTAGCAATCGCATAATTAGTCATTTTCGTATTGAACTTCGAGGAAAGAGGTTCGGTGCCTGATACGGATAGCAATTCGTTGATATCTGGGAAAAGACATTAAGCGTAAGTCTGTTTTGCTAGTCGAATCTAATATATTGTTCCATAATTTCTTATTTAAACTTAGTTCAACTGAATTCAACCAAACGCGGACATCCATGGTCCAGGCAAACATTTCCATTGACCCATGAAGATCATTATACAAATTAAATCAAGTCAGATATTACAAACTTTGTTCTGCTAGACCACTGCAATATTAGATTCAGTACACATCAAACGCAAACAAGTTAAGAGGTGCACAAAATCAGTTCGTGTCCCGAGCAGTACGATTCTCGAGAAGGATCCGTGAGGTTCGATCATTCCCGAAGTTAACGAACACACCCATCCTTTCCCAGTTAAACCGGGATATCTACAGATCGTGACCACGTTGACCTGGCGCAATTGCATACTGCGGGTGCTTTGTTAGCTGCAGTGGCATGATTGTTGGGATATCCCGCTTCCCATATTTCCTTGCCGTTCGTAATTAGGGGATGGTTTGGAAACTGCAGCCAGTTCGGCTCGGGAATTTTACTGCTCCGCTTTAGACTCTGTCGCCCTCCTTTCTTTGATCGCATCACTCATTACTTCCCAATCTTACCTTGTTCACTAATTAATCAAAACTTGAAATCCCTTTGTCGCGATGGACTCTCATTGGCGCCTTGGTGAATCACTAGCTCTGTCTACCAAAGGCACGATATACTCACTCTGTTATGACAGAGGGGCTCTGCAAGGCTAACCGATGGAGATATCTAGATGAGAACCCACGCCCATTGAGAGCCAACACATTAAAATTAATTTTCCTCTTGTCAGTCTTGTAGGTTTCGTATGCTGGTTTTTTGTGCACTTCAATTTGCACCCTTTATTTTATGATATCACTGATTATTCATTAATTTAATAATTTAACAATAATATAAAGCTAATATTAATCATTAGAACCTGCTGTTCCCATGAATTTTGTTTTGTCTTTAAAGGTAAAGCAAAATATTGCAATGGTCCTTAGATAATCTCTTAAACAAATTAAATAAGTCGTTGACTAGATTAGTACCGCTTTATTTTATATTTTATAGGCCATAATCACTGTACTTCTAGAACACAAAGATGTTTAGCAACATTTATGTGTTTTAGACTGCTAACCGTCCATTTATATTTTTAATTCGTCACTGTAATGTTGTTATGGACAACGAGCAGCGAGGACAAGGTGAAGTTTCCTACACGTGTGTCATCCAGCGTCGTCCTAAAGTTGATATCTGTAAATATTTGAATAACCGGTGTCCTCTGTTCAAATAACAAATGACCCAAACGCGGACATCTATGATACAGTAAACCATTTCCATTGACCCGTGAAGATCATTATAGATTAAATCAAGTCATATATATTACAAACTTTGTTCTGATAGACCACTGCAATATAAGATTCCGTATTCACCAAACGCAAACAAGTTAAGAGGTGTACAAAATCAGTTCGGGAATTTTACTGCTCCGCCTTAAACTCTGTCGCCCTCCTTTCTTTGATCGCATCACTCATTACTTCCCAATTTTAACTTGTTCACTAATTAATCAAAACTTGAAGTCCCTCGGTCGCGATGGACTCTCATTGGCGCCTTGGTGTATCACTAGCTCTGTCTACCAAAGGCACGATAACCCACTCACAGAGGGGCTCTGCAAGGCTAACCGATGGAGATATCTAGATGAGGACCCACGCCCATTGAGAGCCAACACAAAATTATTTGTCCTCTTGTTAATCTTACAGGTTTCGTATGCTAGTTTTTTGTACACTTCAGTTTGCACTCTTTTATTTTATGATATCACTGGTTATTCATTAATTTAATAATAACATAAAGCTAATATTATTCATTAGTAGCAGTTGTTCCCGTGAACTTTGGTTTGTCTTTAAAGGTAAAGCAAAATATTGCAATGGTCCTTAGATAACCTTTTAAACAAATTGAATAGGTCGTTGACTAGATTAGTTACTGCGTTCTTTTATATTTTATAGGCTATAATTACTGTACTTCTAGAACACAAAGATGTGTAGAAACATTTATGTGTTTTAGACTGCTAACCGTCCATTTATATTTTTAATTTGTCGGTGTATTATTGTTATGGACAACGAGCAGGTAGGACAAGTTGATAACTGTAAATATTTGGATAACCGGCGTCCTCTATTCAAATAACAAATGAATCAAACGCGGACACCTATGGTCCGGGCAACCATTTCCATTGACCCGTGAAGATCATTATAGATTAAATCAAGTCATATATATTACAAACTTTGTTCTGATAGACCACTGCAATATTAGATTCAGTGTTCACCAAACGCAAACAAGTTAAGTGGTGTACAAAATCAGTTCGGGAGTTTTACTGCTCGGCTGTAGACTCTGTCGCCCTCCTACCTTTGATCGTATCACTCATTACTTCCCAATTTTAACTTGTTCGCTAATTAATCAAAACTTGAAGTCCCTCGGTCGCGATGGACTCTCATTGGCGCCTTGGTGTATCACTAGCTCTGTCTACCAAAGGCACGATAACCCACTCACAGAGGGGCTCTGCAAGGCTAACCGATGGAGATATCTAGATGAGGACCCACGCCCATTGAGAGCCAACACAAAATTATTTGTTCTCTTGTTAATCTTACAGGTTTCGTATGCTAGTTTTTTGTACACTGCAGTTTGCACTCTTTTATTTTATGATATCACTGGTTATTCATTAATTTAATAATAACATAAAGCTAATATTATTCATTAGTACCAGCTGTTCCCGTGAATTTTGGTTTGTCTTTAAAGGTAAAGCAAAATATTGCAATGGTCCTTAGATAACCTTTTAAACAAATTGAATAGGTCGTTGACTAGATTAGTTACTGCGTTCTTTTATATTTTATAGGCTATAATTACTGTACTTCTAGAACACAAAGATGTGTAGAAACATTTATGTGTTTTAGACTGCTAACCGTCCATTTATATTTTTAATTTGTCGGTGTATTATTGTTATGGACAACGAGCAGGTAGGACAAGTTGATAACTGTAAATATTTGGATAACCGGCGTCCTCTATTCAAATAACAAATGAATCAAACGCGGACACCTATGGTCCGGGCAACCATTTCCATTGACCCGTGAAGATCATTATAGATTAAATCAAGTCATATATATTACAAACTTTGTTCTGATAGACCACTGCAATATTAGATTCAGTGTTCACCAAACGCAAACAAGTTAAGTGGTGTACAAAATCAGTTCGGGAGTTTTACTGCTCGGCTGTAGACTCTGTCGCCCTCCTATCTTTGATCGTATCACTCATTACTTCCCAATTTTAACTTGTTCGCTAATTAATCAAAACTTGAAGTCCCTTGGTCGCGATGGACTCTCATTGGCGCCTTGGTGTATCACTAGCTCTGTCTACCAAAGGCACGATAACCCACTCACAGAGGGGCTCTGCAAGGCTAACCGATGGAGATATCTAGATGAGGACCCACGCCCATTGAGAGCCAACACAAAATTATTTGTTCTCTTGTTAATCTTACAGGTTTCGTATGCTAGTTTTTTGTACACTGCAGTTTGCACTCTTTCATTTTATGATATCACTGGTTATTCATTAATTTAATAATAACATAGAGCTAATATTATTCATTAGTAGCAGCTGTTCACGTGAGTTTTGGTTTGTTTTTAAAGGTAAAGAAAAATATTGCAATGGTCCTTAGATAACCTTTTAAACAAATTGAATAGGTCGTTGACTAGATTAGTTACTGCGTTCTTTTATATTTTATAGGCTATAATTACTGTACTTCTAGAACACAAAGATGTGTAGAAACATTTATGTGTTTTAGACTGCTAACCGTCCATTTATATTTTTAATTTGTCGGTGTATTATTGTTATGGACAACGAGCAGGTAGGACAAGTTGATAACTGTAAATATTTGGATAACCGGCGTCCTCTATTCAAATAACAAATGAATCAAACGCGGACACCTATGGTCCGGGCAACCATTTCCATTGACCCGTGAAGATCATTATAGATTAAATCAAGTCATATATATTACAAACTTTGTTCTGATAGACCACTGCAATATTAGATTCAGTGTTCACCAAACGCAAACAAGTTAAGTGGTGTACAAAATCAGTTCGGGAGTTTTACTGCTCGGCTGTAGACTCTGTCGCCCTCCTATCTTTGATCGTATCACTCATTATTTCCCAATTTTAACTTGTTCGCTAATTAATCAAAACTTGAAGTCCCTTGGTCGCGATGGACTCTCATTGGCGCCTTGGTGTATCACTAGCTCTGTCTACCAAAGGCACGATAACCCACTCACAGAGGGGCTCTGCAAGGCTAACCGATGGAGATATCTAGATGAGGACCCACGCCCATTGAGAGCCAACACAAAATTATTTGTCCTCTTGTTAATCTTACAGGTTTCGTATGCTGGTTTTTTGTACACTTCAGTTTGCACTCTTTTATTTTATGATCACTGGTTATTCACTAATTTAATAATAACATAAAGCTAATATTATTCATTAGTACCAGCTGTTCCCGTGAATTTTGGTTTGTCTTTAAAGGTAAAGCAAAATATTGCAATGGTCCTTAGATAACCTCTTAAACAAATTGAATAGGTCGTTGACTAGATTAGTACTGCGTTCTTTTATATTTTATAGGGTATAATTACTGTACTTCTAGAACACAAAGATGTGTAGAAACATTTATGTGTTTTAGGCTGCTAACCGTCCATTTATATTTTTAAATTGTCAGTGTATTATTGTTATGGACAACGAGCAGGTAGGACAAGTTGATAACTGTAAATATTTGGATAACCGGCGTCCTCTATTCAAATAACAAATGAATCAAACGCGGACATCTATGGTCCGGACATCCATTTCCATTGACCCGTGAAGATCATTATAGATTAAATCAAGTCATATATATTACAAACTTTATTCTGATAGACCACTGCAATATTAGATTCAGTATTCACCAAACGCAAACAAGTTAAGTGGTGTACAAAATCAGTTCTGGAGTTTTACTGCTCCGCTGTATACTCTGTCGCCCTCCTTTCTTTGATCGTATCATTCATTACTTCCCAATTTTAACTTGTTCGCTAATTAATCAAAACTTGAAGTCCCTTGGTCGCGATGGACTCTCATTGGCGCCTTGGTGTATCACTAGCTCTGTCTACCAAAGGCACGATAACTCACTCACAGAGGAGCTCTGCAAGGCTAACCGATGGAGATATCTAGATGAGGACCCACGCCCATTGAGAGCCAACACAAAATTATTTGTTCTCTTGTCAATCTTATAGGTTTCGTATGCTGGTTTTTTGTACACTTCAGTTTGCACTCTTTTATTTTATGTCAGTGGTTATTTATTAATTATATAATAATTCAAAGCTAATATTAATCATTAATACCTGCTATTCCCGTGAATTTTGTTTTTTCTTTAATGGTAAAGCAAAATATTGCAGTGGTGCTTAGATAATCTCTTAAACAAATTAAATATGTCGTTGACTAGATTAGTACTGCTTCCTTTTATATTTTATAGGCTATAATTACTGTACTTCTAGAACACAAAGATGTTTAGAAACATTTATGTGTTTTAGACTGCTAACCGTCCATTTATATTTTTAATTTGTCACTGTAATGTTGTTATGGACAACGAGCAGGGAGGACAAGGTGAAGTTTCTGTAAAGCGAATGTAATTGTAGAAGCTTTCTCCTCTTCAGCCTACACGTGTGTGATCCAGCGTTGTCCTAAAGTTGATATCTGTAAATATTTGGATCACCGGCGTCCTCTGTTAAAATAACAAATTATTTTTTGTTATTGAGCCAATGAAGAAAGATTTAGATGTAGGTTAATTAAAATATTTGTATCCCTGTCACCATCGATTGTTAATTAATTAGGTGAATTTATTATTGTAGTTAATAAATAAACTAATAAACTAGTACCTATACAAAATTGGTAGTATTATTTCCTCTGATGAGTACTGACAAATGTTATAGAAATAATCGAACAACGTTTATAGTACAGATTTAGAAACAGATATTACAAATAAGGACACTAACAAGATGTTAAAAAGTTTATGTTTGTATCTTGCCAAAATTGACAGGTAGGCAATTTATTTAAGTAATTATTTATATAAAATTAAACAGGGTGGTGCTAAAGTTATTTCTAAATATTCTAGAAGGGAATATTCAATGAATAACCGTTTAGAACAAGGATTATAATGGATGTATCAGACGCAGAGTTCTTGGAGATCCGCTTCTGATATCTGATAAAACTTGCCAAACAAAGTACAGCCAAACAGTCAGCTTGTTAAATATAATTCGTTACATTAACAACAATAAAGTCTCCACAAATATTGTGATATTTGTACACCTAAGTATTAGAAAATGTAGGAGTTCATCGGCAGCATTGTTAGCGTTAAATACTTACTTATAACAAGCTAAAACAAACCAACAAAAAGTTAGTTATTGTAACTAATACAAATATTATATGCTAAATAAAATACTGGTTACTATAACAAATAATGTTTTTGTGGCCAATAATAATAAATTACATCTAATAACATTTTTTTGCGGAACAACGATGAATTTTTGCCTTTACAAAATTTTTAGTCGAGGCTATAGCTACAAATGAAATTTGTTGACAATGCTAAAATCTAAGTAAACTAAAAAAATTCATTTTTCAGAGTGCGTTTTTTGCCGCACGCCTCCACATCGGAAGTCTTTAAAAAACGGACGTCGCGTGAAATCTCCCGTGTGGCAAACCTCAAAAACTAATTATAAGCTAATTAAGCAGCCACGGGACAAAGTGCCTGCAATGAATTTGGAGTGACAGTCGAAACAAGAGTAAAAAGCTAGCCGTCACCTAATATCCCACTTCCTCCCTTATTACTGGGTTTAAGACGGAACGAATGAAGTTTTGAACAGCAGCATCCACGACTTGGAGGATTTCTGTCAGCCCCTCGTCTTGTTCTCTCTCATTAATTAATCATTAACAAGGTCATTAAACACGACACTAGAATCTGCTACTGATGCGATATACAAGTTGCTAGTTATAGCTATAGGTAGGTATCTAAAGATTTTCAAATCCTCTAAACCAAAACTACATAACTACATACATTTTGTTTTTTGCAACATGCCTTTTAACTGACTTTCTACTCGTTTTTCGTTCTTGGTTAAATAGTTAACCAAATTTAAATCATATGAATTGTTAAAATTCTTTTTTGTATTACAAATTTTCACGTATAGGTAAATATCAAAGACGCCTTCTTGCCTCCAAGAATTATTGAACTAAAGCTAAGCTTTTGCTTAACTTAGTATCAGTAATGGTTACCACAAAATTTAATTTGATTGCTATGGTGTTTTATAATTAAGCTGTCAAAGTTTATTAAATATTTATTTTTGAAAGGTTTACCGGATAAAGTGGTGGAAACGTTAGGTGATTAATGTCCTTCATAGACCATAACTGGGAATCGGAATTTTAATGAGTAAGATCAGATGTCAAAGAAGACCAATTTCTGTGACTAGAAGACGGAATAGTATACGAAACTAATTTTTAGTATGCTATTCTTATGCATATAATAAAAATGGATTTTTTACTATTTTTTACTTACTAAAATTGCTATTTCAATTTGGTTGTTAACAATAGCAGGTTTAGTTTATGACCACCTTGTATTTATGCATCAAATCTAAATTTAAATAAAAAAGAATGCCATTTACCAATGTTATTTTTTGGACTATTATTTCGTAGCAGTAGACTCAATAGTTGCATATATCTCTCATTGATAAATGCTGTATTTGATGGACTGATGCTATTACAAAAGTCATTTAAAACAATAAAACTTTGTTCACTAATACTTTTATAAATTGCGAAATTTCCAAATAATTAAGTTTTAATTATATACTACACAAATGTAGTAAATTCGAATTGTCTAACGTGTCAGTGTGTTTATTTAACAATAGAAGGCTAGCTAAGGAAGAATTTGTTGTTTTGTACCTTTCGAATTGTTTAAAATGCTCCTTGCCTAGAATTAAAAAAGATCTACCCGTTTGTCTAACATAAACCACCAAATTGCAATCATTGCATGAAAAACTATAAACACCTGACTGATTTAAAACTGAAATTTTGACAAGCAAACTTAAGAGAAAACCAAACCTTAACTTTTTAATCAAAATAAGTTGTACGATAGAAAATTTTTCGATTAAATAATTTGGAAAATTGTTATTGAAAGCAATTTGGAGAATTACACCCAGTTACACCCAGAAGTATTTTAAAAAGTAGGTAAATGAATGTGAATGAAAAACGACCAGTTTGCGGGTGTAAGAAAATAAGAAATAACATTGTCTGTACAAAAGGATTTTCTAAAAATTACGAATGAAAAGTAAGAAGGCTATGTAAGAGGAAATCGGATTATTTATTTCTTTTTCATAATTGAAATTTATAGAAGCATCATGTGAATTACCTATAAAAATACACAAAACATCATCTACGTAAGGATACTAGAAATTAACGTGAGAAAAGAAACAAGTGT
Organism: Rhyzopertha dominica; assembly: GCA_025024175.1. Lineage (NCBI taxonomy): Eukaryota > Metazoa > Arthropoda > Insecta > Coleoptera > Bostrichidae > Rhyzopertha > Rhyzopertha dominica. The sequence continues at coordinate 52,630,426 of QCXZ01000138.1, read as the reverse complement.
TTTTAAAAATATCTTTTTCTAAGTTATTCATAAAGAGTCCAGCTAAAACTCGACTAAGGAAAGAACCCACACCTAAACTCGACCATTCTATAAAATCTTCATTATTTCAACTGAACAAAAATTATTTACTACAACCTCTTGGTTAAGTAAATTACTTATAATTTGTAAACAGTGTTTTGGAGAAACGTAAGGAACTAAACTGTTTACATCAAAATAAACAAGGAAGCAATCTTTTGTAATTTTGAAATTTTTAAGTTGGTCAAATCTAGTGTATTTTTCAAAAGATCAAATTTAACCAACTTGTAACATGGAGAATCCATGTAACAAACAACAGGTCTAATAGGACAAACATATGTGTGTATTTTAGGAAGTACATAAAGTCTTGGTGGTAAAGGAATTATTGCAATTAAAAAATTTTGGAACTGGTTCAACCTTGTCTGAAAGTTGATATAGTTATTTGTTAAAATCAATCGTTTTGTTTTTTCAATCGTTGCAAGATCTCCATTTTCGAAGAAAAAACTTTATTCGAAGAATATTCTTTGTCTTGCATGACCACACCTTTGGCAGCTTTTGAAAAAATAATTCTCATGGAAGTGGTTCTCTTAAGCAATTTTTTCGAGTCATCCTAGATAATTTAAATGATTTTTTGTAATCCAGTTCTTATAAATTATTTATTACGTTTGTGTTGCTGGGATGTAGATCTCTTTTTGGTTTAAGGTCAGGTTTACTTGTTCTATATTTTTGACAAAGTCAAAATAATAATTGTAATTTTTTCTTCGCTATTTATTGTTTTGGTGCTGACAATGACTATTGTTATAGCCGAATTTTTAAAGAAAACATAAGTATTCTCACTCACTAAGTGCAATAGCCGGAAAGATATTCTGAATATGAAAAATAGCTTCTCTAACTAAAGGTGTTGCTCCAAAGTGTATTTAGTCTCACTCTAGTCACACCCATTAATAAAAAACGAACGTTATAATGTCTTCATTAAATAAAACGTTTCGCTTTCATGCTGGCTGAAAAAAACCATCTGAAACGTCCCGCGGAATGGGATCCTCCACTTTTCATGCTGATTAATTCGTTATTTTGACGGCGAGCGGTGTAAAGACTATTAGCTAAACTCCTCTAATGACGGAGGAGCGATGGCATATTAGTGTGTGGCACATGTGCGTTTGCGGGCATTATTTTTAGTAGCAGACGTGTAAAACAAGTCGGCCACCTCTCTTTTCTACTATTAAAGCGACAATTTATTAAACAGAGAGGTGTTCACGCTTTCTTTTTGACTTCCTAGTGCCGGCCGGTCCCAGATTAGATAGCTTGAAACAAAACATGGTTACAATTCTTTTGTCGGCGAAAAATACATATACAGACTGTCACATTAGCTTCTTGTAGAAAAAAAGTATAATACAAGAACAAACTTTACATCATTTTTGAAACTCTAGAATGTAAAATAGTTGTTGATACCTATATTAATTGCGAAAAGCTGTACACTATTGCTCAAGTGTGATAATTATTGTTCAATTGTTCAATTTAAAGAAAAAGAAAAACCTAAAACAAACAAAGGAAAGGTACAACATCTACAGTGCGTAAGTTTCTGGACTCCCCAGTTCCTATTTATGAAGCCGTATGACGTATAAGACAAGTATGCTTGCAGAAGGCAAATTTATTGTTAAATGTAACACTAAGGTCCTTAAAAACTCATCCATTTTTTCAAAATAGCACCACTGATTTCATAATCTGTTTAACTATACTACGCGAGAGAAAGAGAGCTCAAAACATTTATAAATATTTATATTCCAGCCATTAGAAAGATAATCTGAATTCAATGAACTGGGACCATTCTGTAATCTAGCCCATTATATTTGAAACAATATGAGATCAGCCGCAAACATTAGGTTGTAGTTCATGAATGAGAAATAGTAGTAGACCTAAGTTAGATACCTAAGAGATGCCGGAAATAAAGTTAGCAGAACGTACTCTATTTTCTTTTCCCAAAAGGTAAGAGTGAAAAAGGCGTACCAGGGAAGAAAAAAAGACAAGCCCATCTAATTTCGACAGCAAGACAAGGTGATCAATTTGATCAAACGTCTTCTGAAAGTCTGTGCATATAATACCTACTTGACCACATTCATCCAGTATATATGAAACAAATTGAGAAAAACATGCTAAATTAGTTGTGTGGACTTAGGTACCATTGATGAAACCATGTTACGAGGAGGCAATGTAAATATTCTTGTAGATTATGTCCTCAAAGAACTCGTCAAAAGTGCAGATAAGGGAAAAAGGACGGTAATTTTCAATTCCAGAAATTTTGCCATTTTTCATACTTCTACTACTTCTGCACTCAACATTGAATATTGTTTAAAAAAAATGAAGCAATTAAGAAGTAAGAGAGCAAGTATCTGCAAATTAATTCTTATAAAAAATATGTACATCGTCAAATACAGTTTACGTTATGTAGCAATTTAAAAGAAACTTCGAACTAAGAGCACATTCTGCTTGCTCGAAAGAGATTCATGCATAAATATATTACAGTCACTCAAAAAGAAAAAAGAATAACTTTAAGATATACAAATTTATTGAATTATTTTACAACAGCAATTTACTGTATTTTACAAAATCAGGTATGTATCTATACAGTATTTCATGCTGTAGTAACTCCTCATGATTGGCTTAAAGTGAGAAGTACCTGAAAAATTAAAAAAAAAATAGTTATTTTGCCCAGTTGTATATATAAATGCAGCCTGTTGGTCCAAGGAAGGAAATTTCTTGGACACTGGAGACGCACCCTCCAGGGGTTGCAGCATCCCCCGATGGATGTACTTACCTTTTGGTACACTAGAAAAACCTCGCCAAGCAAAATGCCACTAGTGTTTTTTCTTGATTCACAATAACACTCCCGAAATAAAAACACACCAAAAAATGCTAAACGAAAGAAATATAAAAAAATACTAACCAATGTACGCATAGATAGTGCACGATGGCGGCTTCTTCTAGATCTAGAAGAAAACTAGCTTTTGAAGACGTACTCGTCAGACTCTTTGGGTCATACTCAACCTCTTACCAAACACTTTTTGTGCACTTCACTACCGTAAAAAAACCGCGGCGGGAACCTCTAATAAACGGAACAAAACGTAAAACTCACCTCGACTGAATACGGTGTCTTGCAAACCTTTAGCTTTAGCTTTTACAGGATCGCTGTAAATTTTATTTTTATCATGCATTTAAGATGGAAACATTCTGTGTCTGTAAATCTACGACGAAAATTTTAACACGGATTTTGGAAGGATAAACGAAACAACTGCTGCGTGGTATCAGCAATACGAGGCACCTCCTCATAATGGAGGAGCTATTGCAGTTTTAGATCAAATCTTTGGTGGTAAATGGATAGCAAATAATGAGCCTTCTCATTGCCCTCCGCGTTCCTCCGAATTTTTCATTTACAGTTACAAAAACACCGTTTATGTTGGTATATCAGGAGTCGATCACAAAAAAACTTACATTTTTTCAGTCTGGTAGCATTTATCGAGAATAAGATATTAGGACACGTTTCGACCTTATCAAGAGATCATGTGGGTTCAAAATTGCCTAAATTACAGACCTTTATGATGTACCTAATGATACAGTTGGACTTACATCCCTTTTGGATATTCATGAAGGCGGGAAGAAAAATATAACTTTCTATAGTGTTTTGGAAAGCTCTTGTTATAAGTTACAAGAATGTGTTATAAAAAAGGGTTCCCCTATAAAAAATAGTGGTAATCTTGACCTGATTTTTACGACACAACCCAACGTTCAAACTTGTAAGCTGACAAGATAGATTTTTTGACACCCTATAATTTTTGTCTCAAATGATACATGACTTTGAGCCTATCAAACAACAACTAAAAATGCATGAACCCTATAAGGAATATTTAGAACGACGCAGTCTTTGCCACAGTTGTGCAAAAAACTCTAGAATGATAATGTTTTGTTTAGACTTACATACTTTCATTTAACAATTTTTAATTAGGTATGAATAAATTTATTTAATTACATTTCCAATCAATCATTTCATTTTATTGATTATGAAAATCACAGGGTTTTAGTTCTTAGACACTTTGCGCCATCTACCATGCAGTTTGTAAAAGTGGAGTTCGATTAGTTCACTGTCTCCTTACAGTGCTCTATTTCTGTTTTATCGTTACAAGACTCAATTTTTACCTTTTTTACCTCATTCACTGATTATTAATTTTATTATTACTTTATCATATTTCTTAGTCAGCATTTTAACACATTAATGAAATCCCGATCAGTTTCTTTTCTTAACGATCGAGACCGTACAAATGACAAATTACAAGGTCATTGTTGAAAATCGTCCTATTATTATAAGTATTTGTACTATAATTTTGGACTTGTGTACTATTCTATTTTTGAATTGTAACAGTACCTAGGCAAATTGTGCTATAATTTGATAATAGGCAATCAAATTACCTCTGACTCTCTTATATTAGATCTGGGGCTATAATATACATTCTATTATGCTAATACTATATTAATTTGCACTTCTTTATCCCTCTTTTATATAGTGATCAAATGTTTATTTTTAGTGTCCAAAAACTTTATTTGTACTATAATTTTATGAAGTTGTACATACATTAACAAAGCGAAGGTTGGCAACCCTGAACAAGCTTCTGATGACAGTTAAGAAAATAACAGCTGTGCACCACCTGTCAGACCAATCACCAATGTCATCATCTTGAAGTATTTTGCACATTTACGTTCCCAGCTAAAAATCCTTATAAATTTACGGTGATACATCAAAAGCAATGCAATGTCGCTACGAACCAAAGTACTAAGATTTGTGGAAATAGTGTTGAGGGTGCCACCATTGTTCGTGATAGACGAAATCCTCAAAGTCGGAATTGGCGACCCACCAGAGTTTACTGAAGAAGAACTAGCCAAGTATGAGTCCTTCGGTTCTTTATCTGGAGATCACAACAGCACGACCTATCTGCAGTATGATCGCACGTTTTACAAACTGCTGCTAACGGCGTTAATGCGAATGCTGCTTTGTGCAGTTGGTAAGTTAGTAATGTTGAAATGAACTTTGAGCTAATAAAAAAAATGTTACAGGCTGTGTGGCGTCAATATGCCTGTTTGTCTTGAGTACGAAGCAACTTATGATCGTCTATATGTACCTCATGTCGGTGGGAGTTGTATTCGTCTCATATTGGACGAACGTCAGCATGATTAAGGGGATAGCTAGTTCAGAACAGGACAAGATGAGCATTCTAGACAACGTGCTGTCTCTTAACTTCGAGGCGTTGTTAGATCCTGCGGGTTGTGCAAGTTTTGTTATGCAGAACTACGTGATCCAGTGTATTTTGACGTTTATCTTTGTCAACATCCATTTGGGACCTCGATACCCTGTTATACAGAGACTGTTGCCGGTTTCTTTTATGGCGCCATCAGTTTTGGCTGTCTTACCAGTCCCACCGAGTGTCTTGCAGCATTCGCCAGTTTTTGCCGCTCTCTTGCCGTTGGCTGTGGTCAAGTTCGTTCTTTGGTCATCAATAGTAAACGTAGTGGAAACTTTGTACTCGGGTTACCTGTATGCACGTGAGTATGTCTCGCACGTTGGTATGTCGGCTCTGGTAGAGGCTGAATGGTTGAGATTAAGCGTGCCGGAGGTTTTACGAGCTTTTTGGATTTTGCGGGCCTTGGAACACGCAGGATTTTTCTTTTTGTCGGGATTGTGGAGTGAAAACGACACAAGTGGATTGAGCCCTCTCTTTAGACTGGTTAAATCGCTGATGGTTTCTGGGTGTGAAACTTTAACTGCGGTTTTGGGGATTACGAGCATTATTTCGTTTGTTTGCAACAATATCGGGCGTGTGCTCCAGTGGATTCTATTGACCGATGAGCATGATAATAACATCGGTACTGTGTCGGCTATTCTTTTTTATATCCTTGCTTTGCAAACCGGTTTGACAGGTTTGGAGCCGGAGAAGCGTTTTGTAAGATTGTGCCGTAATATTTGTCTGTTGTGCACGGCGTTGCTTCACTTCATCCACAACATAGTCAATCCTTTATTGATGAGCCTGAGCGCCTCACATAATCCGTCGTTGCGGCGCCATCTTCATGCGCTTTTCGTGAGCGCATTCTTGATTTTATTTCCCATATCCCTGCTCTATTATCTCTGGAACAACCACGAAGTCTCGACCTGGCTTTTGGCCGTCAGCGCTTTCAGCATCGAAGTCATCGTAAAAGTAGCCGTGTCCCTCTCGATCTATTCCCTCTTCTTGCTCGACGCGCGCAAGGAGACCTTTTGGGAGAAGCTCGACGATTACGTTTATTACATCCGAGCCTTCGGCAACACCATCGAGTTCTGCTTCGGCATCTTCCTGTTCTTCAACGGCATGTGGATCTTGGTTTTCGAGAGCGGCGGTGCCATCCGAGCCGTCATGATGTGCATCCACGCCTACTTCAACATCTGGTGCGAGGCCAGGGCCGGCTGGGTGGTTTTCATGAAGCGGAGGACTGCCGTCAATAAAATCGAGAGCCTGCCGGAGGCGGAGGAGGAACAGCTGCAACGACTGGACGATGTGTGTGCGATTTGTTACCAGGAGATGAGGTCCGCGAAAATAACACGTTGCAAGCACTTCTTCCACGGCGTCTGCCTGCGGAAGTGGCTCTACGTGCAGGACAGGTGTCCGCTGTGCCACGAGATCCTGCACAGCGTCGACTGTGATGACCAGAAGAGGCCGACGGCGGTCGCCGACGACGAGGACGTCAATTTCAACAGGTGATAATGTGATTCAAATTGTGATTTAATCGTAGTCTTTTTATTTGTTCCGAGAACAGCCGAGCACCATGTTTCGAAGATGTTGTTATGATTTAGAGTCATTTTAAATAAAACACTTAATAATTTAAGACGCCACTGTTATTTAATGACGTAGACACAGTTACTCTATTTATTGAATGCAGATTGTGTCATGATTTTTATAGGAAGTTTGTTCAGAGTGGATCAAAAACAAAATGACTTTTCTCGAGCTTTTGATCCGTTTCTGTCTGGATGTTATAGACAGAGAGGCACTCTTCTTTCTTTTTTTAATGAACTCAGCTAAAACGTTATTTTTGTTACTTATTGAAGGTTGGTTAATGTGAGAGGGTTTTTTTTATGAATATAATAGTTTAGTTTATCCTTGTACATTTGCATGTATTTAATGTAAAAAAATAATATGGTTGTTGTCTTTGGAGATGTTTATATTGAGTTGATGTCTGCATTCCAAACACTGTACAGCTTTATTGAAGGACCCAATGTACTTGTGTACAAAGACATTTATTGAATACAAAGTTTAAACATCAGTGTTGTTTTATTTCATCAGTTGAAAATGAGATCCCTGTAGTTGTATAGCAAGTAGTAATTCGACACCCTGCAGTTTGTAGTCGTCCTCACAACTGTCATACGATCTGCTCTTTCAAAGTTGGCCTTTACTATTTCGTAGTAACGTCCATCACTGTAAAAAGGAACCACAATTAATTGATMTGATCACAAAAACGAAATTTATCTGTCTCAAGTTTGGTGGTACCTCTTGACAACAGCAAGCTGTGATAGTACAATGACTAAGCTAATTTTTTTAATCTACAGATGTAAAAGCTGTATCAGGCATAATGTAAGTAATTTTTAAATTACTGTTTATAGTAAACAACAAATTAGCCTTACATGTTATGAACCTGGATATCTTCTTTGGTAAGTTTTATATTATTAATAAATGTTTATATCTCGGTAACTACAAAAAGTATAAGTTTCAATTAAATTAAATTGGTGTTATTCGATATGAGAGTGTCTGGAGATCATAAGAAAAATTTAATATAAACATTCGTATTATATCTGTACTATATGATACTCTAAAGCTTAGTGTTAATCAAATTACACATACAACAAATATAGCAATGGGGTCATAATGAAATCCACTATTGAAGAAGTTATATTTCATTTAACATTAACAAAACAACATATATATTTCTCCGGTTTTGAAATATTGACAATGTTACTGCTTGCTTAGGTGGTTTTCTATATGCAATCAATAACTTCCACCCAAAAATCAAATTTATTTATTTTTTTACACCGTCTGTAGATAATATTGTTCAAGTTACATTCATCTGTAGAGCTCACCTTCATTACCCTCATAAAGAAAGTGTATCTTGCAGGGTTAATGCTTATTTTTGTTTAATATTTGATGAGCCTATGATTTACTGATATTATCGAAAGCAAGTAAAAAATAATGCTCCAAAAATTCATTCTTGATTTCAGACATGCAGATGGACTACATATGTTATTAAATAAATAGCAAACATTATAGTATGAACGTTTGTTATCCAATTTTTATTCTCAGAAGCAAGGATATACTATGATCATTATTACACTAAAATCATGTGAAAGTGGTTGCAGAAATACAGTTGTATTGTCTTAAATATAGCTCCCGCATATGTTTATTATGTTTTCTTGTAATTGCACTTTTACTAGTGATTTTATTTCTTTCAGACCATATTGCATAAAGACATATGTATTTTGTATAGCAGACTACCTAAAAGGTAATCAAACAGAAGGATTTAGTATGTATATTTTAATACCTCTCATGTTCAGATTTTTCTTTGTTATCAAAAACGTTTGTCTTTTAGTTAATATTGCTTAATTTTACTTCCCTATACTTCTATTAGATAGGTACGTACATTTTATTAATGCTCAATATTTATTAAATACCAGTTTATTCAAAATAAGCTTGACAGTAGCAATTGAAAGGCACACAGTATAGTGTGTTCTGAAAGATGATATGGCAAGATATGTGTTTTAATGCCATAAATTTAAACTTTTCCCCTATGAACATAATTTAAACCAGGAAGTTATATTAACATAAGTTCGCGGTCAATATAAACGTTAACATACAGTACAATATTAAACTACAAACACAGAATGCTTCAAAACCAAACACAAATAACTACAATACTTTTTCCGTCCTGACTTCACGATGGTTTTATTTCTTTTTATAAATATAGCTTGTCTAATTGTTTGTTTGAATGTACATTTTTATTAAAATCTGATAACCTGGGCATTTAGTGAATATTAGTGATGTATCCAGTTCGCTCCAGTTTTTGAAATTTATCGCTTACGTACGCTGTATTGTTAGCTGACACTTTATCACATAAAAACCAAATATGCCTCAATACTAATCAATATAGTCGAGCGTCATCATATTTGAAGATATTTTCGACAAACACATTAAATATACTACAGAGCTCAAACGTAATGCAGCAGCCAAAAGAATTTTTTTTAATTAGTATTGCGCCGCTGCGATCGTTTATAAATCTTTTTTTTTGTACTATTTAGAACTCCGAAATAACGTTCTTCGGGTTCTTTTTAAACAGTTTTTTATTGAGACATTTTTTTCTACGACGCTTCGGAAGCTTATTATATTAATTAATGTTTTGTAAAACACAGGTTAACCGCAAGGCCATACATGAACAGCAAGGTACGCTAATATCAAGATGACAAATAAAAAATTACTAGCCTTATGAAGGCCCAATAAAAAAGACTGAAACATCGCCATATACATTGGTCATAGTAAATAGAATCAACTCCCACAAAAGCCAAAATACACAAAGTATGAGAGTTCCATTAAAAMAAAATCAGTCGGATTTTCAGTTCTTGTTTTCCATACTATTGTTTTCTCGAAAAAAATCGATATAGTTTCAAAAAATAAGTCTTCTTTAATAGGCAATTTAATTTTCAAGTGCAAATTGTAATACAGCAGTGAAACTAAGTCAACAACTGCCAATAAATGTTGCAGGTCATCGAGAGTTCGGAAAAAATCGCCCCATAAGATGAGATATATTGTATATATCTGTCTTAAAATATTTTTTCGGCATTTTATTAAAAGTTCAAACAGAAAAGTTAATATCTCAAAAATTGTTGCAGATAAATTAAAAACATATTATTGTAACAAGTAAAAAGTTGCCCATCATGCACAGACTTGCTTATTATGATCATGTTAGCTTACCTTAAACAAAGACACTTCAATTTTAGACATTTTACCCTCATAGTGTCTATCGCTTTTTGACTTTTGTCGGAGAATCTCAAATTTTCTGGATCCCATCGCAATTCCAGCCTTTCCACCTTGGGACAGTTATTCGCTATGCCATCCATCAACTGATCAACCAAGATATTGACCCCCAAACGTTCCTGGGTGCCCATGACTAGAATCCTAGACGAAACAATCATTTAAGATAGCACAAAAAAGCAACCAATCTTTACCTAGCATTGGTAAGAATTGGAAGCACCGTTTGCCATAAAGAGTCATTTATATGCGGCATTCCGGACAAACACAGACCCCAAAGTTGATGCCCATACTTCGATAAGAACTTATAAATGGCATCGTCTGTTAAGTTATCGGAACTGTCCAAATCCAGAGCTACCTGAAAATAAAACAAGTAGGTAACCGGCATTAGCTCAAAATCCATCGATTTACCAAGTTTCTAGCATTGCCCTGTTCCATCCAAGCTTTCAGAACGCTATCATTCAAACCGTTCAACTGTCCCGCACTCAGAAATCGCAATCCAGGTAATCTGGTCACCATGTCTATTAAGCATTCGGTAGAGAGATCGGTTGCAGTTATATCTAGTTCTTGCAGAGAGCATTTTTCCCATTCCACTTGCATTAGGTATTCGCTTTGTAGACCTGTGAAGTCGTTTATTTAGGTATGCGGGACTGTACACCCTATGTATAGGATGTGCTATTTACAAAAAATCAAGTTATACTGCCAAATTTTCAGATTTTTTTCCTAGTTTCAGTCTTCCCTATATTGATCGAGCCGGTTCCTAGTGGAACACTCTGTACGTGGGTGAACACTAAATAGTGGGCTGCAGTTTTTATCATAATGTCTTTAGATAATTATTGATATCTTTCCTAAAAGGAAGCATATATCTCTATCGACTATTAAAGACCTATTACTAAAAAACTGAACCGCCCATAAAACATTAAGGCCTTGTGCATTGCTATAAAATGCTTGAAGAGCCCATGGCGATTCTGCCTTAGCCACATAAACGTTAAGTTTAATGTCAAGACTCAAGGCATGGCCGGCCGTCCAAACAAAATGCCAGCGTCCTGAACAAGGCCCCTAATTACCATTAATTACACTTCCTCTTACTTGTTCCGTTCATCAGAAGGCAACGTAATCTCCTACTTCTTTGCATCAGTGTTTTCATAGTAGAACCAGTAACCTTGGAGCAATAGTTCACCGCCAGGCATTCCAGCTGGAAGGAAAACAATGTACTCGATGAAAATGCATTGAAAAATCTAGTTGTAGTGCTGCATAATGATGTTAAAACCAGTTGCAAAGTTTCAAGGACAGTTTGCTTGGGTTATCAGTTCTTGAATGAACCGGTTAAAACACACGATAAACATTTCCGTCTGATACATGTTTAATATTAATGAAGAAGGCTGTAACACTAACTTAACTGCAATGGTAACAAACTCATGTCTTCTTTTAATAAAAAAAATGACAACAGCGTCTACAGATAGATTACCTAATTGCCCTGATTAATCGGTGATATTAATTTTTATTAAACAAACTAGTGCTATTAATAAATTTACTACTAGATAATTGGTATTAGCAATAAATTATGTTCTCAATATAAGGAAAGACCAAGGTTTGTCCTCGATATCAACCACTAAAAGAGAGTATAATCTCAGCTATCTTTGCTACAAATACGCGAAAGACACAAAATTTATTATTAGATATTGTGAACTTACATCTTCCATGATCGTTTGAAATATGCAAAGGTCTTTCGAATTTTCGGGTACCTCCTGTAACCGAAAATTCTATTCAAAGATGATTAGCATACATTTTTTTATTATATTTTGTATCCTTTACGCCTAAAGGAGATAGAACCTTGAGATTTACGCAAATAAATTTATTTTTTATTGGTTTCAAAGAGATATTCATTGTGAAACAAGCTGATTAAACGTTGTGCTTTATCTCACTCGATTTATCAGCTAACTCTGATGATTGTTTCGACCCAACGGTCATTGTCAAAGAGATAACATTGCAGATGTGCAGAATTTTGTTTACTTCCTCTTTTTTGCGGGACCACTTCATAATTTTGGCAATATGGGGGGCGTACTATAGACGTGAAATTTTCTATTTGCATATTTGCCAAATGTTTTTTCTGATGTTGAGCTTTTTTAATTTTCAAAAGCTCTAATGTAAAACATTGATATCGTTTTCATCTAAGTAATGATTATTTTTTGCAATGGTCAGCAAAACATGTTGTGGTTTTATTTGAATTTATATTCGTAACATGTTCTTTAATTCTATTATTAATAGCTCTACCTATATGCCATATCACACTACATGCATTTTAGTTGGTAAATTCCGCTTTTGTTCAAACCATTGGATTTTGACTTATTGTTAACTAGAGACCTCCCAAATTACACTTATTTACCTCTATTGCTTTTATTCCGAATCTATTCATTCTATTTTGAACGCAAACACTAACACCTTTGACATAATAAATAAAGTATTTGGTCCACAATTTTTGTGTCGTATCCATTGTTAAAGGCTATTTGTTTAATTGTCAATTCTTTTTCATTTTTTTTTCAAAGTGGAATATTTATTAGTCTGTTTATTAAACTATAAAACACGGAATGCCTAATTTGTAATTATTGATTTGAGCAAGTAGGGATTATAACATCTGACTGTGTTCGTTTTCTATAAATTTCAGAGTCAATTCTATTTTGCTTTACCGACATAGATAAATCCAGGAAATGAAGAACTCTGTCCTTTTCTTTTTCTAGGGTAAAACGAATCTTTTTATTTATTGCACTTAAGAATTTTAAGAATACATCCCAAGTGCCTGTCAGTTCCCGTCCAAATACAAAAAATATCGCCAACATATCTGATGGTCCAGAATAATACATTTTAATAATTCACTTTTCTAAGCAAAATGCTTCTCTTCCGTCCGATAACTTCATTATTAATTATTCTTATATAAAAATGGGTTTCTTGTATCAATTAGTAATAATAGAGACACAATCCGTTTTTTCCAAAATGCCTTACACAGCGATCCTAGTTTGTCCAATAAGTACAGAAATGATTCTCGTAATAGTAACATGGTCGTTTTCAGTATCCTTACAAATTTCTTCAACATTGTTTTTCTTCTCATTAGTAAGTTTGCTTGTCTGATAGACGTTTGAGTCAAATTATATCGGATGTATAATAAAAAAAGTTTGCTTTTACGGTACAACTGGAATTCGGCCATTTCGGGATATAATTCTAGATTGCAGTAATTAAAAACCCAAATACAATAGTTTTCCGTATTTCCAACAGTTATGGAAGAAATAATAATGGTTCACCCTGTAGTATGCAACTATGCTTCTGCACTAAGTATTAGAAAGATAATGTCAAATCGATGCAACCTAAATTGTAATGATTTATGTAATATAAGCAAAGTGCAGCGATATGGTTGTTGCAGTAATCAGTGTGTATCCAAATACGTGGCATGAAAACAATGATATTGATAATACTTATTATATTTCTGTTGCTAAAGATGGTCTGCATCGAATGTGTTATCAACTTGATTGTAATAAATTTTTAGACATTTACATAAATCGAAACGAGCTTTCGAAAAACCTGTTGTCGGCCTATTAAACGCTTGTGTTGTGTGGCCCTACTTTTGGTTTCTTATGGACACCATATTGGATTTGTGTGCTACAAGATAAGTGGGAAAATACGACACATACGTAATCTAACTGCATTTAATAACAAAAACGGGGGAAAATCAAAATTATCAAGTTGCTGTGGATAACAAAAGCATAATATAAACGAACGTAAAGCAAACAATATCATCTCAAATTATAAAAAAAATATTAATTCCTTACTAACTACATATAAACGCATATTACCAGCTTACCTGGATACAATTGGAGCTAAAGGCATCAATGTGACTGTCGTCCACAAAGTTTATCCCATATAAGTTTATGACTCTCAAGTTGGGCGTTGCCGACTTGAGCTTATGAACGTTAATTACTTCATAAATTTCCTCCTCTTCTTCTTCCACCTTCTCGTACGTCCCAATCAAGTGCAAAATTTCCAACCCATTGATAAAATTATAAATCTTCCTCATAAACCCCTCCATGAAGATGACCTCAGACAAGCAGATGCACAGATACTTTAGCTTCGTAGGGAACGCCTGCAGCTCGCTGAAGTCGTGAAGCTGCATCGCAGTCGAGAAGTCCAGAAGCATGTGAGTCAGATTAGGGCACTTATTCGCCAGCTCGTGGAGGACTGTGTGCGTTATTAGCTCAATTGGGAGTTCGATATAGCGCAGTGAAGGTCCAAAACGGATGCTGATGAGGGCCAAAAGCGTTTCTAGTGAGCTGACGTGGAGGCCAGAAATCTCTGGACGTAGGGACACGTTCTTCCACAGTCTGGTGTCGTAGGCTATCAGTCGCCATTTTCTGCACACTCTGGCCATGCGACATATTTCCTTGTGGGTTAGGTAGCTGAAGATGTGTAAGAGGACCTTGTCTGGTAGTTTTTCTATAGTCTGAAAGAAAAAATACATTTGTGTCTACGTTCACAATTTGAGCACACAATTCAGGGAAGTGGAATCTTTACTAGATAATAATATGGGTGATTTTAACACTCCCTATTTCGTTGAGGGTCCTTGACTTATTTTTTTCAAATATGGACATGGGGGAGGGCAGCTGCCCATCCTTCTGGACCTGGATTGCCAACTCTGGGCCCTTCCCGCCTTCCATGCATTTAGCCGGTTAATTAAGTATGTAAATGTATGTAAAATTGTAAATGAAGTAAAATTTATAGACACCATTTTCATCCATAACTCATGTTTGACCTATGCAAATGACATTCAATAAGTCGTTGTCAATTGTTCAACTTATTCGTTCCAAATTTCTAATTTTGCGTTACATTTTAACAATTAATTGAGAGAAGCAAAAAAGTTTTCAAAAATATCAGATATTTCGAACAAAAATTCATCCGAACTAAGAGTTATGAAAGTATGCTTAACATAAGTTTTAGGAATTCAGTAAAAGCATTATCAGCACGAATTAAAACGTGGTGTGCTGTTAAAATGCCACTATACAGAAGTCTTTTGAAAATCCTATTAAATATATTTCAATTTATTTAAATGAGGCCTAATTTAGTTAAAATATTAAGTGGTAGGTTAATTTTTGAGAGCAGTGTACTGGCGGACTACGAAGGGTGGCTAATTTTAGATAGTACTCATGTGTACAAAATCGTCTGTAAACATCGAGATGTAAATATGGTATCGTTTTACTGATGTGTTGCAGTGTCTGGTTATTATCTAACATTGATATAATTGACTCAATAGCATTATTTTCGATTTGTGCCCTGGTCATTATTTTAACCAGAGGGTAAAAAGAAGTACTCAAATTCGAGCTATTTAAAATATCAGATTAATGCGATTTCAGATGACGATATAAAGCGCTTTCAATTAAAGTTAAAAACCTAAATTATTTTTACGTCACGTAACTACATTTGTAATAATTTATACTGTGCATTTAATTGCTAATCCCTGCAGATTTCAACATATTTCGTGAAATTTCATAACATACGTTTCTTTTGCATTTCAATGACAGCCGGCAAGATGAATATAATACATGAAAGGATTTTAGCAGCTTGAGGGCAATAAAAATGGTGGGTTTAAAATTATGCAGAAATTTGAGTCAAATTAGATGTATGAGTAAAAATTGTTAGAGGTAAAACGACCATTAATTTAATGCTGATTGGGAGTGTTTGACCGGCTGACGCATAATGTTGGGGCTTATAACTTGTATTTTGAAGTTTTACTAAGATTAACCAAAACCAGTAGCTTAAATCATTACAGTTTTAGGTATTGTTTCACGACCAGGTTTTTCCTCATTCTGATGTTTGATAATTTTATCTTTATACTAGCTACCTATTGACTCCTAATATATCTTTTATGAAACACAACTGAAATTTTTATAGAGCAAAGTAACATTATCATACCAAAGTATTTTGTTCACTAAATTCGGAACTGCGTTAATGAATTATTTGTTTTTTATAGCTATTTATTACAAACTATCATTATCTACAATCTACAAATCCCTTAAAGCAGAAATCAAAGTCCAGAACGCTTGCTACTTTAGGATATCTAATCAGTGACTCACAATTGTCGGAATAACAACAATCTAAATTGAKTATGGCTGGTATATTCTATGCAAATTGTTGGACTGGTCGGTCCTGAAAAGTAAACAGCTGAACCTGTAATGTAAAGTAGGTAGGTACTGGAATTTTGCGGAAGTGACAATATTTGTACTGCAGTGCAATATCGAGACAAAGATTATTTTTAGTATACATATTTTATGTGGGAATATATTAGTAAAGAAAACTCTTTAGTGGAAATTTACTATTTTCGAAGAATATCCGACATTCTTCGTATATACAAGGTTTTCATGAGCTATCGCTTTTGCTTCTCGTGTTTTTGGTGGCGTCTTTCTAAATATTTCTTCCATACTATTTTAAACGCTTTGCTAAGACAAGCAGCAAGTATATTTGTGACCTTTCTCTTCATTTCCAATTAGTATCTACCAATTGAGGCGATTTATTGCCAGAGTAGAGGAGATATTTTAGTAAAAGCAGAACTGACTGGTAGTTTCAAAACAAGTATTGGTTTGAAATATAGGAAAATCTCAAACACTTTCCTTAAGTTGAAGTGATAGGTACATATAGCCCAGAAAAGCATAGTAAAATTTGCTAGCTTCATAATGAGGTCTGTCTCCAAATTCTCTTAAGGTGTTGGATTAGGTATCATTGCAGACGGATATTTTGCAGTCAGTTATGACAGGAGTTGTCCAGGTGCCTTCGAAAAACAGCAACCAATACATGTTCTCCTAAAAAAAGGCTTGTTTTTCCCCAAATTTAAAAATATCTTATTTTTGAGACATAATCCATATAGTTTTAAAAATGGCACATTGTAACATCCGCAGCAATACCGATTTGTTTTAATACTTGTCAATAACCTATTTAATATCATAACTATCTCATGCCCGCGTTCCAATTTCCGATATACCCTGGAATTATAATTAAAGCACTGAGAGATAAAGCTGTATACTAGGCAAACACTTTATGACGTCCGAGGAGCATAAAACTCTAATTTATCACTTATTATAAACAGAACGGCGCTATTTCAGCTATGGGCCAGAATAAATACTTTACTGATCGATATATTTTGGCATTACCGTTCCTGCAAATGGACTCCTGGCGGCGGTACCATCCGTTAAGTACACTTGAGATGCTTCCAAGGCCAGCTGACCCCACACATCGGGACACACGTCCATTATTATCGTCTTATCGGCACCACACACGAAAAAAGGGAAGGATTACGAAGCAAAGGGAAATTTTTGCCGTCGTTCACATAGGTGTTCACACAACGCGTGCCAAAAGAGAGAGCACTAGAGCAGGAGCACCAAATCCCAAAATAACTGCGGAGGTCTGGTGTAGAGGTCAAATACTTTGGGCGAACCTTGTAGTAAACAATTTACTCCGTCTTTCACTTGAAAACTATGGCTATCGAGCATTTTTTCTACATCAAGGTGAACTAAAAGTAGGGGTTAGTAGGTACCTTTTTATCCTTTTAAAACTTACAAAAAAAGATTTAACAGTAAAAGAACCCACAAATCATACAGTGGAACAGAGCTAAATTGTGGCCCTTACAGCTTTGCAAGATGATGATATTTACATTATTAAGTACAGGGTGTCCCATTTCAGATGTTTTTTTCTATATTTATCCTAAGTTACAGCCACTTTTTCAAATTTGCTGCATCTAGAAAGGTAGAAAAGGGAAAACGGGCCAAGATTTGATCCCTTAGGCACACCGGAAGTAGCAACATGTGAAGTAGAGAATGCCATACCATTCCATCTTACTTAACAGAACGAAATGGTCAATTTGTTCAAATGCTGTTTAGATATTGGTGTATATGACATCGACTTGTCCCCTATCGTTCAAGACTTCCGCTACAAACTGTCGACCTTTTTGACAATATCTTCTTGTCTCGTTACTACATAACATTTAACATTTTTATGGACAAATGAACAGTATTAGTTATTAGTTTTTGAGTGTGAAAGCGCTTTAATGTATACGAAATTGTACATGAAATTTGTCTAGATATTTCTGAAGAATCCAAAAATTGAATAGCATACATATAAATTAAGACAGTTGGTATTGGCCACCGTTACACAATTCCCTTTTGTTGGCACAGATAAACATAAACACTCATTTGTGAGACACCCAGTATAATTCATACGTAACACCATATAAAATCTTTATAACCAGAGTTCTAACTTTAATTATAAAAGCCTCTGATGCAATTATAAGTTCAATAGGTTAAAAATATAAAAAAATTCCCCTATTTTAAGAGAGGTACTAATTTTCGTTTTGCAGTAGCGTATAATATGTAAGCTATGTATAACAAGTTTATTACTTTGGTAATGGATGTGTACCATCTTAATTATCAAACTTTATTAAAACGAAATAGCAATCAATTCCTAAGATCATTAATGGGTAAGTTAGACATACATTTTTCTCATGTTAATGTTAACGTAACTATGAGTGTTAAAATTACATTACACGCACAGTGCATTGCAGCCTTATCAAACAGGCTACATACGAGAATGTCTGTGCTATAAACAATGCCATTTATTCAAGCAAAATATCTGCTTGAACGTGTTATATGAGCCCCTTTTTCAAACAAATAACTGCACAATATCGCATTTACTTGGAAAGCATATCATCATGAAATCATAATTGGTTCGACACCCTTCTAGAGCACAGTGACTTGACTCATTTGAAAATTTTGCTACTTTTGCATACAATTTCAACTCCAGTTTTACCCATGTTTTTATCTTCTTTGATAAGACATCGGATTTCGTTCTGGAGGTCAACTGTTTGTAGGTTACTGACATGAACTTTTCATCCAGATAACCTTACAAAAATAAATTGCAGTGCAGTTAAATCATGGGATCTTACTGGGCAGTTGTCGGTATTCCCTTAGATTATGCAACCAATAAATACAAGAATCAGAAGCTTAATTTTTCCGTGAATTTACCTGAAAGGTGCTTTTTATATTTTACAGTTTTCTATATTCGTGTGTAGTTTTTCTAAGGCTAGGAAATATTTCAAAGTCAATTTTATTGTTCTTTAACGATATAGACAAGTCCAGAAAATGAAGAACTCCATCCTTTTCTTTTTTTAGGGCAAATTGAATCTTTTTATTTGTTGCATATAAAATTTTTAAGAATACATCCAACTGCCTGTCACTTCTCGTTCAAATACAAAAAATATCGTCAATATATCTGGGACAGAACAATGTTTCTTAATAATTTCATTTTAAAGGCGAACCCATTGGCAATCCATCCTCTTGCGTTTAGGATATGTTATTGAACATAAAATAACTTTTATCTATGCAAATTTCCACAATATCCATTAGTTCAGTTTTTCTATGTTTGATAGGTGGCAGCTTTCTATTTTATTTTTGAGAATTGTTTAAAGTTAATTTAGAGGGATAGAAATGAAACGATTATACATATCAAAGGACTAAGGAATAGCGTTATTTGGTATTGATAATTCTTTTACATTGTTCGTGAAACCTACGTAATTCTTCACGCTGTATTTGGATTGGCATTCAACTACCGGTGTCAAAGATATTACATCTTTGTGAATTTTATGTGTGTTTAATAAATTATTTAGTTTAGCCTGATACTCATCTGTTTCTAAAGTTAGTTAGCGTATTATCTGCACATTTTGACAATGATCATTAACTCGAGACAATCATCAGAGTTATCTGATAAATCGAGTGAGATAAAGCAGTTCAATAAGCTTGCATCCATGCTACCTAATTCATGGATGGGATTTTGAGTGAAAATAAAAACGATTCGTAATTTATTACAAAAAATATGTATTTGTATTCCTTAGGGGTGGAATTTGTCTTTCTGCCAGGGGTGTTATAGTAAAACATACTAATGCATGGTTAAATTTTAGTCTTTAGTCTAAAATGGCTAACAATGACAATGATCTTGACACTCATCAGGTTTTACCTCAATTTGCGATGCAGTTTCACCAAATTCTGTAATCGTACAGCTAATTTAAGGTTGTTTGAGCACTTTTTACACGACAAAAGCTATGTGAATCAGACTAGAAATATATCTAGGTACTTCATACACATACACCGTCGCGTCGCATCGGCGTCTATAGACTAAAGTATCTCACCGATAATTTTTAGCTCTTCTTTGCCACGTGGCAGAAACTCAGCGCTTATTTTACATAACCGGTATAGCTAAGCCGCTTATATATAATTAGAGAAACTCACCGTTCTCTTGGATCTCCGGAAGCTGCTGTTCAAATCATCCCTGATGTTCGCCGTGACTATGTCGACGTTGAGCGTCCCCCAGGAATCCATGATTCACCAGTTTTCAAGTCATGCGTCCCGTCGAACGGAACGCCGAATGCAGCAGCGTTCCCCTAATTATTCGTTAATAAAATTTCGAGTACGCTTACTAAAATAGTCAGTTAAGCCGGGTGCTGCCAAACGATATGGTCTTCGGTGCTGCCAAGATTCCAGCCTGCGTAGGTCTTAATTAGAGCGAGCAATTAGCGCGCTGGCCGCGATGAAAGGGATATAACTCAGATTAAAAAAGTGACGAAATTCGTGTCGAAATAAGGGGTATTTGCAAGAATTAGAAAAAACAGAACAGGCAACTTAAGATTTAAAAAAGGTGTATTTTGAGGCGATTGAAACAGAGCAGTGCGTTAATTGTTTTTTCTGTCAAAGTTTGGAGGGTTGTAACTCAAAAAAATCTTTTATTTAACCTTTTTTGATAAATCGTGCTCATTCGATCCCCTAAATCTATAGTTAAGCGCACCCTGTATATCAAGACTGGTGATATGCTGCATCCAGAAACTTCGAATTTTCGAACAAACTGCGTATTTCCCATTAGAGCAACACGATCCAAAACTAACATCATTAGCAACAACTTGGACTGGTTTATGTTATCGATTTTGAACTGATCCAGTTTTGAAAATTGTGTACGATACGTTAAAGATCAGTTAACACAGTTAAAGTACAGGCAGATTTTCGATAATCTGACCTAACTGTCTTAAAGAAGTATTCAAAATAAACAAAAATGATACTATTTTCTCAAATGTCTAAAGTGTACCGCTTTTTCAAAAAACGAGTCAAAGAATTATATTACCATGAAAGAGGCACAAATACTTTGTTGTCTATCATTTAGAAAACGAGTTTCTTTGGCGATTTGTATATTCTTTGAAGTATTTCTGTATCGGGATATCGTGATGGTGACTATTACATACTTTGGAAACTTTATTTTTCACTCTGAAAATCATGAATGGTTTTACGAACCCAAAGAGAATATCAACGCAGGTGTCCAAACAGAAGGCAGCCAGGAAGGCGAATATTTTCTACAATACATAGGACTTTTTAAATGACTGCGTGGTCAAGGACGACCACAGACAAACTCTAATTTGGAAAATGCTTTAAATCGTTTTGAAAACGATCCTAAAGCGAGTCTGAGAACAGTAGAAAGAGTAAATAACATACAATTTCTTGAAGATTAACTAGAGTTCATATTACAGCTTGGAATCAAAGAGTTCAAGATTTACAGGATGCGGATTTGCGTTCACGGTTAAATTTCTCGCAATGGTAAATCATAATGAAAATTTGATACCCACAATACTGTGGACTGCCGGAGCGACATTTCATAGAGATGGCGCAGTAAATTTCCATAACAACCTTAACCAGTCGAATGAAAACCCCTTTTAGTAAGACTTTGCGATTTTCAGCGTCGGTTTTCTGTTAATATGTGATGCGATATTATTGGAAATCGATTAATAGAACCAACTGAATTACCTGAACGAGCTAATGCAGACTTATACTTAAAATGTGTAGTAGAAAACACTTTAATAGAGCTTTTAGAAGATGTGCCTCTTGAAATTAGGCAAAATATGTATTATCAGCATGATGGTGCTGCAGCATATTTCCGTAGAATTGTAAGAACGTGGTTAAAAACACATTACGCAGGTAGGTGGATAGGGAGAGGTGCCCACCACGTTCACTTGACCTAACTCCTTTAGATTACTATCTGTGGGGGCAAGTAAGTAAATAATTTATAGTTAAAAATAAAGTTTCTTAAGTATGTAATGGTCACTATCAATATACAGAAATACTTCGAAGAATTAACAAATTTCAAAGAAACTCGTTTTCTATGCGACAGATAACAAAGTAAACAAGCTTTTGTTTCATTATTTGTGCTTCTTTCATGAAAGTATAAATCTTTGTTCTCATTTTCTTACGAAACGGTACACTTTAGACGTGTGAGAAGAGGGTACCATTTTCCTTCATTTTGAATGGATCTTTAAGACAGTTAGGTCAGATTATCAAAAATCCACCCGTGTAAAAAGTTGTGGCAAAAACAATACAAGTGTTTTAGGTTAACTGACAGTAATGTCTAAGCTGCAATCTTTCAATTGGAGTTATGTATGTACTCTACAAACATATCATTACATGCCAAGTATAATAACAAAAATTATGACCCATTGACTCCCGGTATCTAGAAAACCAAGCATTTACGAACCTATATGTTTACATGAAAAAATCTTATTTTTAGACACCCTGTATAACACCAGAACGAAGGCGATCAAAAGTGTAATTTACTTTCGATTTGCACCAGATTGTTCAAAATTAATTAAATTAATTACTTACCGCCAAACTATCTACAGGGATACGACAGCTTTTTAAGGAAGGCATGATTTTCTTCAGCACAAATTTGGATGACGTTGTGACACTCAAAACAGATGCCATACTGCTTGTTTTTGTACCTTGGAACTTGTTTTGTGTGTACTATAACGAAGTAGGTATATGTAGAACGTTATTATGCCGATCTAGATTAAAGGCGTTGCAAATAGAAGTCGACATTCTATGAAGTCTTTTTGTTAACTATTGTCGCAGAAATTCATCGGTTTGCTATAATACAGAAAGTGAAATTTACTGCGTATTTCTCATTGTTGAATGCTTGCAAAATCTTGGGCAGCCGCCTGAAAAATATGACTTACATTGCGCACTACACTACGTACTTATTTACAGTCACTACGAACCACATCCGTGACGTTTTGTACAGTATAATTGCATTATTGTCAACATTGTGACCATCGAAATATAGAAGGCTACGAACTTCAATTTATTGTAAGGTATGTTTCGAATATACAGAGTGTCGACAAACAGGTCACTTTTACAAAGTCGGCTTTTGCCAACTTTATCACTACTTGAGACTGGAATAAGCACTTTCAGTTTCACTGTCTACAGTGATATGAATACTAGTAGACGTTTTTGTTAGTTTTGGACCTGTCTACCTTAATTCTATAAAGCGTTTTTTAAATCGTAAATTAGTTACCTGTTTCAAACTTTTATGAAACTTTTGCATATAATCCTTATTTTGAATATATTCCTTATAAGTACAATATTATTTCTGAACTGCATTTTACACTATTATATTATATAAAGGATCACCACTCTAAACGAACTTAATAATACTGAAGTAAGTAAGCAATTTAATTTACTACGAACATATTATGTTACTTCGAGGAATGAATTTACGTATTTTTACGTGTTTCATTTAGCAACCTGATTTCCGCAGTGCACTAAATAAATAATAGTCGTTTTGCTCAAGAAAATCATTACTGTAATCAGTAGCATGTTGATTTATTTTTGCTTCGATATATTTATGGCATATAGTGTTTGTTTATTATCGGTTGCTGGTGGATGTTAATATACTTCATACTTTATTAATGTCGTATTGTGTTGTATTAGAATACTTTATTTTAGTAATCAATTGGAATAGGTAACTGTTTTAAGCAAATTCTTTGCTAATTAGCGTGCTCGTTCCAAACGTAATGTTGTTGTCTCAAAAGAACCGCGGCGTAATAGCCACTTTCACCTAATTGCATGCAGTTGAAGATCGTAATCTTACTGTAGCGAAGGTGACAGGAACTGTAGCCAGAAGCCATTTTTATAGCACTTACATTAGTTTCTTCATAAATATATTTCCAGTCACTGCAAGCAAATTATAAGTGATGATCTCAGACATCCTTATTGAAGTATTATTTATTGTTATAAATTACTAATCTTTTGTTATCCTTTGTCCGGGATGAACACATTATCTGTTAATTATTAAAAAGGATTGGCCATTCTTCCTGAAATGTTTTGTTTTCAGTACTGCGTAGCCAAAGATAAAGCTTACTTATCTTATCTTAATAACGAATACAAACAAAGAGCAGAATAAGTCTATTTTTTTCTTAACCATTACAAAAAATTAATACAGATTAACATAGCGGGTTTAAGAAAACCCTGACCAACATAGCACTTTTCATACAAAACAACAACAACAACAACAACACAGAAAAACCTGCCGATAAACCAATCAGCTTCACAACAAATGTCGATTAATCAATTAAAAACTAATTGCTACGCAGTTGAACGACATTCCTGATACACGTGGTCGGCCGGGTTTCTCTGAATCGMACGAAAATTCAAAATGTAAAAGGACTTCAAATAGAATCTGCGCAGCAAACAACTACTAGTGCGCAAAAGCAGGAATTTTGCAGCTCCACCACAGCAAAATGAGGCAACTCCAGTTTGGCATAGTTCTTCACATGTTGATTCATATTAAAAATACAAGATCTATCGATATTCATTCTTTTCTTGCCAGTGTTTTACATTTAAATGAATACAGCATGATACTGTAAATACCTCCAGAAGAAAGAGCATTTGTTTGGTCCTTCGGAAATGGAAGAATGTGGAAGAAAATTTTATCGATTCTATCAGCGGGTTCTTTAACATAAGGAAGTAATACAGTGGAGGTTTGAGAGTTCTGATTTGGGATAGAGTGGACAACTAATTGCAGATTGTATTTCACGATTATTATACTCCTTGTTGGCTAAACTGATCCATAAGTGTTGATACAGGACAGAACCTTTTTGTAGGGTGATGAGAAGGCACATGCAAGTACGATCTGGTATATGCAGACTAGGATTTCAAATATGACAGGGTTTACTAGATCTTGGACAGGGTAAAATAATTTTCCCCTTGGGTTGTATTAAACAAAGACCCTGACGTCACCAGACGTAAACAAACCGTGGTGGAACGGACCGACAACTGAACGAACAAGGAAATGGAGAGGGCACGCCAGCGCGGTATATAATCCCCCCTCGCCACAAAAATGGGTAGGTTAACAGACCAAATCGTTATGTGCTCGTTTACTGCTTGAAAGCAGGTGTTAAAAAACAACAAACGTCCACTTCTGCTTGGCTCAATCTCAGGGTAGATTAGTCAGCAGAAAGCGTTGAACCTCGTCTTTATCAGCGAGATATCCGATCGCCTATCGCCTCTTTGTGTTTACATTTGATGTTTTCCCGTGTGCCATAAAGCCATAATGTCAGTGTGTCTCAATCCGCTGGAATGTGAGGATCGGTTGAACACAACCGATTTTGTGTTCGAATATACGATGTTGGAATTGGGGGTGCCACAATGGATAGCCCTCTGCATGAAGCAGTACGAATACCTTCCGTGGATGGGTGCCATGTTTGGTTCCATCCTCGTCGGACTCAGTGGCGTGCTGCCCCTTCTGGTCATCCAGCTCAACCACACGGACGACCTGAAGCAGGGAGGTTAGTATTTTTGTGGGTTTTTTGGGGTCAAAATGGTCAAAACGTTATCGTTTCGCACATAAACAGCTCAGTGCGTGTTTCGAACACGAACTCTGTATGTAGGTCAAATTTTGGCGCCAAATTCAATAAACGGATATGAACTAAGCTGGCAGTTTTTGATAAGTGAAAGCTTTTTGGTGTAGCTACTTTTGGCGCTAAGTTTTTGTTTGCGACTAAGTTCCTTCAACCATAACGATTGCAAAATTAATTTGGGTGTCTAATCTCATTATTCCATAAAAAACGAGATGCTGTCGCTTGCATTTCTTTACAGAAATCATTGTTTTGTTTACGTCTTTTTTTTTGATTACGGTAAATGGTCTCCGTTATCCTTTTTTAACTATCTTATTTTTGATAGATACTATTATCCAAGATTTCTTTTTTTTTCGGCCAAGCAGCAATTCAACTTCATTTGTCCATGAGGGGGTGCGAAAAACAACAAACTTTGTTTTTGTTTATATTCAGCTGGAATATTAACTAAATTAAAGCTAATATTATAAGTTTTTTAATATTTTCCCTACAYTTAAGCAGTGCTAAWTWGCTAGTTAGAAATGTATATTACGCAGTGGCGTAGAATATCGATTGCCCATATAGAGGTTTGGTTTTCACAAAAATTTTTTGTTTTTATCCCATATGCTACAAAAAAAGAAATGTAGATGGGTATACAGAGTGTCCAACGAAAGCCTTTAGTTAGAAAAGTACCTGGGAAAATAAAAAACTGATGATTTTAAAAGTTGGCACACTAATTCAAACAGATTTTTCGTTTTTGAGTTACACCCTTCTAAAGCTTGACTGAAAAATTGGATTTTGGTTACTAGTTCCATAAACAATTAACATACAATAACGAATTTTTCCAGTTGACTGTGATTCATTTATTAGACACAGTATTCGTGAAAGAAATTGACAAATTTCGCAAAGCGGAAGTTGTTTTTCATTTCCGGGGTTCACTTGGAGCAACTAGGACTTTCTACGAATGTTAATTCCTTGGAATTTCCGATTACTTCATTGTAAAGACGGTTCAAGCATCTAAAATTTGTGAAACGTCAATTCACTGACTCAATTTAGAAGTTAGTTCTTTATTTTTCTTGCTGCTACTTCTTTCGACAAAATCCAAGACTTAGACAGAAGACTTCGAAAGCATGGAAGTTTGAGGAAGTTCTGGTAATGCTGGAGGTCCTCTGCAGTTGAATCCCGGTGTTGAGGAAAACTACCCTGGAAGATGGATTCGTAAGGGAGCAAATTCACTCATGATTGCCCACCTAGATCTCCTGATCTCACACCACTGAATTTCTTTTTATGGGGTATAACTGTAGCTGCTGTCGAGATACGCCAAACCCTGAATGTTTTCGGAAATGTCAGAAATTCTCTCCTACACTGAACACATGCTTGTATAAGGCAGAATGCGAACATTTTGAAGTTGTAGGTTATTAAATATTTGTTTTGTTGGGTTAAAGTAAATGAATGCTTTTGAAAATTTTAGTTCTTGTTTGTAAGTTTTTGTTGATGATATTCATTTGTTGTAATTACAATATGAATTGAATGAGTGGTAATGTTAAGAATAATTTGCAAATAATAAAAACTATTACAGCAAGCTATTCAGAAACCACAATATTCATGAGTTCCACTACGAAAGTTCAGCATTACCAGAACTCTTTCTCAAAGTGTCGTGTTCTTTAGGTCTTCTATCAATAAAAGTTGACGATCTTATGACTGTGGGTTCGGATACTCTTCCCCAGTCTGAGAGGCAGGTCCAAAACTTGAAAAAATCGTTCATAAAAGAGGTAACAGCAAAAACAAAACGAACAAACTAATAACTCTCACAGCCTCCTAGCAAAAAAAAAGCAAAGAGGCAAAAATTTTAGATTAGTTATCCAGGTTACAAGAAAAGTTCTGCTTGTTCCAAATGTACCCCGGAAACGAAAAAAGAGCTTCCGGTTTTTCACGATTAGTGTGTCTAAATGAATCACATCAACTGCAGAAAACATCTTTTCTTTTTTTTTTTCGATAAATCTTGCYCATTCGATTCCCCTAATCTGCAGTTTAGCGTTGTCGGTGTAATTTCGTGACACCCCGTACATTTTACGTTCTTATTTAAATATGATTTTAAAAGATTCGAATTGACAAAATAACGACTGAATTGAACTCAATCTGTCGAGACCATGAAATTTATACCTCGTTTAGTTGTTACAAGTTCGAACCTTCCAGAATCGAAATTTCGTATTTCATCGAGCAAATTGTGGACACCCCGACTCAACACAATTTCACGCCGCGTTGAGCAATAAGTTGTTGTATAACAGACTTTTTATCTTTTCGTACCAGACATGGAAAGTTGGCGCACCGCAACAATCTCACCTACGAAAATAATTATGTCAAATCACTACGATTATAGACTTTTTATCTAATTAATTGCCAATTGGGGATTAACTAAACGACCCTTAACGTATTGTTTGGGCTCATAACTGACAGTTCTTATTATGTTTTCAAGTGGTGGCCTCTTCAAAATGGGGAAATCTGTGTACGTGAGCAGATAAATATGCCAGCAGATTTTGACGAGTTCTGTGCCAAACATAGCAATTCAAAATTACTCCGAGATCTTATTATTATCTGTTCGTGGCTGTGTTTCTGCCACCTTGACCCCTTGTTTCCGTGTTGGCTTCGCTCGAAAGTGCGCATCGTTTTACTCAAATTAATTTGATGCCAGCTCAAAACTGTTGATAAGTGCGTAATGTACAAACGGAACGGAGTCGAGACCTTGGCTGGTGATAATGCATTTTTAGTTGCAAATGAGCTAGTTTGGGCAATACCCATAACTGTTTAAAGGAAAATCTTGACCTGTGGGCTGAATTTTTCAAGAAATTCAGACAAGAAAATGCCAGCTTCGCGAGATTTAAATCGGAATATTGTGGGCTAATTATTCAGACAGCGGATCACAGTGAGCTATATTTAAAGCTTGACGTCATTCCTACGCGTTATCCGTTTTCTAGCTCCTTTGTCTGTTGTACCTACACATCAAATATCGAGAAAAAGTTTTACCAATTTAAATCTGTGCGTTAGCAGAAAATTTTTCACTTATACATGCTGCCAAGGAATTTGAACTATCGTCAAAATATGTATCTTAAGTTATACAGTTTGTTTGAGTCAAAACAAGGTACTTCATTACCTGGAAAAAAATCGTAGTATTCGTGGTTTATTGACAATAAAGAGAGGTACAACCAGTTACTAAGGTTCAATGTTCCCAATGAAGACATAAATGTTGTGTTGTACATACAGCAGAGATAACAAATGATAATCACTTTGTTTCGTCTGATAATAATAATTATTAGTTGAGGAGTGTCTTGCACCATGCCTTCGTCGAAAACAATGCATAAATTTTGTACAAAATATATTTTGAAACTTTATGAAAATTTAAAAAAAGAAGACCAAGATGCTTCTGTAACAAACCTAATAAAAATGGCGTCACTAACAGATATCCTATAGGTACTAATATCCTAGCAAAGAAAAAACGCGCAAAGATAAGGGCAAATTTCAGCGATTAAACGAGTCTTATGCTCATCTAATAAAAATAATCATTTATGATTTTTTTGAAAGCAAAATAGCTCCCACAATGGATATAATACAGCAAAAATTAGTCGAAAATGAAATGCTCTGAACCAACTTTAGGAAGATTCTTCGAGGAAATGGGCGTTCATCAGTTTAAAAAAGTTGAAAGAATTGTAAAATGGCGCCGCAAATATTTGGGGGAAATTCTACGGTTTCGAGAAGAAAATCGTCCAATTTTTTGCTTGGATGAGACGTACGATATATCTTAATCATTTTTACATCTCTATAAAACCAGTAAGAAAGAACACTACGATTTCCTCTCAGGTACTTGGTTTTGAGTCAAAACTAACTGCATGATTCTTTACCATTTGGCTGGAACTGTATTACTTTATTAGAAAGTTATCTTGGCAAAATGACCTTATCACCTATTTTATTAATTTTGTACCGACTTTCATTTAAAAGAACTGCAGAAAGGATCGAAAAATTACGTGCTGCCGCAGACGATGTTTACTGTAAGATTATTTGCAACCACCCTAATCCCTGTATTGTTAAGAAAAATTCTGGTATAAATACTTGCCTTTATTTTTACGGTAGTTCAAATATCTTGACAACTAATGTATTCATTTACTCATTTTTTCATTTGGTAAACGTCAAGATTTTCAAAAAATTTCAAATAACTTGCGAACGGTGTGACTTAGGCGTAATGTAATATTAATCAACTGACATTTATTTTTTACGGCGAATCCAAAAATGGAATGATATACGGGGTGTACTATCCAAAAACTTCCGATATAACGAGAAGTGAAAATATTTTCGGCCAAAAACGAAACGTTTCGATGAAGATACACAATTTTCGTCTTCATTTTTTCAGACAAGGCTAAATTCCTGAAAACTCTATTGAGTTTCGCCGTTGGTGGGATACTGGGTGACGTATTCCTACATTCGTTGCCTGAGATATGGGCAAACGACGTTGCCAAAGGCGGTAAGTATCACTGTGACATTTACTAGTAGTTCCATCTCGCTTGCGTAACAAGCTTAATTGATATTGCAAATACACAATGCAACACAATAAATATGACCTCAGATTTATTCTGTGGCCTGTTATTGACCAATCTCACATGACGAGGCTTTAGAGATGGTCTAACAACGCCATTACTCAAATCTGCCCTCCGCATTGTCCTATAATTGTAGGGAATTGTCCGTCTAGCACTGTGGGTGTAAATTTAGAATTAAAACAGTTGATTGAATTTGCAGGGTAATGGATAGCGTGAGTGTAACGGAAGCAATTCCGCTAGGAAATTAGATTCAACACCAACAGGTTTAGCCTTTTTACTCGTTCAGATACTTTCCAGGAAATCTTTAGTAGCGGTATTGAAAGATAAACAAAAATTGAATGCGATTATCTAGGACGTAGAGCGATTTATTCTTGTTTGTCAATATTTGATGGTGATACGGATTTATCATCGTTATGCAATGATTGTTAGAGCTTCTAATGTCCTAGTTTTTATCGTATGACTAACATACATTAGATATTATACCGTGCGAGTCTGTTTTTTCAGATTTATTTGTTAAACCCTGTTTATCACGAGTTTTCTCCCATCCAGTGCTAATTCTCCTATGCCCAATGAATACAGGGGGAGATAAATGAAATTTTAGAATGACTAGCATACTTAGCATACTTCATAATATTTTAAATAAAATCTGGCTGGCCACATTTGATCACCCTGTATTTTACTACTATATGACCCCCTAAGGAGACAATTGTAAACTATTGTGTTAAATAGACGTTCTTTCAGGTGGCATTGAGGGACACCCATCAATATACAGTGGAATATTAATTCTCTCCGGATTAATAGTGTTCGTAATAACCGAAAAGGTATTTTCTGTGATATCAAAAATCGCAGAAGAGGCTTCAGAACTAAACGTACAAACTACCAACAACAACACGAAGCTTTACAATGGCGACGAAAAGACTGATTGTAATGATAGCCAAAAACATGTAAGTTAAACTGTCGCTGAAAACCAAGCAACAAGAACCAACGTCCTTCTTTTTCAGATTGCTGGTTACCTTAACTTGTTAGCTAACTCAATAGATAACTTCACGCACGGACTATCTCTAGGAGGAGCATTTTTAGTCTCATCCAAGATAGGCTGCTTGACGACCATTGCAATATTAGTACACGAAATTCCACACGAAGTTGGGGATTTCGCCATCCTGCTCAAATCAGGTTTCTCTCGGTGGGATGCGGCAAGATTTCAACTCATAACTGCCAGCGGTGGCTTGATTGGTTCTTTTATCGCCATCAGCTGTAGCGGGGCAACCAACGCTCTAGGTAAGTGAGATAATAAAATAAAACAGGTCCCTTTTCTTGATTTCTAAGTACTTGTCTAGTAAACAACACACTATCAATTAGGCCCATAACCTATAAACTCTTTATTTTGTTCCTTGTCAACCATCTCTTTTGTAATTGTTTACTTGATCAAATTTGGACAGTTGAGAGCATGGTTTTTGTTGTTTCCAGAAGCTAGGACTTCGTGGATACTTCCGTTCACGGCTGGTACATTCCTCCACATAGCCCTGGTCACCGTTCTCCCAGATCTGCTCAAAGAAGAGGACCCGAAAGAGTCGCTGAAGCAATTCTCAGCTTTAATCCTAGGCATAGTGATAATGGCTGCCGTGACGGTCACGTTCAACGTCTAGCACCTCAGAAAAATTCAAACTAGTTGCCATATTTTCTGATTAACGATATTATTTTTCACTTATTGTCAGTATTTTTATAGTTTTAGTTGTTTTATTTGCCAGTTGGTTGTTTTGAGATTGTAAATGATATTTCACGTAGCCTTAGCGTCAGTGAGAGTACGAATTAGGTTCCCCTGTGTAAATAATTGTTTTGTGTTATGTCCTAATTTTAGAAAAGGGTACGTGAAATGTATCATAAATGATGTGGGAGTGGATTCCCATATAATATGTGATATGACAAATCTTTAAAAATTACCATATTTTATTCGATTAGTACTTAAAGTGCTCTTATGTATTTTGATAAAATAAATGTTCTACAACGAACAATACTCTGAAAATAAAGTTCTACTTTGTTATGAGAAACTTTCCCATTTATTTCATAAGCGGACAAATAGGTACTTGAAGATTATGGCAATGACTGAGACTTGGAGTGAGATAAAATAAAGTATTTTAACACTTTCCATTTCTGTGATACTACAGCAAGCATAGTCTGTAGCCTGTGGATTTCAAGTTTTTGTATAAGCATCAAGGTTAGTATGTACAGTTGGTAACGAAATTTATGCAACATCTGAAACATAATTATAGACTCATCAAATATTGTTTAAATCTGCAATCATACTTACGTTTAATTATTTACTATTGTTTTTGTGTGTGGTAAAGTAATTTATAAAACTGGAATAGTTCTTATATTTATTTAATTTTGTTTCTACATATATTTGGACAATAATTAATTACGAATTATTAGCATCTACAAAGGAACGTGGCTTTTTCATAGGTAGGTATTTTTTTATATTTTATATCAGTAAATAAGTACTGCCTTCTCTTAATTAATATATGGTGAGGATATTTATTTGTCATCTCTGCTAAAAACGGTAAATAATAAGCAAAACTAACATGATATCTATAAAAAAATAGAATTTTCGGTTTTTTCCCTTTTCAAAAAACTGTTAGTGATACACCTACGTTTTATCAAAAAAAAGATAATTTCAATAAGCTTTTAATGACATAGATATAAATATCCTGTTCCATTAAAAATGTTTGATACAGTGGTTAAGACCTTTTCATGCCTTATCTAAAAGAGATAACCACTATTTTATTGTTTCTGTCTCACACATTAGAAATGACAAAATTTTCAAAAAACTTCAATTACTGCAAAACAGGATACATATGTTGTTAAAAAATGGCTATTGTTTTTGTAAAAATGTATACAGCAGGGTGTTCCATGCAAAAAGATTAAATTCTAGCGACATCCTGTAGTAGTAAACACGACTAATTTATGAATTATGGAAATCGTCTGCTAAAAAATGAGAGGAATATAACATGAAGACTGTTCTTTGCTAGAAAAAAAATCTTTAAAATTTTAAGAAAAATTTGTATACCCTTGAAAGTCAATTTTTTGTAGCGACTACTGGGGCTACATCAGGACTATACGTTGTTAGTATTATTGTATGCGTTCCGGTTCAGTTAAAATACATCGGTACAATTCCTGTTTCCGCTCCGACAAAAAAACAATTTGTCTGAGTTATTTGAATCAAAAGTTACTTTTCATTATAGATAAACAATAAAATAACTGTGCTAAAGTCTACGGAGTAATTTTTGAACATGTGCTAAACCGAATTATTTTTTCGCATGTCTTTTTTTAACAAAAAAGCTGTTTGTGAGTGAGTGTGAGCATTACCAAACAAAAAAGGAAGAAGTAAACTTTTCAAGATTATGTTGGACGTTACTATTTTGAGTCAAAACTTTTTCGATTTGAGTGCATAAGCGCAAAAGATTTGTAATCGGGTTCTGCGTAATCAGACATGTACGCATTTTTTGTGGGAAACGATAGAAATAACGAAAACGATAACAGACACGACGATTTACCAAGAACTAAAACAATAGCGGTTGGATTTCGGCTGTAAAAATAATCATTTCGATTTGAAAATTAACACAAATACAAAAAAATATGATTAATGATTCAACGCGATCTACAAGTAATCGAGATTCGGAAACTGTGCTCCATATTCTTGGTGTTGCAGTCGATGTTATCTTTCGTTATAACCTATTCACATCTTACATGAGTTCTTTTAGTCTTTTAAACTAAGAAAATGTTACTCCAAGGATGATACATCCTGCAATATTTTTTTCTTTCCTAATATTGTAAGCATTTTTCATTTTCGAAGTACTAAAAAATACTGTTGATCTGTACGACTGTAAAACATAGTTTTCATGTTTCAACAAAAGAAATCTTTTAAGGACTCCACTATTTCCTCAAGGCTTATCATAAACTTTAATATCTCATTTATCAGATGAGCAGATTAGCTACCAAATCTCTCCAGTATTTAAGGCTTCCCATTTTATAACACTACATTGTTATTGCTCATTAATAATAGAGCAAGCGTGCCTTGAACAACCTTGTCGAGTTTCGTGAATATAAGTTAAAAAATTCCGAACAAAATGATTGATTCCATGGTATTTTTGGGACTAGGCATTGGTTTATTTCTGATGGTGGTTATTAGCATAATTCCCGCTTGGATTATCGATCGTGATTTGAACGAACGACAGAGAGGTAAGGTGTTTT
The DNA here is from genome assembly GCA_025024175.1 of Rhyzopertha dominica. Taxonomy (NCBI): domain Eukaryota; kingdom Metazoa; phylum Arthropoda; class Insecta; order Coleoptera; family Bostrichidae; genus Rhyzopertha; species Rhyzopertha dominica. The sequence goes on along the minus strand of QCXZ01000138.1, from coordinate 52,595,765 downwards.
AAGTTATTACATACACTCCCATCTAAATTCGATAATTACAGGTTAATTAAATCAGAAGGTAAATTTGCGCCATGATTATCATTGCACACACGGGCATAATAGATAATCTCGAGATCAAAACATTTGTCAGTGCATGTCATTCGAATATCTAATCGAATTCAATTCATTTCAGCTCGTTTAAACATTCTTTCCAGTATGGCGGTGGGCGGGATTTTGAGCGACGTATTTTTACACTCCCTACCGGAAATTTGGAAAAACGATGCTAAAAGATATGGTAATTAAAGGCAACACCCGAAACCATTTCCTAATTGTTGCCTTACAGGTGCTGAAACAAATGTTTCATCATTTTACAGCGGATTCCTGATACTGCTGGGGCTAATTCTGCCTTCGGTAATAGAGAAAGTCTTTACCGAATTAAAGAGACAGTGGCAAGTGCCGACGGATCAAAGTGAGGTAGTAATTAAAAATTAAATCCGTAAAAATATTACGTCTTTTTGGGAAGCAACAGTAAAACTGAACCACCATAATTTAGAGTCAGGTTTTGCGCTTCTGAATTATTCTTTCTACAGTTGTTTTCCACCTACAAATGAATATCGATATTTTGGACTTGTCTTGGATTCAAGTACTTGTATATACTTTTGATGATCGTTTTTCAGTCTAAATAACACTATACTCTGCTGTTTTGCGAAGGTCTTTGAGTCCATCCTTTATAAACATCATATCAGTGAAGTATAATGTAGGAAAGAAATCGACTCTTTCAAATCTGGTTTTATTGGATAGCTTTTCGCTGGTCGCTGTAACAGCTTTAAATTCATTTCATTCGTTGCGACCTCTGGAGTCCCCCAGGGATCAACTTTAGGCGCTTTATTTTTGTACTGTTTTTCAGTGACGTTGTCGATATTTTAAAGTGTCAAAAATTCCTCTTAAAATCTTATGATTTTCTGCAGTGTTGCTTCCTTATCTCACTGTTTAGCTTTACGGCGTTCTTCATCATTATTTTGCAAATAACACGATTAATTTAACACCTAACATTTTGCCAGATAGCCGACCAAAAGGAGCACGATAACGAAAGGACTTCAAACAATAAGACACACGATAAACGGGTAAGTAAACATATAAATTTGCTCGGACCGAAGCAAACACGGTTTCTTTTAATTTCTCCTAGATTACGGGCTACATAAATCTGCTGGCCAACACGATGGACAATTTCACTCACGGTCTGGCCATGGGGGGAGCTTTCCTGGAATCTTTTCCCAAAGGAATTTTTACAATAGTAGCCGTACTGGCACACGAAATTCCTCATGAATTTGGTGATTTTGGGATACTCCTTAAATCGGGATTTTCCTGGTCGGAGGGTGTGAAGTTTCAAACGGTAACTGCTTCAGTGGGATTTGTAGGTGCTGCCATTGCAGTGGGTTGCAGCAATTCGAACGATCTTGGTGAGTGCTAACTCACTTTTCTGTAAAATCACCAAAACAATCGAAGTATTTGTTACATCGAATAACACAGGCCTTTAGATACCTTCTAGAATCTTTCCTTTGTGACGAAGAATTCTAGAAAGACATGCAAATTAGTGGTGCTAAGTCGGGCCTAGGAGAGGACATCTAAAAGCCTGTGTTTTTACTTATAACCCATCCTCGTAGCTATCTATCAGTCTGTTTGTAGAAGCGCAGACAGCATGGATACACCCTTTCACCGCGGGAGCATTCTTGAACATTGGTCTGGTGAATATACTTCCGGATTTGTTGGAAGAAAGAAACCCCAAGGAATCGTTTAAACAACTAATGTCATTAATTTTGGGAATAAGCATTATGGCGGTGGTAACCCGTTTGGGACAATTTGGCGTATAGAAAACTACGAATTTAGCTTTATGGAACACGTTATTTAACTATTTATATGTATTTATTAATCATGTTGTATTAGTGCTGCTGTTGTATTAGTATAGTTAATAAACGAATATGTGCCAATGTTGTTCTTTTTCACCTGTACGAAATTGCTCTAAACCTGAAATTTTTTTGTAGATATTCATCATTAGATCCATCCATCCATCAATGAAGTGTATGTCACCTAGGTAGCCATTCGTAAATAAAATAAAGTTGGCTTATGACCCACTGACACCCTGTTTCTATAAAACTAAGCATTTACGGGGCAATGTTTGTATAAATTAGGGGCAAAGTTATCTGTAACTTTTGTATTTACATTTCTTCTGTAAAGTCACAAGTAAACGATAATATTCTACTTTAAAAGTCCACTGTAGAAATTAATATTATGTAGATAAACAGCAAACTAGTAATGTTTAGTACTTTTAACAGCTCCAAATGCCTCAAATGACAGATTATTTTGCATATTATTATTTTTGTTGCTTCCTAACTAAACAAAATACTACTTCGTTGTAATTAAAATAACTAGACACGCGTTAAACAACAATAACTTGTTTCGGCATACAGTTGTTAGGGCCAGAAGGCACAAGCGTGCTTTGGTGCCCTCAATCGGTCAATGGGTACTTAAATGACTGTAAACTATGATTTTATTATCTTTCTTGTTTATAAACGGAAGAAGACGGGCTATTTCATATGCTATCTATTATACCTAATATACTCGTAGAAGAAAAGACTTCGAAACGCATGTTTTGTCCCAAAGAAGTAAGAAAACCGTTTGGGTATTCTGATGACTTATTAAAATAAGTTATGCAAATCTATAATATAAATATTAAAAAACTGCAGTGCTTTAAAAAAATTTAAGAATTGACCCATAAAACAGGGAAATTGGAACAGTATAATTTCCACAATACACTTAATATACGAGTACAATAGCCATAATATACTCGTCTCATATTTTCTATTCAAAATCTACGCCAAATGCTCTGCTGGTCATTGAAAAAAACTTACTCTGTATAAGGGTTTGAGTATCAAGTATAATCCAGCAGTCAGTTAGCTGATCCAGTTGTCACTTTGACTGCATCGCCGAATTTCAAAGTTGATAAACGTATCCATAATGTACAAATACGATAAGTCAGTTGGTTTGGTGACTGTAGCTTCTGCTATAAACAACAATTTGGCCCTCTTAGATGTCGATGAACACCTAAACGCGGATATGTTGGCCTCCGTTCATGAAGGCTTCGTAAATGTTGTCCCAACATTAAACCATGCCACCAGACGTTCAAAATATGTTGCCTTAAACTCCGGTTCTGTTCGTGGAAGTGGATTAGTAAAACAGGTGAAAATACGCGATTGTTTCTGCTGGAAGATGCTGAAAGTTTTTAATTCCAGGTAAAATGGTTAAAAATTAAGGGAGAAACAGTTTTCGTGGTTTTATCCACCAATGGTATTCAGATTTACGACGCTGAAGTTACTGAAGTTAGGTTTTATCACTGTTGTAAGGACCGTGGAGACAACAACGGTAATTAACAGATACACTCGTTCATTTCATTTAATACGCCTCTACCAGTTATGTAGTTTCAATAATGAAATCAACAACTGCATGGTACTTATACTTATCTGCTACTTGTAGTACTGCTAAAAACTTACTTGGACTGTACGGTTGTAAAGCATATATTTATTTTTAATTAAGCAACTTCTACCTGAAGATTTTTACACCTGATAGATAATAAAAAAGCTAATTTTCTCAGCTTTACCCAAATAAACTGTCATACTTATTACTTATTATCGTACGAACTTCAAATACACAATAAAGATTTTATTCGACTATGGTCCTTTAAACAATACGGGTTCAAGGAAAATATGTCAACCAAAATTGCAACAACAGACTTAGTTACCCACGTACAGCAACAACTTGATACTGGAAATAAAGTGGAAGCTATATTTCTAGATTTAAGGAAAGCGTTCGATACAGTACAACATGTCAAACTTTTAACATCACTAGAACATTCAGGCATAAGAGGTCATTCATGGAGATGATTACAGTCATTTCTGGAAAATAGAAAGTAGTACACCGTAGTTGAAGCTAACAATAGCACAAAGCAAATCATCAAGGCAGGGGTGCCTCAGGGATCAACCCTTTCACTAACACTATTTTTGATATTCATTAATGAGTAACGCTTTTTGCAAATGACGCTACTTTAGTATACAGCGAAAAAGATCAAAGCACTTTGTCTGAAAATATAAAAGAAGACATGATAACACTGGAAGATTACCTTGATGCAAAGAGCATGCACTTGAACATGGAAAAAACTCAATATATGATATTTAATAAAAACTTTTAGTGGAACTCCATTGCGAGAAACACATGAAATTCTTAATTTACTTAATACAATAAAATATTTGGTAGATTAACTAGCCCATTCAATACATTTTGAGTCCTAAAAAACGTAAATTTTACCAGTGATACAATTTAGTCAGAAATTTTTAAACCATCATGCTTTCTGGAGGTACCACCCATGCTAAAGTTAATTTCCATCGATATCATTGGCACACATCCACAGAGTACACCAATGGGGCCTGTGTTGTCAAGTACGACAGACTGTGTGKGGGCACAAGCAACGGAGTTATCATAGTSTTCACGCCAAATGAAAACAACACACAATTTGACATASCAGACAGGCTGTACGCTCATGATGATGCCATCACATTACTGGACGGATCAGAAAATTTCATGATTTCTTCATCTAAAGACACTGCCTGCCTGTGGACAGTGCAGAAGGAAGAATTTCGGATTGTGAGGAGAATTTCCGTGTTGGGGTAAGCTTACTTTTTCCGCATCAAATCGAAATAAAATAGAAAATGATAAGGAATTATATTGTTGCTAACACAGTGCCGTAGCCAAGGGGGGCAGAGGAGCAATTAATTATTTTGATAATGGAATAGCAACTTTCTTACGTTTAACAGTACAAATTCGTTGCAAACTATTGGTTTCTTGTATAATAAACATTTTAGCAAATTAAACATTAAAATTTAAGTCACACCTCTTCTAATTTTTTCTTGTTTGTACCTAACATTTTTCTTTATGTTTGGAGCTTTGCCCCCCCCCCCCAGTTAATTTTCTGGCTACGCCACTGTTTTAACATCTACATATTTCAGGTTGATCGGTTCTCCTACATCGTTGAAACTTTCTAGTTGTATTGCCTTCGTTGGTTATGATTCTGGGGAGTTATGCGTATTTGATCTTACTGATGAAGATTTTGTAATAAGAATTGTAGCACACAGGCTAGAAGTATCAGCTTTGGACTTTTCACCGCTGAAATTCAGGTTGCTCACAGCTTCTATGGATTGTTTTGTGAAAATATGGCGCTTCAATCAAGAGAGAGATGAGGTGATTTTGTTATTAGCATTACCCCTTAAAAAAACCGAAACTGTTCCATTCTAATGCATTTATGTAAACTCTGCCTAATCACTTTGGTTTTATATATTTTTAAATAATTTAAAAACGGTCTATTATTAATAGTCCTATATCATATGAAAGGAAATTTAATTTAGCATCTGAGACACTAAAATATTAATAGCATTCTATTAAAAATTCAAATTGTTTACGTTGCATAATTTCAAAATTAAAAGGCACCAGAAAATATTTTTTAGTCACAAATTTGGAATGACTTTCTGTAATTTTTAGAATAGCAAAAAACCCAGAGTTCTTCCTCTGTCACTTATTTTATTGCACTTTTTTGCAGCTTTTGCATTCATTATATTATTTTCAGAAAATTTTGAACAACTTCATACTGGGGCACTTTAGATCTAATTATGGTTAAGATAGTGTGGAATGCAAATATATAATAATAGAATAAAGTGTCACAAAAAATATTATAAATAATTATTAAAATTAAATTAAATTGAAATAATTCGAGAGCTTTTTATCATAGCTGGTTTTAGGGCTTTTAATTTACAAAACCTGTTCATTATTATTAATCTGAATTTCCCAATCTTTTGCGGGTAACTTTTACACAATTTGACTATATCATTTTCATAACAGCTAACATTATTTTTTTCAGGTGACATGTATTTTTTCTCTGGCAAACCAACTTGGCCCTGTATGTGGAGCGGGTTTTCTCAACCTAAACTGTACGGAATTTTGCATTGTTAGTGCCAACCAAGTAGCAGTTCGAATCTACGTGGAAGACAATGTTACAGACATGATGAAAAAGATTTTATAATGTATTTTGTTATATTACATTGTGATCTACATTTTGGCTTTTTTTCCTCGTTTTTACAGCCAGCGATCCAGAAAATTTTCAAGAAGGGAATGAAAACAAATTAAAAGTTAAAAAGCTAACTGAAGCACACATGTAGTTGAAAACTTACTGGCAAGTTGTACATATCGGGCTGAACTTACAAGACTGCAATGAATTCTAATTAGGTTATGTAAATATAAATAATCGTTTTCACTTGACAAAACATACTAAACAAACGTAATCAATATCAATCAAGCCTCTATGACAAAAGCATGCTGCCCTGTAATGGACTTTGACAGGGGGTGGCAACAAAAATTTCTGCCTAACTGGAGGCTCCGGTAAAAATACCCACTATTAAAAATTAAATTAATCAATTAGTAGATAAATAAATGCATAAATACCAAAAGATACTGTAGCAATCCCTACAACTGCAACTGCATTTATTTCACTGAAAGATTAAAAAACTACCATGAAAATTAATTTGGATACGGGAAGCACTCAAAGAGTACTTACTTTTTTATGTAACATGTTCAGAGTTGGGCAAGTCTCCAGTAGAAGGACTTCATTTCAGTACTTTGAGTGCATTTGTAGTACTTGTACTTGGCTTGGTCAATATAAAGTACGTAGTACTTAAATAGTGTTTAAGTACTAGATACATACAGTAACCAGTTGTATATAATATAATACATGATCCAGTATTTTTTAATTATTTAAAATGTAAAATGTATTGTAAAAGTAATACCTGATCGATTACATACATTCTGTCTTCTACCACAATACTGAAGTTTTATTAAATAAAACATCCTATATTTTAGCCGAGCATTGGAATCAAAGTAAGTGCCTACCTAACTTTGCAACTTTATAATTTTTTTTCCATCCACGATTCTTATAGCACCCTATGCCTATACTATATTAATTAATAAAACATAAAACTGTACTCGGTACAGAACCTTGTCAAATTTTTTCATTAGGTACACATGTAAGTACTTATACACAATAGGGAATCAAAGCAAAACGCAAATGATTGTGTAAACCAACACTCAAACAAGTTTTTATGCAGTCACTGTGTACATATTTAAATGAAAAACCTAACCAATAAGTGGATACCTACCTACTTCATCCAAAAAAGGCCCCACTACTTCATACACCTTGTCGTCACTAGCAAATTTGCTTGTTTTTTGTCATTTTTCCAACAGTTACTATATCACATTTCCAATAATACAAAAAATTTCATTATTTTACGAATAACTCAAAATCTGGCAACTTTAGGTTTAGGACAACCCTATAGAATTTTATTACCCATTTACTTGTGAAATAAAAAATGGGGTGTTCTATTTAAAATAAAGGAGTCATTTAAAAACTGTATTGTTCAACCTCAATTAGTAAACACCCTGTATGTAACACAACAAAAACTAGTGTCCAGCTTGAAGTAACCCGGTATGCTATATTCAAATTTCTCTATTTTATTCATATTGCCTCTCAAAATGTTTAGGTTATATTTGCAACATTCAAGGGGGTAGTTTCTTAAGTGGACGAGAAACAGATGCGCTTCAGTTTCAGTGTGTTCCTTCAACTGTTCACAGGTTAGTAGTACTGTTTCAATTTTTAATTTTTATTGTTTGTTTCTTTTTCAATCACATTAGGTAGTTTTAAACAAATCAACACAGTTGTTTAATTAAACAGTTCTGATAATTAATTAATTATTAGGACAAATGCTGTATTTGAGTCCACGGTAACATKGAAAGCTATGCTACCATGGGCGTACCAAGCTTTTGGTCTGAAGGGGGGGGGGGCAAAGCAGGAATGCCTGTAGTATATAATTCAACATAAATAGAAATATGTGTTTATATAGGTAGTTAAGTAATTAATGAAGTATTTATTCCATGAATAATCTTTGTGGATTTTCTGCAAGGCGACTTAAAACATTTTCTATAAGATAAAGACCACATAATGTAGAATGATATCATACAAAGATCTGGAGGAACATAAATTTCACTTTAAAAGCTTCTACTAATAGAACCACGATCTCTGATTCAGAATTCACACATATCAAAGACTAATGCATTAACTGATGTGCTTTTAGCACAGTCACAACTTTTCACACTAGAAGCTTTAGAAATGAAAGCTAGGAGTGAATACGTATAGGTGGTAAAGATACAATTGTAGTAATTCTTACTCCCCAGGAAAAGAGACTCGATGGATAACTAACATTATCAAAACTCAGAATGAGGAATGCCTCGGCATTATGTGTCAAGCCAACCTTCTTAGATCACCAGTGCACTGCTCTCAAAAACAAACCCACTACTTAATATTTTAACCAAATTAAGCTTCATTTAAATAAACTGAAATATATTTAATTGGATTTTTAACAACACACCGGGTTTTAATTCGTGCTCATAATGCTTTTACTGGATTCCTAAAACTTATATTAAATAAAATGACTTTCATAAACATTAGTTTGGATGGATTTTTAGTTTTTCTGTATTAATTATTAAATTGTAATGTGAATTTATAAATTTGGTACAAAAGTTGGAGTCATCACCAAATACATGATAGATTCTGATGTGTATTCCATATAACAGTAGTTGAACAATCTTTATAGGAAAAGATAGAAGAGCTGACCTGACCTGACCTGACCTGACCAAGATAGTCTTAAGGCTATCCGCTCTAAGACGATTCGTAACAAGAATGTTGCAGTCATGGTAGCAAAACGCACATAGCGTCGATTAAGCTTGGAAACCATTTGATAATGACTTATTTGCATGGGTCAAATACATATGAGTTCTGGAAAAAAATTGTGAAATACACTGCCTATAAATTTTACTGCATTTACAATTTGGTAAATAAGACAATTTTTAGGTGTACACAAATAATTAACCAGCTAAATGTATGGGAAGTAGGAAGGGCCCAGAGTTGGCTCCTAGGTCCATGGGGGTGCTCCCCCCTCCCCTTCGGTACACCCATGTATACTGCTGTTGTAGTCTTTCTTCAAACTATTTATATCATTTTCTTGACCATGTTCTTGCATTCATTGATTAGCTGTATCCACACAGAAATAGTTATATATGATGCTTGAAAATGTGATGTTAGACCCTTGATACATGAACTAATATTTTCTCCCGTGCTGGGCCAACATCTGATAAAAGAAAAACCATGTTTTTTGCACCAAACCATTCAACTATATAGCTGAGTACCTGCCGACTATAGTCGGCTATGCTAACAAAAATCTCTTCAGTTTTGAATCTTGAGAGTGAAAGTGATATCGAACACAGATCTAGAATTGGCATTTCATTCATTCTTTTAAATAACAATTTTCAGCAGCATTGCTACAGTTAACCCTCCAAACTTGATCTTGTTTAGTAATAAATCAAATAAATCAGGTGTTTTTGAGATTATTTCGTGCTATTTATGATTACATCAAATCTCCCTATTTATGTGAGTAACCAGTGTTTCGAAGTGACGTTTATTTAAAATAACACAACGTAGGTAAGTACTGGACGATCACATTTTAATCAAAATCTCTACAAACCAGGGTTTGTTACATTACCAGCTACTAAATATCTTTACTTTACAAACTTCAAATTTTTTAGAGGGTATTCTATTTAAAATAAGAAAATTCGTGCCTACAGCACAGTTATGGATACACCTTCATAATTTTATGTTGAAGAGAATTTGAAACCAATGCACTTTGCTTTATAAAATCTGTTTGTATGATTAATACTTTCGAAGATGTATCAGAAATATGCATTAATTGTATACCCTGTATACATATACCTACCTATTACGATGTTGCACCTTAACTTTGCAATCTTTTTTGACAAATCTGGACAAAACAAACACTACAACATGTTAACTTATATATTTTATTCTTATAACAACAGTAACTCTTGTACAATTCGAATAATTACAGAAAAAAAACCTAAATAAACCACCAAGCCGGCTCTTCATCCAAGCACTTTTGGCCCAAAATCCATTTCTGAAAAGAGAAAAATTACATTAACCATGATCACTGAAGCATTTAAACCCATATTTTACGTCTATCCACCCAAAACGGCCGTTTACTAACGTAACAGCACCATCCAAACATATTTTACATTTCCCGCACAAATTCGCGGGGAAAATTCAAAATTGTTCTAGAAGCCGGCGGAACAGTAACTTTTTTTGTTGGGGTGCGAGGCTATTCGCCCAGTTTTCCAGCGCCTACCGACGATAGCGTTGTTAATCGTCGATCGAAGAATTTTTCATCGAAAATGGACAATTTTCGTCGAGAAAAACAGCGTCATACGGAAAAAGAAGTCGGGAATTTTGCAATAATGGTAAGATCGCCTTATAAATAAGTATCCTGCGTTAGAAACATTGAAATTTTCCTAATTTGAGAACGCTGCTCAGTCGGTTGTAAACTGCTGAAATTGCGATTCAACTGTTAATTTTCGTGTAGAATTACCAAAAAGTTACCAAAAAATGAAAATTGCAATTTAAATTGACTTCCGAATTATGTATTTTGTAAAAAATCCGAGTTAATTGTTACATAATAAGGGACGCTAGTCGATATTATCGACCGAGCAGTAGTAGCGTCGCTTGCTAAGATTTTTCCAGAAAACACTAACAGAACAGTAAACAGGCACAATCCGTGCCTGAAAATACATAATTAGTGATTAATATGAGAAGTAATCAAGATGTTTAGCGTTTTTTACGGTAAGAAATCTTGTTTTATGCGTTTTCGTCGCTGTACATAACCTACCCCAATCAATAATTTCGTTTTATATCAAGTATAAGCCCTGTAATTGACTTAATCATGGTAATTTTCTTGCCATTCGCGTATTTTTATCCAGTTTTCCGCTTTTCACAATACAGGAACACATATTTTGAGCAAGACCAATGTTCTGACTAGACAAACCAAAAATTATCAATTTTACCCAAGTTTCTCATTAACAACTCATAAACGGGCATGGATGATAACATTTTGGTCATATGTAATGTCTGTATCAGCATTAATATTACTATGGTGATACCATTAGAAATAATTTTTGCTTCCTTGGTTACGTTGAACTGGTTCACGTTTCCAAAAGCCAAATCAGTAGTTGTTACGGCACAACGAGATAAATATACTCAATTCAAATGAGTTAGGTGGACCGAGTCTGATTTCTTTGATGGAAGAAGTATATTTGCGGCTGCTTGGCAAATCTGTACAACATTAGATGCTTACCAAAACTTTTTCGATTCCCACATTTAACGGATTTCTACGGAAATCCATAAGCTTCAAATTCCAATGCGGGATCTTCAATTGATCCCCTTTATGAATACCACAGTAGCACATAGATATCCTCTAACTTGCAAGATGAAGAATCACCGTTGTCCATGAAAAGTCTACGGTAGACCTGTTGAAAATTTAAACTTAGTACTGCTAGACTTCCAGCGATAAACCTTGCCTCCTACAGAATTTGAACTATCCCATATAACAAGGAAAATTTCAAAAGAGCTTTAAGACACTTTTTGCATTCCCTTTTAATAAATTGAAATACTTTTTCAGGAAGACTCGTATAAAAAAAACTTGTATATCAACACATATAAACGTTTTTTAAAAATATTTTAAAACTGTGTTTGCTGCTTCCTAAATAACAGGTATAATTTAATAAAAAGCAAAATGTATGTAAGAGATAATATTCACAAAAGCTAAATTTCCCATGTTATTCAGGATGGTTAAAATTCTGTGGGGCTCAAGGTATAAGATTTAACTAATTGAATATGTATAAAACAAGTTTTCTGAAATCTCAGCTTATGATACTTTGGAGAAGTGTGGCAGTGTAGCTCTAATTTAGAAATTAATATTCAATATGTGGTACCAAAATATTTGTATATTTGCAGTTCAACACTCTTGGAGCTGTTCAAAGAATGCTGGACATGCTAAAGGAATAAAGGTAAGGAAGTCATACTAAAGCATGAAGTCAATGTATATGATTGATTTTGTCATTCTTAAAACTCTAACTAATTAATCAGATTGTTGTTTGTTATCAGTTGGGTGGCAATGATTTTTTTTAATGATTTTTTAAGTATACAGTTTTATATTTATTTTTGTAGTACCTTTGCCCTTGTTAGTTACTAGTTTGATAGCAGTGAGCTTAATAAAAAAAAATCCTCCATCCATTATTACTATACAGAAGTCAGACTTCTTTTCAAAAACAAAAGAATTATAACATATAACTGAGATATCGATTAAAACTTTGTTCTTTATTTAAATAAACCACATTCTGAATAGCGCATTGGATAAAACACATCAAATTAAAAAAAGATCTAAGGTTAATGTTCAATAATTACTATTTATCACATAGTCTGGAGCATCTAATTTTTGTATTTAAAGTGTTACTTTAATCATGTAAAGAGCAATTAATCATCAAATTCACTTCAGAAAATTAGGAGAGTTCACCATTTACATGACTATTGTGTAACTTTAAATAAAAAAATTACCTATTGTAGACTGTTTGCGTAAACAGCCTCAAATTTTTTAACTTTTAATATCTAACAACATTTATCCCATTATCCCATTGAAAATTCCTTGTTTTTTAACAGAATGTACTTTTTACACAAACTACTATAATATGACCAACAATGTGTTTTGAAATCGTGTACTTTAATTTTTTAATGCATCCACATTAAATTAGTAACAATTAATTATTATCTTCATTATGCCAGCAATTGTTGTTTTTTTAGTGCTATTTTCTGGATTGCTGCATCGAAATTGTTAGTGTGATGATAAGACGATACTTAAAAATGAAAAATTTTTAACACAACTCTTGTTGTGAAACAATAGATGTACATATTACGTGGTTTAATGAAAACATCATGCGTTGTGAGGGCTTTTACACGAACTCCTAATGATTAGTTGTTACTCTTGCAATATTTCATTCTAAAAAGGTCAAAATTTAATCAATATAATTAAATATAAATGCAAATAGCGCCCAGGTCTAAAGAATTTTTCTGTTCTTCACAGTTCGAAATGCTCAGCTCCTCATCAGCAGTGGTTAGGTTGCAAACTGCGCTAGTTTTGAAACACCATGCAACAGACTTTGGTTATAGTACAACTTCGTGTCATAGTTCAAAAGGTAAGCGAAGTATATTTCTAGTATACTACAAAACTAACGATCAATTTCAAAATTACAAATATACTTACGTTACGGGTGGTGTTAGGTCAATTTCATTGTTGTAAMTGTTGTTTCTTTCTTTGKATGGCAACATCCTGTGAACAAGAMACTGTGTTAGAGCACTGATCTGTTTTTTATGTGCAAATTGAACTTACATCTTAATAAGTATTATCCAAAGCTTCTGTTTTTTCTCCAAGCTGCTATTACTTGTTTATCCTGCAGAATCCGCTGTAAAGAAAAAATGAATTTGTCAAAAATTTTAAACATGAAACCAAAGAAAAACAGATTTCACAGCCCAGTCATTTAAGTGAAAAAAATTTAAATCGCCACCACAATAAAACATGCTACTGTAATTAATTATTATATTAAAGTACATTTTAAGAATTAAAAATCCTTAAAAATTTTAGTACAGCTGTATACGTATATCCAAAACTCTACATTTCTAAACACAGTAACAAGCACTGACATTAGTAAATGTGGTACAAAATAATTATTTATTATAGTTCAAATTGGAAAATTAATATTTGATATCTTATATAAATAATTATATATTTGCAGTTCACACATTCCTAGAGTTCTACAAAAGAACCGATTTATGATGAAAAGGAACAAAATAAAAGTAAGAAAAACATACCAAAGCAAGGAGTTAATGTGCATAAAATATATAATTGCTTTGCTCATTTTAATCCTTGTTGTGGTTTCTTATTAATCGTCTGATTTATAAGATTGATCACTAGCTACCTACATGTAAGTAGACAGTGCAGTGATGGATCTAAAGTTTTATAAGCAATATGCCTGAGTTTTTTATGTGTTTGTCACTACATTTTAGTAACTAAAGCAGCTAAAGCAACCGTTACTTGGGAAAAGATTTGCAATTGTGATGCAATCGTTAGATTTGGTATAAATGAGGTTTCAAAATAATTGCATTGATTTGTGATGATTTCTATATGTAGATTTTTTTTCATTAGCAACTGATCATTGTAAAGAGAAGAAAAACTTAAAAAGGCCTAGCCAACTACCAATACAAATTATGAGTTCTTATGCAATCAGTTTTTTTGCCAATACCTACTGTTAATTAATAGTTGCTTTAGCCCAGCTAGTTACTAATACTGATAAAAACAAAAAATAATTACACCCCCCCCCCCCCGTACAGTCAGCAAATGGAGATTGTTAGAAAACTGCTGTATATTAGAAATTGTGGGTGGCTGTTCTATTTATTTGAAATTTAAGATGATTGATATGTATTCAAGCCTTGTGCTTAAATGTCTTTTGTTGATAGTAAGTTTAAAGCTCTACAAAATGAGCAACTTCCTTCTGTTTCTTTGATAGTACAGGTTTAGAGCGACATGATTATAGTTTACCTAAAAAAATCAAGTTTCGGTAACATTATACTGATTTTAACAAATTGAAGCATTAACGATCTAAATATTTCACGCTATATGCACTACAATGCGCATTATTATAGACATTTATGTGGAGTTTTTGAAAATATTAATACTGTTGATAAATATATGAATAAGACCCATACTAGTCAATATATGATCCTTTAAATTTTAAAAGCAGTAAACACAATAAGATAAATAACAACACTGTCAGACTTAATTTAGTCTTGTGCCAGTTAAATCAAATTAATTAAAGAAGTCAAAATAATTGTTTTTTTCAATGATGAATTCAAAATGTATTCTATTTGTTATGAAAAATATAACTTTTTGCAATTTTCTGTAATAAATAATTCCTCCTTACATAACTAGAAATATACCGCTCATCATAATTAGGTAACGTTGAATATTTAAAGAAACTTAAATATGTAACTCTTAGTGCTTTGCTAAAAATTAAATAGTTTTTGGCTACAATACAAATAATGTTATCACCGCAAATAATTCAACATGAGATACTTCCAGCGAAGTGATTCACCAAAGGTAGGTTTAGAGTATTATAGTTTGTGTATTTTAAAAACGCATATTGTTAAAGCATACTTTATGGAAGGCAACAGCATGACCCACTTGAGTTAAGTAGATGTTGAATGGTCAAGACTTCCCAAGGAGTTTTCAGTTTTGATAAAAAAATTGCTTCTGTGATTTATACAGGGTGTCCCATGATGTGATGGCTAAAGTGAAACCATAGATTTTAGGGACAATTCTAGGCCAATTGGACCAAAACTATGTATATCCAAATTTGCTTCTTAAGGGAGCTGGGGGTCCCCCCAAACACCATTTTCATTTAATTTCTCTGAAACTTCTGGGTATAATTAAATGAAATTACGTACATTTACCAAACTTTGTGATAAATAAGATGGTCTGAGAATAATTCCAAATTTTTATTTATAAACAGGCTAAAATTGAGGGGGTGGGGTTAAAAATCATTATAACTTTTTTGTGTTTGTTTTACTTTGTGATTTGCTTTCCTTAGGAAGCAAATTTGGATATATGTATACATTTTTGGTCCAACTGAATTGTCTAGGGTCTATAGTTTCAGTATGACCAATGACAGCAGCTTAAAATTCATCTTGAGGGGTCCAAGTACAATCAGTTTATCACTTCAAGTATGCTACTACAAACCAGACTTAACTATCATATTTGTTTAATAGCATATCCAATCGTTTTCTCAAATAAGTTGCCGATGCCTGCTGTATAGCTGCTATGTCAGGGTGTTCCCGCTAACAGTCTACAATAGMAAAACTTTTTAGTTKATGTTGTGGAACAGTGGTTTATTAAATGGGGCAGTTTCTTTATTTTTCAAGAATTGGGGATCMACCAACCTCGTAATTTACTAAAACTTTGTTGTTTGAAATGGAACGACCCCATTATCAACAGAGCAACGAGGAACTTCCCCCTTTAAGCCACTACTCTAGGATTTTGAACAAAAAAGTTAACCATTGAACACTAATTATACAGCRTAAAATATTTCAAAAGCAGATGATTGTAAAGTAAGGGTATCTCAGTAGTTTTTTGTTTATTTCAAAAAAACAATTGGGAAACTTCTCTGCTTTAACTACCATTTGAAGGCTTCCGATAAAAAAGTTTACTATTGTAGATAGTTTGTGTGAATAACCTGTATTTTTTAACTTTTAAAATTACCTAATGACCTTTGTTTTCACACAACTCTTTATCAATGCTGTTTTATTTGTTGCTGAATCATTTTCAGCAGCAAACCTACTTTTTAGGTGATCCACGATCTAACAAAGTTGGTCAACAAGTGAAATCTTGTGCTTTGAATAATAATAATTAACTATCATTGCAATTATGGCAGTAATTTTTAAGTCCATACTTTCCTAAGGTTGTCGACATAAGGTAGTGAAAAAACCTTAAAATGTCTAAAAAAAACCCAGAAAAATTGACTTTTTTATAGTTTTCTCGTTTAAGTTTCAGATTAAAAAGAAAGAAAGCATTTCTGAGATATTTATGCTTTCAGGTCCAAAACACTTTTCAAAGACTAACTCTACTAGAAAAAAATACCATACAGAGTTCTACCTGTGCTCATTTTTTTCGTTTTTACATACACTTTTTGATAAAATAAAGAAACCTATAGACATGAGTTAAGAACATGGACAAAAATGCAAAAGGACCAAAAATGACTTGCAACTATGAATTTTTCAATGATTGTTAATAAATTGGTAAAATAATTGAAAGAAATACTAAGATGATTACACCATTCAATTGTACAGAGAAATTACTGACAAAACTAATTATTCTTGGTTCATCAGAAACTTTATTTTTTTTACATTGCTACAATTATTTAACTGGAGTATGATATAAGAGATTTTTTAAATAAAGATAATAAATCTTTAACATTTGTCTAGGCCAATCTTAGCCATTAACTTTAGCTGTTTTTTTCTGATTCATTATTTCAATATTATCAAGAAATAAAGTTTCAGATTAAGCAGTGAAACACCT
Source organism: Rhyzopertha dominica (assembly GCA_025024175.1). NCBI lineage: Eukaryota > Metazoa > Arthropoda > Insecta > Coleoptera > Bostrichidae > Rhyzopertha > Rhyzopertha dominica. The sequence goes on along the minus strand of QCXZ01000138.1, from coordinate 52,578,612 downwards.
TTTCTTTAATAATTTTTCCTGCATAATTGAATGGTGTAATATCAGTTTTTAGTTTTCAATTAATTTACCAATTTATTAACATTCATTCAAAAATGGATACCTGCAAGTCATTTCTTTTTTTTTGTATTTCTGGGGAATTGTGACAACAGGTTTCTTTATTTTATCAAACAGTATAATGTCAAAGCCAAAAACTGTGCACTGGTATTATATTTGTGGAAAGGAAGAATAACAAATGAGAAAACAAGAAAAAAGTCAATTTTTCGTAGTTTTTTCTGGAATTCTTAAGGTTATATAAAAATGTGACCAGACAGAAGTTGATTTTTTTTATTATATACAACTTTTACATCAGATACTTTTTGTTTTGACGTAAGGTTTAGTCGAAAATCGCAAAAATGCGATTATTTTTTCGTAAAACTAGTCCACAAAACTTGGACATTTTATCACAACTTTGTGCCATTGTAACATGTAAGAAAAACCCTTTAGCAAATATACAGACAAACTTGAATTATTTGCCTGTTATTTTAATTGCATAGTAAAAAAACTTGTGATTTCTGATCACATCTACATGTGGCAACCCTGCGTAGTACGTATTTCCGCCGACAGTTGCAAGAAGGTTATTGAAAATTGTTTTTGCGGGCGGCGGCCGAATCTTTTTCATTTGTTTCTAACAGAAGAAAAGTTAGCTTACTTGGCGGGCATGATGCAGGGGATGTGTGATAGTTTATAAAAAATATGCAAAGTAAGTGTGGTTTTTGCACCCTTTTTAATGCTTAATTGTGGTAAAAAACGTCCGGTAACGTTTGCAATCGGACGATACAGCAATCAGCGCGGTAAGCATACTTGATTCCACCAAAATTTTGTAACCCAACCTAACTTCAGCATTGATAATAGTTGTTACTTTTTTTTGCAACATCTTAACACATCCAAGTGATGTAATGCTCGAAATCATTAGCTCTTAACGCCTTTTTTGATATTTTCATCGATCGCAATCGGAAATCTAGAAATTTGTATCGATTGATCGGCAAGATATTCGTGCTGAGTCATCATGATTTGATACAGGTAAAATTAGCTAATTTAATGTGTTTTAACATGTTTTTTTAAATAAATCTGGTCTAAATAGCACCACTAGAGTACATTGAGGGTAGTAGAAGCTATATTCATGGTATCAGTATTGCAGCGCAGTGATTAGGTTTTACATGTTCGTAGAAGCTTCGCAGCTAGTGGAGTCAACTTCGGAAAAGTGACTCCGAAGTGTATTAGAGTCATCGTTAGGTGGAATTGACTTACTATTAGTTGAAATTCTGCAAATTGAGTCGTTTTATATGTTATTTTCGTGCAAATGATTACTGTGATGATAGGGCGATACTTGAAAATTGAAAAAATGTTAACGCAGCTCATGTAATGGTAAAATTAAGCTATTACTATGTGGTTCGATCATTATATTAAGAAGATTTACTCATTTTGAAAACAATACAAGCTCCCACTAGTTATCAAAATTCCTGTTAGGCCGTATTATTTTAAATTTTACGTTGCGAACGGCCAACCTGTTAATTATATTTGTCCCATAAATAGTTATGGCACAGGGCTAAACAATTTTTCTGCTCTTTACAGTTCGCAATGCCCAACTGGACGTAGCAAGCCCTCAGCATTCAGAACTGCGCTAGTTTTGAAACACCATGCAACAGGCTTTGGTTATAGTACAACTTCGTGTGTCGTAGTACAAAAGGTAAGCGGAGTATATTACTGGTATACTACAAAACTAACAATCAATTTCAATATTACAATCTATCTGTTTATAACTGTAGATACATGAAATAAGTCCACAAGTAAAACATGCTAGTATAATGAATTAATATATATTATTAATTAAAGAACATTTTAAGAATTAAAAAACCTTAAAAAACAACAAGCACTGACATTGGCAAAAGTGGTAGAAAATAATTATTTACTGTAGTTTAAATTGGAAAATTAATACTTGATATCTGATACAAATAATTATGTATTTGTGTTAGAACATTCCTGAAAAGGATATGATTTATCATCCAGGGGAGCAAAATAAAGATAAAGAAATCATACTAATGCATGGAATTAACATGCCTAAAATATATGATTGCTGTATTTATTTTAACCCTTGTTGTGATTTCCTATTAATCGCCTGATTTATACGATTCATCACTAGCTACCTACATGTAAGTAGACAGTGTAGTGATGGATCTAAAGTTTTGTAAGCAATATGCCTGTGTGTTTTTTTTTATGTTCATGTTTATACTTTAGTAACTAGTGTAGCTAAAGCAACTGTTACTTGGGAAAAGATTTGTAATTGTGTTAAAATCATAAGATTTGGCTTAAAAGAAGTTTAAAAATAATTGAATTGATTTGTGATGTTTTCTACTGTAGATTTTTTGCATCTGCCTGGCCAACTAAAGATTTCCATTTAAAAAGAAACAGGAGTTTGTGTTTTAACTCAAGGTATGATTTATACCATAATTACCTACAAGTTTTGTCTTTGCTGCTTTGGTGTATGACTAATAATTATAAAATTATGAGTTCTTATGGAATCAGTTTTCCTGCCAATACCAACTTATCCATAGGTGTGAAACTGTCCTGTTAATTAACAGTTGCTCTAGCCTAGCTAGTTAAATATTAAAAGCAAGTGTAAACACAATAAGGTAAGTAACAACACTGCCAGACTTAATTTAGTATTGTGCTAGTTAAATCAAATTAATTAAAGAAGTCAAAATATTTGTTTTGTCAAGGGTGAATTCTAGAGAGTATTCTATTTGTTATAAAAAAATATAACTTATTGCAATTTGTCTCGTATATTTAAAGAATCAAATACGTAACTCTTAGTGCTCTGCTAAAAATTAACAAGTTTTTGGCTACAATACAAATAATGTTATCACCGCAAATAATTCAACATGAGATACTTCCAGCGAAGTGATTCACCAAAGGTAGGTTTAAAGTATAATAATTTGTGTATTTTAAAAATGGATATTATTAAAACACACTTGATGGCAAGCAACAGCAACTTACCATATAACACACTTGAGTTCAGCAAACATTGAATGGTCTAGACTTCCTAAGAAGTTTTCAGCTTTGATAAAAAATTATCTTTGCTATTTATACAGGGTGACTGGATGGCCAAACTGAAACCATAGATTTAGGGATAATTCTAGGTCAACTGGACCAAAATATCTATATCCAACTTTACTTCCTAAGTGAGCTACAGTCCCTTAAAGATGCAACCCCAAACACCATTTTTATTTAATTTCACTGAAACTTCATGGTATAATTAAATGAAATTATGTACATTTACTAAATGTTATGCAATAAATAAGATGGTCTAAGAATAATTTTGAAATTTTTGAAATATCTATTTATAGACAGGTTAAAATATAAGGGACGGGGGCAAAAATCATTATAACTTTATTGTGAATACCATATCATTATTTACACATATAATGTACTCGTCAGGCTTTGGTAGAATGCACCATTTTTGGGTGTAATGTGTTTTTTAACAATTTTCAAATTATCTTACATATTACGTCCAAAAATCAATATTAAAAGATTACATGCGAATTATTACTTCCCAAAAGATGAAGTTAGTAGGTTATCAATTTAGTTCCTTATTTATTTTTTTACTTTTGTTACATTACTCGTTTTTCTAACGATAACTGTTTGGCTACGTTTTTGAATAATGAGTATGCAGATATTCATTTCATTTATGGATACTGTAATGGCAATACAAGAGGGGCTGTACGTGAATATCAGCGAAGGTTTCCCACTCGCAGAATGCCTCATCAGAAGTTATTCAGCAGTGTTCACCGATATTTGTCTCAAAATGGTACATTTCCAAAAGCAAGTGCAGAACGTCCCGTAGACCAAGAACTTGCAGAAGAGAAAGTTATCCTGAATATGAGTCTGATGAAAGTGTGGAGAACATTACACAGTTTTGGTATGTACGAATACCACATCCAGTCCGTCCAATGTCTTCAGCCTGAAGATTATGCAGCGCGTGTTGAAATTTTTCTTTGTGGACAAATTTTATTCATGGACGAAGCCACCTTCACTAGAGATGGGATTACCAGTAGTCGAAATTCACACATGTGGGTGTTTGAAAATCCTTCTGATACAAGAGAAACGCATTTTCAACGTTGTTTTTCAATAAATGTTTGGTATGGTATGATTACCGATCAACTTATTGGGCCATTCATATGTTAAGGTCGATTAACATCCGATAGCTTTCTATTATTTTTACGGTTTGCCAGGACTGATGGAAGAAGTTTCACTTGAGAGAATGGCAAACATGTGGTTTCAGTTAGATGGTGCTCCTACTCATTTTGGTAGAAATGTCAGAAGATATTTAAATAATACGTTTACTAATAAGTCGATTGGAAGATGAGGTTCGGTTTCCTGCCTATCAAGGTCACCTAACTTGAATCCTCTTAACCTTAGTCTTTGGGGGTGCCCGAAAAGTTTAGTATATGCTGAGATATCTCAAAACAGAGATGTATACAGGCAGAGGGGAGGACATTTTGAACAATTGCCATAATTAACTTGTGTGTTAAATATTTATTGTGTTCATTTCATCAATAAAATATATAATTAAATTTTTAAAATCATTGATATTTTCTTCAATTATAGAATTCTCAATCACAAAGAAGTTATAATGATTTTTACCCCCACCCCCTCCATTTTAACTTGTTTCTAAATAAAATTTCGAAATCATTCTTAGACCATCTTATTTATCACCTAAACTTTGCTAATTTCATTGAATTATACCCACAAGCTTCTCAAATAAGTTACTGATGCCTGCTCTACAGCTATGTAAGTCTAACTAACAGCCAACACTCTAAAATAGCAAACTTTTTTATTAGAAGTGGTTTACTAAACGATGGAGTTTCTTTATTAACCGAGAAAAAAACAATTAAGGATCAACTAACCACATAATTTACTAAAACTTTGTTATTTGAAATAAAACGACCCTCTTCTAAATATAGCAATGGGGAACTACCCCCATTTAAGCCACTATTCAAGGGTATTAAACAAAAAAGTTAGCCATTGAACACTAATTATTCAGCATAAAATATTTCAAAAACAGATGACTGCAAAGTATTGATATCTCAGTAGTTTTTTGTTTAATTGAAACAAGAACTGTGAAACTTCCTTGTTTGAACCACTGTTTAAAGACTTCTGATAAAAAAGTTAACTATTGTAAATAGTTTGCATGAATAACCTGTGTTCTTTAACTTTTAAAATTACCTAACGAACTTTGTTTTCACACAACCCTATCAATGCTGTTTTATTTGTTGCTGAATCATTTTCAGCAGAATCTACTTTTTACGCAATCCACTATAGTATGACTAACAAAGTGGGTCAACAAGTGAAATCTTGTGTTTTTCAAATTGTGCTTCTTTACTTTTTAAATGCACCTACGTTAAATACATAATAATAGTTAATTATCATTGCAATTATGGCAGTAATTTTTAAGTCCAACACTTTTTCCTACGGTTGACCGACATGAGGCATTGAAAAAAACCTTAAAATTCCTGAAAAATCAGCTTTTTTATTGTTTTCACGTACCTAAAATAACCACAATTTTTTTCAGATTAAAAAGAATGAAGGCGTTTCTAAGATGTTCATGCTTTCAGGTCCAAAAAAATTTTCAAAGACTAATTCTGCTAGAAAAAAATACCATACAGAGTTCTGCCTGTGATCATTTTTTCTTTTTTACATACCTACACTTTTTGATAAGATAAAGAAACCTATAGTCATGAGTAAAGAACATGGTTAAAAAAGCAAATGAAACAAAAAATGACTTGCAACCATGAAGTTTTTAATGATTAAATTACTGAAGAAACTAATTTTCCTTGGTTCATCCGAAACTTAATTTTTTTTAGCATTGCTACAAATATTAAACTGGAGTATGATATAGGGGATTTTTTAAGTAAAGATATTTAATTTTTAACGTTTGTACATTTTACACGAATTTGTAAAACTTAATAATTCTAGGCCAATCCTAGTCTCATTGGCAAGTTCTGGATTTGATCTTCATCATCCGATCTCCTTCATTAACTTCAGCTTCCTTTTTTTTCTGATTCATTTATTCAATAATATCAAGAAATATAGTTTCAGATTAAGCAGTAAACACAGTTTCTATATTAATTTTCCCATATAATTGAATGGTATAATATCAGTTTTTAGTTTTCAATAATCTTCCCAATTTATTAACAATCGTTGAAAAATCAAGGCTTGCAAGTCATTTTTTCTTTAGTATTTTTGGGTTGGGCTGTACTTGAATTGTGACAACAGGTTTCTTTATTATATCAAACAGTATAATGTCAAAGCGAAAAAAGTGAGCACTGGTAGAATTGGGTATTATCACTTTTTTTGAAAATTACGTAAAATGTATCTTGAAGTGCATATATATCGTACGCCATGTTAAAAAAAACAAAAAAAATATATGTAGGTAGAGAATTCCAGGTCTGAAATTCGAATCTTAGGACTCACCGCCAAAACGCTTATTCAACTCGTGACGTCAAGTGTCACGTAAACATTACCGACGAGCGTGCTGTTTAATGGTGTAGTATCATTCTTGTATTGGAAAAGCTTTTGTGTGGTGTTTATTGAAAGGACGGTGTAAGAGGTCGCACCAAAAAGTGATTTGTGTAATTTTACAAGCATCTATTACTATGGAAAACAAAACAATTGTTGTTTCGTACGTGGTTATAAAAGTACTTCAGTCAGTACAGCTAACAAAATTTTTGTAACCGTTCCTCGAGATTATCAATGTATGAAAAAGTTGTTTAAGGCCCCTAGACATGATATGCCGAAATCGCAAAGTTTGTTTTTCTGTTGTGAAGATCATCTTAATTCTTACTGTAAGTTTTATTATTCTTTTTGGGGTTATAAGTATTTACCATTCAGTTTCCATTTTGTTATAGCTTGAAGGAGATATGAAAAATTATATGCGTTTTAAGTTGATAGAGGGAAACATTAAAATAAAGAACGACGTTGTTCCCCATATATTCGACTGTTAGCCAGACCGAAAACGAGCCGCAAGAGCCCCGAAAATAAATGGCAATTTATATTTATTTTGACCTCTAAAATAAATGTCAAGTTTAGGGTACATTTTTGATTCCTACATTTTTATGTTTACAAATAGTATGTTTCCAACAGCCCACTGTGATCAAATTATCAATGCTACGTTAATTTGATAAAGAGTTCACTTATGCTGTTGCTTTTACGTTCCTCATCTCCGCCGCTTTGAACCGCTCGTCGCTGTACAAATTTCATAACAATGAAGTCATACCTCATAAGTATTTCACTTTTTCTTGGCGTATTTAAATTCGCTTGTCGCAAAATGAACGCAAACAATAAACTGATAAATTGACGGGCTGAGGCTGACGCGTGGGGCGCTGACCCCAGATGTAAACAAGCGGCCATTTACGTGACACCTGACGTCACGGCCAATATGTTCGCGTTTTGGCGGTTCCTTTAAATATTCACATTTTTAATATCAAAAATACACCTTACGATTAATTTTTTCGAATTTATAAGCTGTCACAGCTGTTTTGTGGATTAGATGCTACCTATTAATATGCAATTTAATAAAATATAAATACATGGCAAATACCCAATTCTTTTGAACCACAAAACATGAATATTTCGGAAACATCTTGAAAAAATTGTGGTTATTTCAGGCACCACCAAGTTTCATTAAAACTGGATTATTTTTTGTGGAAATGAAAAGTAACAAACGAGAAAACAAGAAAAAAGGTCAATTTTTCGCATTTTTTCTCTAAATTTTTGGGTTATATTCAATAGTGACGGGGCAGAAGTTGATTTTTTTTATTATCTACAACTTTTGCATTGGATACTTTTTGTTTTAACGCCAGGTTTTGCCGAAAATCGCAAAAATGCGATTATTTTTTTCGTAAAACTAGTCCACAAAACTTGGACATTTTGACACACCTTTTTGCCATTGTAACATGTAACAAAAAACCTTTAGCAAATATACAGACAAACTTGAATCATTTGCCTATTATTTTAATTGCATAGTAAAAAAAACTTGTGATTTCTGATCACACATACATGTGGCAACCCTGCGTAGTACGTATTTCCGCCGACAGTCGCAAGAAGGTTATTGAAATTGTTTTTATGTGCGGCCGAATCTTTTTCATTTATTTCTAACAGAAGGCAAGATAGCTTAGTTTGCGGGAATGATGCAGGGGGTGTGTGATGGTTTATCAAAAATATGCAAAGTGTGGTTTTTGCCCCATTTATTAATGTGGTAAAACACTAACGGGAACGTTTGCAATCGGACGATACAGCAATCAGCGCGGTAAGCATACTTGATTCCACCAAAATTTTGTAAGCCAACCTAACTTCAGCATTGATAATAGTTGTTACTTATTTTTTTGCAACATTTTAACACATACAAGTGATGCAATGTTTGAAATCATTAGCTCTTAACGCCTTTTTTGATATTTTTTATCGATTAACGCGTGATCGTAATCGGAAATCTCGTAATTTGTATCGATTGATCGGAAGATATTCGTGCTGAGTCATCATGATTTGATACAGGTAAAATTAGCTAATTTTTTGCGTTTTAAGCGGGTTTTTTTAATAAATCTGGTCTAAATAGCACCACTGGAGTACATTGAGGGTAGTAGAAGCCATATTCATGGTGTGGGTATTGCAGCGCAGTGATTAGGTTTTACATGTTCGTAGAAGCTTCGCAGCTAGTAGAGTCAACTTCGGAAAAGTGACTCCGAAGTGTATTAGAGCTATCGTTAGGTAGAATTGACTTACTATTAGTTGAAATAGTGCAAATTGAGTCGTTTTATATGTTATTTTGGTGCAAATGGTTACTGTGATGATAGGGCGATACTTGAAAATTGAAAAAATGTTAACGCAGCTCATGTTATGGTAAAATTAAGCTATTACTACGTGGTTTGGCTAAAATATTAAGAAGTTTTGCTCATTTTGAAAACAGTACAAGCTCCTAATAGTTATCGAAATTCCTGTTAGGCCGTATTATGATAATATACCATAAGCTGCTTTACTGTTTTTCTGTCATGGTGTATTTTTTTACTAGCTGAAATTTTCGTCACCCTGCAGAAATTTTGCATTGTAACCTACCAATCTGCAGCTGAAAATGTATGATAGTATGAGCTTGTTAGTAGCTTATTATTTATTAGATTACACTCTAACCTGTAGAAATTTTGGTTAATTAGCAAAAATTTTACGTTGTGAACGGCCAACCTGTTAATTATATTTGCCCCATAAATATTTATGGCACAGGAATATACAGTTTTTCAAATCTTTACAGTTCGAAATGCCCAACTGGACGTAGCAAGCCCACAGCATTCAGAAGAGGTTTGGTGGTGAACTGCAGTAGTTTTGAAACACCGTGCAACAGGCTTTGGTTATTATAATACAACTTCTTGTGTCGTAGTACAAAAGGTAAGCGGAGTATGTTACTCGTATACTACAAAACTAACAAACAATTTCAAAATTACAAATATACTTACGTTAAGGGCGATGTTAAGTGAATATCATTGTTGAAAATGTTGTTTCTCTCTTTGGATGGCGACATCCCTGTGAACAAGAAACTGTATTAGAGCATTGATGCATTTTTTGTGCAACTGAACTTATATCTTAGTAAGTATAATCCAAAGCCTCTGTTTTACTGTTCATACTGCATAATGCACTGTAAGAAAAAGTTGAATTTGTCAACAATTTTAAATACTAAACCAAAGAATAACAGATTTGACAACCCAGTTATATGATTCAGAAAATTTTGATCATCAGTATCCCAATTCAACAAAGTATTATCCTCAAAGCCAGTATACCTGTTCTTTGTAATTACGAAGAATTTCTATTTGGTTTAATATGTAATTATTATGCTTGCAATCACAAGTAAAACATGCTCTTGTGATTATTATATCTATTATTAATTACAGAACATTTAAAATTAAAAATCCTTAAAAATTCTTGTACAGCTGCATAAGCATATCCATAACTGTCTATATTTCTAACACTAACGAGTACTGACATTGGCAAATGTAGTAGAAAATAATTATTTATTGTGGTTTAAATTGGAAAATTAATATTTGATATCTGATACGAATAATTATGTATTTGCGGTTCCGATATTGCTGCAATCCTACAAAGGATATGATTTATGATGAAAGGGAACAAAATAAAGGTAAGGAAATCATATTAAAGTATGGAGTTAACGTGCATAAATAAAATATATGATTGCTGTATTCATTTTAATCCGTTGTGATTTCTTATTAATCACCTGATTTATAAGATTGATCACTAGCTGTCTATATGTAAGTAGACAGTACAGTGATGGATCTAAAGTTTTACAAGCCTGTGAGTTTTTTTATGTCCATGTCTATACTTAAGTGACTAGTGCAGCTAAAGCAACTGTTGCTTGGGAAAAGATTTCTAATTGAGATAATTAGATTTGGTATAAAGAAGTTTAAAAATAATTGAATTGATTTGTGATGTTTTCTGCATGTGGATTTTCTGCACCCGCAATTGATCATTGTAAAGCAAAGAAAAATTTTTAAACAGGCCTAGCCAACTACTGATTTCCTTTAAAAAGAAACAAAAGTTTGTGTTCTAACTCAAGGTATGCCTTATACCATTATTACCTACAAGTTTTGTCTTTGCAGCTTTTTTGCATCACTAATATTTATAAAATTATGAGTCCTTATGCATTCAGTCTTCCTGCCAATATCTACTTATCCATATGAGCATTTCAAAACACAAAAAGTGTATGAAACTGTCCTGTTAATTAACAGTTGCTCTAGCCCACCTAGTTACCAATATAGATTAAAAAAACATAAGATAATTACCCCTTTATAATCATCAAAAGGATTTTGTTATCAAATTGCTATATATTAGAAATTGTGAGTGGCTATTCTATTTAAGATAGATATGTATTCAAAATTAAGCCTTGTGCGTACATGCCTTTTGTTGATAGTAAGTTAAAAATTCTAGAAAATGAGCGACTTCTTTATGTTTGTTTGATGTTAAGGTTCAACTAGAGCGACATGGTTATAGATTATTTTAAAAAATCAAGTTCCGGTAACGTCTACATTGATTTTAACAAATTGTAAATTAACGATCTAAGTATTTCCTATTATCATGGTATGCTAAAAGATCCATACGAGTCAATATATAACCCTTTAAATATTAAAAGCAAGTCTAAACAAAATGAGCTAAGTAACAACACTGTCAAACTTAATTTAGTATTGTGCAAGTAAAATCAAATTAATTAAAGAATGTCAGAATATTTGTTGTTGTTCCTCTTTATAAAACTAGAAAAATGCCACTCATCATAATTAGGTAAAGCATGAAAATTTAAAAAAACTTAAATATGTAACTTAGTGCTCTGTTAAAAATTAATAAGTTTTTGGCTTCAATACAAATAATGTTATCTCCACAAATATTTCAACATGAGATACTTCCAGCGAAGTGATTCACCAAAGGTAGGTTTAGAGTATAAGTTTGTGTATTTTAAAAACAGATATTATTAAAGCATACTTTGTAGCAGGCAACAGCAATTTACCACATGACCCACTTGACTTAACCAAATGTTGAACAGTCAAGACTTCCTAAGAAGTTTTCAAATTTGATAAAGAAAAAATTGCGTCTGCTATTTATACAGAGTGTCTCATGACTTCATGGCCAAACTGAAACTATAGATTCTAGGGACAATTAATTGTAGGTCGATTGGACCAAAAACATCTATATTCAAATTTGGTTCCTGAAAGAGCTACGGTCCCTTAAAGATTCAACCCCAAACACAGTTTTTATTTTAATTTCTCTGAAACTTCTGCGTATAATTAAATGAAACTACGTACATTTACCAAATTTTATGTGATAAATAAGATGGTCTGATAATTACAAAATTTTATTTATAAACAGGTGTGGTGTGGGTTAAAAATCATAACTTTTTTGTTTGTTAGTTTGGTGATTTGTTTTCCTCAGGAAACAAATTTGGCTATATCTATATAGTTTGCTCCAATTGAATTGTCTTGAACCTATGGTGTAGTTTGGCCATTGGGTATAAATGAGAGCAGCTTAAAATTCATTTTAGGGAGTCCAAGTATAGTCAGTTTATCATTTCAAGTATTAAAATCAATGCTACTACAAACCAGACTTAACTAACATGTTTGCCATTCTTTAAGTTTAAAAGCATATCCAAATGTTTTCTCAAATAAGTTGCCGATGCCTGCTCTATGCAAGGTTGTTCTCACTAATAGTCTACAATAGCAAATTTCTTTAGTGAAAGCTGTCTCAGAACTTGTTTAATTAAAAAAAGATTTGGGAAACTTCCCTGTTTGAATCACTATTTGAAGACCCAGATAAAAAAAATTGTAGATAATTTGCGTGACAACCTATAATTAATTTAGGATTACCTAGCGACCTTTGTTTTCACACAACCCTTTTTATCAACGCTGCTTTATTTGTTGCTGAACCTTCTTCAGCAGAACCTACGAGTCCAAGCGCATAATAGTTCGGATAGGTCAGACAATAAAATTGCAACCACAAAAAGAAATGACACTTTTCTTAATTTACATTGCGCATCATAAATGTTGCATTATCGATTGATACGCTCAGCTTTGCCAATTTATAGTTGCTGATAATTTTTACGTATGCATAACAACAACTGTGAGATTGCAATATCACACAGTATTCCAAAATCTACAGTCCATAGTATTATCATTCTAAAAACAAATAAAAACATTTGTGAAAAGAAGAAAAGTGGTAATCTAAATCTAAAATCTAAAAAGAATTGTGAAACGCCATTGGCATTCAAACACATGGGAAATTACTGTTTTATGGAGGGATATGATATGAACACAACAAAGAGACAGATTAAAAAAATTGGTTACAAATTTTACAAGGTAAGAAGGCCAAAGAAAAACCTCTTCTCTCAACCACACAGCAAAAAAATCGTCTGAAATGGGCAAAGCATATAAAACTTGGACGGATCAACAGTGGATGCAAGTAATTTAAATTTGATGTTTGATTTGGGGCTGCACGTAAACGAGCACTGTGTAACCATGCAGAAACTGCAGAAACGTGAATGCTGCAAAATATAGAGAGATTTTGGAGACCAGCCTTCTTATATCGCTGCGTATTTCCGACAAGACGGAGTTATTTTCCAATAAGATGGTGCTGGGGTTCATACAGCCAAAGTAATAAAATCTTGGTTTGACGACCACCAAATATCGACACTTCCATGAGCATCAAGCAGTCCTGATCTTTCCCCAATTGAGACTGTGTGGGACGTAATGAAAAAGGAGTTACGCAAGAATCCTCCTCGTACAGTTCAAGATTTGAAAAGTAAATTGCACGCATACAAGCCGTTACTATCAACAAGGGAGGGGTTACTCAGTATTAATTCAATTAATTAAAAAAAGCTATATTATGCTGTTTTTATAATGGTTGTACATTTATTTATATAAGTTGATTTGTATGCGATTAAGTTATGTTAAAAAAACGCATCACTACATAAATAAAGTGTATCTTCCCAAGAATTAAAGTTGTGATTATGATTACGCTTTTGTTGTCTACTGTCCGAACTATTATGAACTCGGGCTTGTACTTCTTGCACGATCCACTATAATATGACCAACAAAGTGGGCAAATAAGCAAAATCTTGTGTTTTTGAAATTGTGTGTCTTGATTCTTTAATGCACTTACATTAAATACGTAATAATAGTTAATTATCATTGCAATTATGGCAATAATTTACATGTCCAACATTTTTTCCTAAGGTTGTCGACATGGGGCAGCAACAAACACCTTAAGATATACGAAAAAAACTGTGAAAAGTTAACTTTTTTTTATTGTACCTAAAGTAATCACAATTTTTTCAGATTAAAAAGAACCAAAGCGTTTCTGAGATGTTCATGCTTTCTAGTCCAAAACAATTTTCAATGACTAGTTCTACTAGAGAAAATTACCGTACAGAGTTCTGCCTGTGCTCATTTTTTCGTTTCTAATAAGCACTTTTTGATAAAATAAGGAAATTTATAGTCATGAGTTAAGAACATCGTCAAAAATGCAAAAAAAAACAAAAAATGACTTGTAACCATGAATTTTTCAATGACTGTTTAATAAACTGGTAAAATTATTAAAAGAAGTAAAAAACTAATTACATCATTCAGTTGTATGGAAAAAATACTCAAGAAACTAGTTGCTTGTGTCATCAGCAACAGTCATTCAATATTATCAAGAAGTTTCTGATTAAGCAATGAAACAATTTCTTTAGTAATGTTTCATATACAAGTAAATGGTGTAGCTGATCAATTTTTAATCTTCAATAATTTTACCAATTTATTAACAATCATTGGAAAATTATTGGTTGCAAGTCATTTTTTCTTTCTTTTGTATTTTTGGGCTGGGCTGTTGGAATTGTTTCTTTATTTTATCAAACAGTATTATGTCAAAGCAAAAAAAAATTAGCACTGCTAGAACTCCCTATGACAATTTTACTAGTAGATTTAGGCTTAAAAAATGTTTTGAATCGGAAAACATGAAACAACTGGATCTTTTTAATCTGAAAAAATTGTGTTTATTTCAGACATGGAAACGAGCAAACAAGAAAAGTGAATTTTTCACATTTTTTTTCTCGAAATTTCAGGGTTACATTCAAAAGTGACCAGGCAGCAGTTGATTTTTTTATTATCTACAACTTCTGTGATGGATACTTTTTGTTTTAACGTCAGCTTTTGCCAAAAATCACAAGAATGGGATTATTTTTTGTAAAACTAGTCCACAAAACTTGTGACATTTTAACACACTTTTTTGCCACAGTAACATGTAAAAAAACACCCATTCGCGAATATACAGATAAACTTGAGTCATATTCATGTTTTTTTAATAGCAGAGTTAAAAAAAAATATGGCAACTGGTCATTTATGGTCACACCTACATATGGCAACCCTGGGTGATAGATATTTCCGTTGACAGTTGGAAGAAGGTTATTCAATTTTGTTTTTATTTTATTGATGCATATGTGCTACGAGACGGCCGAATTAAATACAAAAACGCCGGGTATGTATTCACGCGTAATAAATACGATAATTGCGAAGATATCTGATGTCTGGGTAAAAACTGATGTATCTTTAAATCCAGACGTTTTTTTGTAGTTGTCCATCATTTTTCTTGGTTTATTGGAAATTGCTCTATTAAGAATCACAAATGACAATCATCGGCCATCTTTTTCTTTTGTTTCTAACAGAAGGGAAGATAGCGCAGTTGGCGGGAACAATTTAGGGGTTGTGTGATGATTTAGCAAAAATATGCAAAGTTAGTGTGGTATTTGTCTGCAGATTAATACTTAAAAGTGGTAAAAAACGAACGGTAACGTTTGTAATCAGACAATCCAGGAATTAGCGCGGTAAGCATACTTTGATTCATAAAATTTTGTTACCCAACGACCCAACCTAACTTTAGCATCGATAATCGTTGTTACGTGTTTTTTTACACTATTTTAACACATCCAAGTGATGTAATGTTCGAAATCATTAGCTCTTAACGCCTTTTTTGATATTTTTTATCGATTAACGCGTGATCGTAATCGGAAATCTCGTAATTTGTATCGATTGATCGGAAGATGTTCTTGATGAATTCTCATGATTTGGTACAGGTAAAATTAGCTAATTTAATGTGTTTTAACGTGGTTTTTATACTAAATCTGGTCTAAATTGCACAACTGGAGTACATTGGGGGTAGTAGAAGCCATATTCATGTTGTCAGTATTGCAGCGCAGTGATGAGGTTTTGCAGGTTCCTAGAAGCTTCGCAGCCAGTAGAGTCAACTTCGGAAAAGTGACTGCGAAGTGTATTAGAGCCATCGTTAGGTGGAATTGACTTACTAACTGTTGAAATTATGCAAATTCAGTTGTTCCATTTGTTATTTTAGTGTAAATGGTTACTGGGATGATAAGGCGATACTTGAAAATCGGAAAAAATGTTAACGCAGCTCATGTTATGGTAAAATTAAGCTATTACTACGCGGTTTGACTAAAATATTAAGAAGTTTTACTTATTTTGAAAACAACACGAGCTCCTGATAGTTATAAAAATTTTTGTTAGGTCATATTGCTGCCAATGGTGTATTTCTTTACTAGCTGAAATTTTGGTCACCCTACAGAAATTTTACATGGTAACCTGCCAATCTGCAGCTAAAAATATATGATATTATGATTTTGTAAGCAGCTTATGGTCTATAATAGTTAGATTACAGCCAGACCCGCAGAAATTACAGTTAATTTGCAAAAATTTTACGTTGTGAACGGCCAACCTGTTAATTATATTTGTCCCATAAATAGTCATGGCACAGGCCTATACAATGTTTCTGTTCTTTACAGTTCGACATGCTCAACCCGATGTAGCAAGCCCTCAGCATTCAGAAGAGGCTTGGTTGTAAACTGCAGTAGTTTTGAATCACCATGCAACAGGCTTTGGTTATAGTACAACTTCGTATGTCTTAGTACAAAAGGTAAGCGAAGCATATTTCTGGTATACTACAAAACTAACAATCAATTTCAAATTTACAAATATACTTACATTAAGGGCGATGTTAGGTCAATTTCATTGTAGTAAATGTTGTTTCTCTCTTTGGATTGCAACATCCCTGTGAACAAGAAACTGTGTTAGACATTGATGCATTTTTTGTGCAACTGAACACATCTTAGTAAGTATTATTCAAAGGCTCTGTTTTATCTACAAGCTGCTTTTACTGACCGTTCTGCAGAATACACTGTAAAAAAAAACTTGAATTTGTCGAAAATTTTAAGCACTATATAAACCAAAGAATTAACAGATTTGACAACCCAGTTATATAATTATATAATTAAAAAAATTTTAATCACCACATTCCCAATTTAACAGAGTATTATCCTTAAAGTCAATATATCTGTTTTATGTAGTTATGAATAACTTTTATTTAGTTTAATGTGTAATTATTATTATGCTTGCGATGAACATCATTTGAATCTGTTTAAAACTGTACATGAAATAAGTTTACAACTAAAACATGCTACTGCAATTAATCATTAACTAAAGTATACTTTAAGTATTAAAAATCCTTAAAAAATTTTGTACAGCTGCATAAGCATATCCAAAACTGTCTACATTTCTAACACTGTAACAAACACTAACAATGGCAAATGGGGTAGAAAATAATTATTTATTGTAGTATTGAAAAATTAATATTTGCTATCTGATACAAATAATTATTTATTTGCGGTTCAGACATTCCTGGAATCCTATAAAGGATACGATTTATGATGAAAACGAACAAAATAAAGGTAAGGAAATCATACTAAAAAGCATGGAGTTAACGTGCATAAAATATATGATTGATGTATTCATTTTAATCCATGTTGTGGTTTCTTATTAATTGTCTGGTTTATAAAATTGATCACTAGCTACCTACATGTAAATAGATGGTTTGTTTCTATATTTTAGTAACTAGTGCAGCTAAAGCAACTGTAACTTAGGAAAAGACTTGTAATTGTGATACATTTGTTAGATTTGGTATAAAACAAGTTTAAAAATGATTGAATTTATTTGTGATGTTTTCAGCATGTAGATTTTTTGCATCTGCCTAGCCAACTAACTCAAGGCTTGCCTTGTACCATTATTACCTACAAATTTTGTCTTTGCAGCTTTTTTGTATGACTAATAATTATAACATTATGAGTTCTTATGCAATCAGTTTTCCTGCCAATATCTACTTATCCATAGGAGCATTTAAAAACGCAAAAAGTGCATGAAACTGTCCTGTAAATTAACAATTGCTCTAGTCTACCTAGTTACTAATACTGATAAGAAAAAKAAAAATAATTACCCTTGTATAATTATCAAAAAGAGATTGTTAGAAATTGTGGGTGGCTATTCTTTTATTTGAAATTTAAGGTGATAGCCTTGTGCTTAAATGCTTTTTGTTCATAGTAAGCTTAAAATTCTACAAAATGAGCAACTTCTTTTCTGTTTGTTTGATGGTAAAGGTTAAATGAGAGTGACAGGTTTATAGTTTACTTTAAAAAATCAGGTTTCGGGTAACACCTACACTGATTGTAACAATTTGGAGCATCAGCGATCTAAATGTTTCATGCTATCTGTATTACCATAAACACATACCTTAAAGTTTTATTAATAATGCTGTTAAAATATTAATAAGACCTGCACTAGTCAATATATAGGTTTCAACAAAATTTAAGGGCAGTCAACATAAAAAATTGATATATCTTCTCTAATAAAATATCTTAAAGGTATTTATAACGCTGTTTTGGAACTGCACAAATTTTAATAACACAATGTCTTAGTTGCTAATTGGTTGCTTAAATACTCAAATACGAGTAGTAATAACTCAAATACACTGACAGTCAAACTGACAGTTAATTAATTATTTATTTTTATTTTCAATTTAAACTAAAAATAATGCCGAAATACACTATCGCGGAGTACGTCGACATGCATTTCGTTTATGGCGAGTGTGGTGGCAATGCCAGAGCAGCAGTTCGAAGATACTCTGAACTTTTTCCTGAGCGTCGATTGCCTCAACACGAGACGATTGCAGATGAGCTCAAAGACCTCGGAAAACGGGATCTGTTTTACAAAAACAACCAAGATGGGGGAGGAGGCCGCGATCCTGGTATGGTAAATATCAAGGAAAAGATCCTCCAGCGAGTTGAAGAAGTTCCGTCCCTTGGTACACGTCATCTCACAAGAGAAGTGGGTGTAAGCCATTGGACGGTTTGGAAGACACTGAAGGAATCTCTTCTATACCCATAGAGCTTAAGCCTGGATTATTTGTGCTGGAATAATTGGAACACATCTCGTAGGACCGTATGTTTTAGCTTGAAGACTTATTTGGATTTTCTGGTAAAACAACTGCCAGAACTACTAGCAGAAGTGCTTTTGATGTTATGGCGTCGAATGTACTTTATACATGATGGTGCTCCTCCTCATTTTAGTGTAAATGTGAGGCGTTTTCTCATTGTGTGCTGCGGTGAAAAGTTCATTGGTCGAGGACACATTGCATGCCACCCCGTTCTCCAGATTTTAATAACTGCGATTACTATTTGTGGGAGTACATGAAATCAATCGTACATCGTACGAGAAGAGTGAATAACAATCGCGGCAGAACAGATTCGAAACGATCCGAATGAAGGCAGAAGCTTGTATTCGAGCAAACGGGGCTCATTTTGAACATTTACTTTAATTCAAGCTTAGGATATGAGATACCTTCGCAAAGTAAAAGGTATCACAAGAAGAGAGAGAATCCGAAATGAGATAGCTAGAGGAGAACTCGAAATACAGGCAATCACTACAAAGATAGAAGAATAACAATTTGGGTGGTTTGGAGGTACGAATGAAGGAGAGGAAGACCAAGACAAATGTGGGAAGCACTGGTCAGCAAGATCTTGAAAAGGAAGGGAACGACATTCACAGAGGTGAGAAACCTAGCTAGAAACAAGAAAGAATGGTGCAAGTTCATTGAGGAGGACTAGAAGGAAGAGACATTATACCCTTACACCCTAAGGGTAGAAATATATACTTTAATTCATTTGTTATTTTTTTGCTTTTACTTGTTTATCATAAATAAATCTTTGTTTTTGTATTAAGAGTTTTATTTTACATTTTTTCAAGTATTATTTACAATTAAAGAATAAACTACTTCACATTTGTGGTGATTTGATAAATTTCATATTTTAAGTGCTAATAAGTAATGTCTTCAGAATTTCTGTCACTGATACAGGGTCCGCCAGCTAAAACTCCCCAGGCTCGTATTTTCATTATTTTTTTAGGTACAACCTTAAGTTATATGTCAAATTGTAGGTCTTTTTAAACTCTTTAAAGATAGCTAAGTGGGTGTCCAATATTATTTTTTGCAGATTATCATATTTTGTATTTAAAGTTCATTTTTGTAAATATATTTTAACCTTACCCTGTATAATAAATATTTATTCATAGTTGAATGCCGACTTTTGTCTTCTTCAATTTGTGTCATTACCATGTATGCGTAATTTTTATTCCTTAGTGAAAAATAAGAAAAACTAGTCGCCACCATGTTCTTTAAATAGGGTTGTTCAGAATTTTTGAGTGTTAGTTTAGTAGCTTATTACGGTACAAATTGTGCCTACATACCCATCACTGCACACAAAACCCCAAAATTTTAAGTAACTTTTAAATAAATCAAGTACAAAGTTTGTTCTAAAGAGCGAGAGGCTAGAACACGAAACCGTGCGACGAGGCTAGTGCGCCATGAAGAAAACCAAACTAGCCTCATCACAGGGTTTCGTTTTCTAGCCTCTCTCTTTTTAGAACGAACTTTGTACTTGATTATTTAAAGGTTACTCAAAATTTTGGGGTTTTTGTGTGCAACGATGGGTATGTAGGCATAATTTGTATCATAATAAGCTACTAAACTAACACTTAAAAAATTATGAACAGCCCTATAACAGAACATGGTGGCGACTAGTTTTTCTTGTTTTTTACTAAGAAGGAGTAAAAATTACACATACATGGTAATGACACAAATTGAAGAAGACAAAAATCGGCATCCAACCATGAAGGAATATTTATTATACGGGGTAAGGTTGAAAAATATTTACAAAAATTAACTTTATTTGCGAAATATCACAATCTGCAAAAAAAATTTGGGCACTCACTATGCTATCTTTAAAGAGTTCAAGAATACCTACAATTTGACATATAACTTAAGGTTGTACCTAAAGAAACAAAGAAAATATGAGCCTGGGGAGTTTTAGGGCGAACCCTGTATATCATACAGAAAAACTAATATGTCGGCAGTGCTCAACATGTGGGGGCCACTTTTTTATAATCAGTTTCTGAAAAAACTATGGTCTTTAGTCAAAATATTAATAATATTTTTTATTGTCCTCATTGTTGAGAAGTTGCTCGCAAATTTTGTTGGAACCTTTCCCTAACACCCTGTATAAACCTTTAAATATTCAAAGCAAGTGTAAACACATTGAGGTAAGTAACATAACTTAATTTAGTATTGTGCAAGTTAAATCAAGTTGATCAAAGAAGTCAAAATATTTGTTTTTTCAACAACAACAATTTGTTACAAAGTAAACAAATGCTAATAAATAGTTCGTCCTCTTTAGAAAACTACCACTCATCATAATTAGGTAAAGCTTGAATATTTAAAGAAACTTAAATTTGTAACTCTTAGTGTTCTGTTAATAATTAACAAATTTTTGGCTACAATACAAATAATGTTATCACCGCACATAATTCAACATGGGATACTACCAAAGGTAGGTTTAGAGTATAAGTGTGTGTATTGTCAAAGCGTACTTTATGATAGACAACTGCAGCTTACCACATGACCCACTGAAGTTAATCAAATGTTGAATGGTCAAGACCTCCTAAGAAGTTTTCAGCTTTGATAAAAAAATTTGCCTTTACTATTTATACACAGTATCTCATGACTCGACGGTCAAACTAAAATCATAGATTCTAGGGGCAATTCTATATCAATTAACCAAAAATATCTAAATTCAAATTTGCCTTCTGAAAGAGCTACAGTCCTTAAAGATGCAACTCCAAACACTGTCTTTAATGTCTCTGAAACATCTGGGTGTAATCAAATGAATAAATATATGTATTTACCAAACTTTATGTGAAAAATGRACTAAAAATAATTTCACAATTTTATTTATAAACAGCTTAAAATGGAGGARGTGGGGGTAAAAGTGATTATAACTTTTTCATGTTKGTTTTGTTTTGTKATTTTGGATATAGATTTTATGGTTCAATTACACTGCCTCTTCAATCTATGGTTTCAGTTTGGCCATTGGGTATAAATGAGAGCAGCTTAAAATTCATCTTAAAGGAGTCCAAGTACAGTCAGTTTATCACTTCAAGTATTGCAATCAATGCTACCACAAACCAGACTTAATTATCATATTTGTCATTCTGTTTTTAAGTTTAAAAGCACATACAATCGTTTTCTCACATATATTGCTGATGCCTGCAGTAGCTATGTTAGGTTATTCCTGTTAATAGTCTACAATAGCAGACTTTTTTATTTGAAGTTGTCGAACAGTGCTTTATTAGGGCAGTTTCTTTATGTTCGGAAAAAAAATTTGGGGATCAACTAACCATGTGATTTCTAAAACTTTGGTATTTGGAATGGAACGATGCCATTCTAAATACAGCAATGTGGAACTTCCCTTTAAACTTTAAACAAAAACGTTAGCCACTGAACACTAATTATTCAGCATAAAATAAAAGTATTGGTATCTGAGTACTTTTTAGATTAATTAAAAAAAAATTGAGAAACTTTCCTGTTTGAACCATTATTTGAAGACATTAGTTTTCGTGAATAGCCTGTATTTTTTTACTTTTAAATTTACCTAACGACCTTTGTTTCCACACAACCCTTTGTCAATGCTGTTTTATTTGTTAGTGAATCTTTTTCCGCAGAACCAACTTCTTATGTGATCACTATAATATGACCAACAAAGTGGGTAATTTTTTAATGCACCAACTGTTAATTATCATTGCAATTATGGCAATAATTTTCAAGTCTAACACTTCTTCCTAAGGTTGTCAACATGGGGCACCAMAAGAAACCTTAAAATTTCTGAGAAAAAACGTGAAAAATCGCCTTTTGTTTATTGTTTTCTGGTTTTCGTTTCTCCAAAAATAATCAGACTAATGAAACTTGGTGAAAGTACATCTTTCTGTACCTAAAATAATACAAATTTCAGAAAAGAAAAAAAATACTATTCAATAGTACACAAAAAACTGATTTTCCTTCTTTCATCAGAAACTTTACCTTTTATAGCATTGCTACAAACATTTTAACTGAAGTCTAGTGTAAGGGATTTTGTATAAAAGTATATAAAACTTGATAATTTTAGGCCAATCTTATACTCTTTTTGGCAAGTTCTGGATTTGATTTCCATCATCCGATCTCACATTAATTTCAGCTTTTTCTATTTTTTTCTGATTCATTCATTTCTTCAATATCATCAAGAAATAAAGCAGGGAAAAACAGTTTCTTTAGTACTTTTTCCCTTACAAATGAATGGTGTAATCAGTTGTTAGTTTAGATTAGGTTGCAGTTCATTTTTTCTTTTGTATTTGTATCAAAGCCAAAAAAAAATTAGCACCAGCAGTACTCTGTATGATGATTTGTTCTAGTAGATTTAGGCTTTGAAAAATTGTGGTATTTTCACTAAATTTCATTAAAATTGGAAATGGAAAATAACAAACGAGAAAACTAGAAAAGTGATTTTTTCGTATTTTTTTTTGAAATTTCAGTGTTACATTAAAAAAGTGAGCAGGCAGAAGTTAATTCCTTTCTTATCTGCAACTCCTGTATTGGATACTTTTTGTTTTGACGTCAGGTTTTGCCGAAAATCGCAAGAATGCGATAATTTTTTCGTTAAACTAGCCCACAAAACTTGCGACATTTTATCGCAACTTTTTGCCATTGTAACATGTAAGAAAAGACCCGTTCGCGAATATACAGATAAATTAGAGTCATATTCATGTTTTTTTCTTAATATCATAGTTAAAAAAAATCTGGCAACTGGTCATTTATGGTCACACCTACATGTGGCAACCCTGGGTGATAGATATTTCCGTTGACAGTTGGTAGAAGGTTATTGAAAATTGTTTTTATTTTATTGTATTTTATTGCTACTTATGTGCTAGGAAACGGTCGAATTTAATAAAAATGTGTGATTTATCGATCGGTCGCGTAGATGAAATTTAGTTCAACACCGGGTATGTATTCACGCGTAATAAATGCGATAATTAATAATGTCTATGTAAAAAAGTGATGTATCTTTAAATCCAGTCAGTTTTTTGCAGTTCATCATTTTTCTTGGTTTATATCAAATTGCTGTATTTAGAATGACAAATGACAATCACGGGCCATCTTCTTCTTTTGTTTCTAACAGAAGCCAAGTTAGCTTAGTTGGCGGGAACGAAGTGAGGGTTGTGTGATGGCTTATCAAAAATATGCAAAGYAAGTGTGGTTTTTGTCCCCTGATTAATGCTTAAAAGTGACAAAAAACTAACGGTAACGTTTATAATCAGTTGATCCAGCGATTAGCGCGGTAAGCACACTTAAAATTCATCAGATTTTGTTACCCAACCTAACTTCCGCATCGGTAATCGTATTTACGTGTTTTTTTGCAACATTTTAACACATCCAAGTGATGTAATGCTCGAAATCATTAGCTCTTAACGCCTTTTTCGATATTAACGCGTGATCGTAATAGGAAATCTCGTACTTTGTATCGATTGATCGGCAAGAATTTCGTGATGAATCATCAATATTTGATACAGGTAAAATTAGCTAATTTGTTGTGTTTTAACGCGTTTTTTTACTAAATTTGGTTTAAATTGCACAACTGGAGTACATTAGGGGTCGCAGGAGCCATATTCACTGTGTTAGTATTGCAGCGCAGCGATTTGGTTTTGCAGGTTCGTCGAAGCTTGGCAGCTAGTAGAGTCAACTTCGGAAAAGTGATTGCGAAGTGTATTAGAGCCATCGTTAGGTGGAATTGACTTACTATCTGTTGAAATTATGCAAATTCATTCGTTCCATTTGTTATTCTAGTGTAAATGGTTACTGGGATGATAAGGCGATACTTGAAAATCGAAAAAATGTTAACGCAACTCATGTTATAGTAAAATCAAGCTATTACTATGTGGTTCAATTAGAATATTAAGAAGTTTTACTCGTTTTGAAAACAATACGAGCTCCTATAGTTTTCAAAGTTCCTATTAGGCCCTATTGCTGCTTTATTGTTCTTCTATGATAGCATCTTATGGTATATTTCTTTGCTAGCTGAAGTTTTGGTCACCCTACATAAATTTTGCATTGTAACCTACCAATCTGCAGCTAAAAATTACGATATTATGATTTTGTTTGCAGCTTATGGTCTATAATAATTAGATTGTAGCCAGACTTGCAGAAATTTTGGTTAATTTGCAAAAATTTTACGTTTGGAACAGCCAACGTGCTAATTAGATTCGCCCCATAAATAGATATGGCACAGGCCTATACAGTTTTTCTGTTCTTTACAGTTCGAAGTGCCCCACTGGACGTAGCAAGCCCAAAGCTTTCAGAAGAGGTTAGGATGCGAACTGCGGGGGTTTAGAACATCATGCAAGAGACAACAAGCCTTGGTTATGTGCAACTTCATATATTGTAAGACAGAAGGTAAGTGCTGTATGTTGATGGTATAAATACTACAAAACTAATGATTTTACACGT
The DNA here is from genome assembly GCA_025024175.1 of Rhyzopertha dominica. Taxonomy (NCBI): domain Eukaryota; kingdom Metazoa; phylum Arthropoda; class Insecta; order Coleoptera; family Bostrichidae; genus Rhyzopertha; species Rhyzopertha dominica. The sequence goes on along the minus strand of QCXZ01000138.1, from coordinate 52,553,295 downwards.
TATAATCATGCTTACGTATCAAAGGCGATGTTAGGTCGATTTCATTGCGGTTTCATTGGATGGCGCATCCCCTGCCAACAAAAAGTATGTTAAAAGAATCTAGCCAGATGTTGAGTGGTATGATTAGAAGAAGTATTTGCTCTTCAATTATTATTGAGGTAACATTAAAATAAGGAGCAGAAGAAATAACTTCATACTTCGCTTTATATACATCGGTAAATAAATGACAATACTACAGCATTAACTAGTTATGTCTAGTGTTTACTTTATTTAGAAGTGGTGTTTGGTGTAGTCTGTCCGAAACTACTTTGTGCCTTCGTCTGAATTAAATATAATGGCCGTTTTTTGTAATCTAATGGGGAAAACACTGCTAAAACAATTTTATCCTGAACATGTATGTCTAAAGTTGTGGTATCAAAAGTTTTCTTCCTCCTTCAGTAAATTTTAACAATTACTTGAATATCTGCGTCATATTTCAAGGTTTTTCCTTACTGTTATGTGCATAAATACCTATTATTTACACTATCAGCTATATCACTATATTTCAAACCTGCAGCTATTTATAACCATAATGATACACCTTTTATGGACAGAATTCAGAAAAAAATCTCTTTATCTTCTCAGTCAAAAAAACTAGGGTTGTATTTGCTTTTTGATGTCACTTCCCTCTTTGTAAATTGAAGTGAATGTAGAAGATCCTAAATTAAGTTTAGCACCTACGTGTTGTAACAGTTTGGAATTTTCTAAATCTAAATTAATTTATTGWGMTGTAATATATTTATGGACTTACTTATCTCACAATATTCAAAGGCAACAACTTGTTGTCACACTCTCGTTCAGTATTTTCTGTCGAAAAGGAACAAGTTCTTTGAACTGTTATTGTGTTTTAGCATTTTTAACAATGCCACTCATTATTATGGCAGATGTCACAATAGCGGCGTGTCAAAAACAAATACGTTGTGCACATCGGAATTCAATAAACAAAGATGAAACCATATTTAAGATGTTACACTTAACAGAGCATGTACCTTAGCTATTTTTGCCAATTAAACATCTATCATGTAGATTTCTTCTATTTTAACAACCGGGAACATAGTAATTAGCAATGCTATGTCCATGTAAAAGGTTATAGATACTCCACAAAATACTAGAGTAAAAATTTTTACTAAAAGTTAAAGAGTATATACCATTTTTAATCACACCACCCATTTAAACATTTGATGAGTTTTAAAGTATTTTTTCTTTTTTTTTTGTATAATTGAACTTACATGATGCATGTCATCCATTGCTTCTCTTCTTCTTTCTGGACTCGTTTTGTTATCCCTTCTGCAGAATCCACTGTAAATAAACGTTGAATGTGTCAAAATTAAACAAAGATATGATAAATTTGACAACCAAAATTAACAGTCTTGATTTGCTCTCAAAAGTAAATTATGACTGACGCTTACAAACGCTACCACGAGCGCCATTTTGAATCTAATTATAGCTTTCTAGACTGCAGCATATTTAGAGTCCTTTATTCTTAAATTTTGCAAAAGCAGTCATTATTTAGTAGTTTTCGCAAAAAAGCAGATGAGCTGATGCAAAACAAATTGTCCACTGGTTTCCTCACTTAATTATTATCTCTACCTAATTAATAGAGTTCAGTGGCCTTCACCCATGATCATACAAAAACAATTCCAAACAAAAGGCTACTGAGAGCAAAAATTATCTTTCAGTAAGCTTTAAAATATCATATGGGCACTTTCCATCGTATATTTTGCTGCGTCTCGTCAAATACTTAGAATTTTTACGAATTGATGCATTCTGACGTCACAATAAATGGAGCCCCGCTAACGCCTTATAATAGAAGAATTACGTGTCCCTTTCAATAATTACAAGCGTACCTGATGTTTCCCCTTCGTGGTCTGCTGGTCTTTTTCTCTTTTCCACATAATTTTCTTCAGTTTAACTGGAAATTCGACGGCTTTTCGGCACTTTTTCATTTCACGATTTGCTAGGCGGCAAACGCGCTTCATCAAACACATACAGTGGTGCCAGACGACCAGACGATTAATGTGCTATACTATTGTTTGAAATCCCTAGGCATTGTTGCCGTTTTCCCTAAAATTCTTCAAATACCCATTTGCAGAATCTTTCCAGTCATTTTCAATAATTATTTTTTTAAGTTAATCTTTCCCTAAAGGAATGGTGATTTTTTTCCACTCGTCATAAAATTATATAGGTGAGTGTACAATCAAATCGTTCAGTTTTATTGAATGATGATCAGACATGTAGATCTAAAAATTCTTAAAAAATCGAAAAATCTAAATATTTTGCAGGCCTCCGTTGCATAATTCTCTAGATTTTACGGAAGAACGCGAAAATTCCCTTTTTTCTCCTAAATGCTTTGAAACTACCTAGAACTATGATCATATAATATGGCAATACTGTTTATCGTAGCTGATCGATAGCTCAACATCAGTGCCATCACGCGACAGTTCAGCGAACCGTTGGTAGAGCTCTAAACCTCTAGCTATTTGCATAGCTTTTGTATGCATAGGTCGAATGTTTCGTCACTATTAAATGATATTATTACACAGCCTACTATCTAGGCAACCGACGATACAGATTAAGTGGAAGAAACCTTTTAATATAGAATAAATAATCAAAGATTAAACGTATCAGTATTTGCCCTTTGTATTTAAACAGTTAAGTTAATAAGTTATAGTTATTACGAAAGAATCCTCAATTTGATGAGCTGATTATGAATTTATAAAAAGTAATGGATAGTATGTAGTATGTACCCATTTTTCTCTTAATTTTGGACTTGGTAATACTTTTTCTTAGCTTTTTAAATCCCAACATGTTGGCGGTTTAATTTTTTTGGCAACAATGTCGGTTCAGCAGCTGAATTTGTGAAAACTATTTTCAATAGATGGCCACTCAAACTCAAAATAAATATATACAGAGTAATTTTTAAGAAGAAGAATCATTATGCAATTAACCCCTCACCCATATCTGCACACAGTTCTATTTTAAAACAAAACTTCTTGAAATTCCTTTGAATTTTTCCGATGAACAATAATATCACAGCATCTCATTATTACGTTGGTTATCCATACACACAATTTACTTTAAAAGTCCGCACATATAAACTCTGAAATTGTTAAATCAGGACTCCAGGTTGGGCACAATACTGCACTTCACCAATCTCCAAATTTAACGTTTAACTAGTTAGTAACAATTGGGGGAATAATCCTGCATCAAGTCCAGTGTGAAGAAAATTTTCTAACATATCTAAAAAAAGTGTTAATCAAAAAAGTAATGACCCATATCCTCTGATGGTCGTCATTCCTCTTTGGTCACCACATTAACTTTTTGATAAACCTGTTGTTACAAATGAGTGATGATCAAGGTTTGCAGAAAAAAGACAGCATACTTCAATATGTTGGGAATATTGATAAGTTACCAGTAAATCATCAAAATGCTTTAAAAACTGGTAGTAGCCTTTGGGCAAGTGTTAGAGTTTCGTAACCCAGCATATGCAGTGGTTTTCGTGTAGTCAAGATTCAGTTCCCAGTAGAAAGTAAAAAAGAGCATAAAATAATACATTACAATAAAAATTTTATATGATGTCATAAAGCAGTATTAAAAATTTCTAATTTGGGAAGGGGTAGATATGTAATACAGTAAACAAATAATATTCTTCCCCCTTTACAAAAATATAAACAGTGACAAATATGACAAGTTTTTCATTAATAATTTCCATCATTCTTCTATTATTATTTTTATTTCATTAACATTTTACTTCTAAATGTTTGAAGAATAAATATGCATAATTTATTGAATGCAATCTTTTTTGTGGGGTTCTTTCAAAATTTTATTTTGTTTGGAATATCTTTATCGAATTATAAATACACGCATACATATATAAATAATAAATAAAGTTAAAGTAAATTACTTTATTTTTTCTCATTTGTTACAGATCCTGATGGTATTCAAGAGGAGCTGGTCATGGCTGAGTACAACAAATGGTTGTTCGGTAGCAGACTGCGGGGTCTGTTCGTGTTAGTAGGTCGGTAGTGTAATCAGCAGATGCTGTTCGCTCTAAAAATGAGAAGTTTAGTTTACGTTTCGTTTCCGTTAGTGCGGGGTCTTTTTTTTTGTTGCTAGTTCATAAACATTAGTGACTCTCAAGTATCGCGTGTGGCTCCAAATTTAACTATTATAATTCACTCGATTAAAATAAATAGTGATGGACTTTTATTTCTGGTGCACCGAGGGACGAGAGGATTAGAGCTACGTTTTGAGGCCAAATACTGTAAGTTTCAGTCTGAATTATTATTAACTTGTAGTACTTAGATAATTACTTGGATTTTACAACAAAAAACTGCCTTTGTATGTTTAGTTTCTCAACAGTCGTTCTCTTTTGTTACAGGAAGTCTTATCGTGGGGGTAAGACTGCATGATGCAGTATTTGGTCGGGTGAGTGCTTTTCCTATGATTCCTTTTTGTTTGTAGTTTTAGTTGACTTTGCACATTTGGAATTTTCTTTTTTTGGGGGTGGGAGAAGTGACAGTGAATTACGAGGTGAATTATTAGTGTTAAGTGTCCTTTTAGCTTCAACAAAGGAGCTACAATAGTGTACAATAAAATATTTAGTGCTTCGTGGTGATTGTTTTTGTGTTAATAGGTGATAAAGTGCGTTTGTATGTGTGGTGAGTGCAAGTGAATGTGCAAGGTGCTCTTCTGTGTTTATTGTTATTCATTTATTATTTAAATAGACGAGACTGCTCCAGCAAGGTACAGAGGGGATAAGCATTTACATGGAGATTATGCTGAAGCAGGCAACATTTTATAAAGGTATTTCGTCTGGTTGGCAGACTACTGTACAAGCTTTGTTCCTGATTTTGTGGTGACTATCTGATTAAATCCATCGTTTAGCTTCAACAAGATATGAAACCTGGCAAGCATCGCAATTTTAAAGATTACAGTTTAGTAACATTTTATGGAAGCTCCATTTTAGTTCGGAATGGGAGCTACTGTCTGTGGCGTGGTTGGGGCCGCAGATAATTCCTCTTCACATGCTTGGAGATCAGTTAAGAGGAAAGTACAAAAACGAAGTTATGGGCAGAGCGCTTAACGACAATTACAAGGAAGGATCGAACATTTTTTGGGAAGCTCCATTTTGGTTTGGATGAAGATTGCTTTTTAATTAAAAGGAAGTGAAGAAGTGACATTATTTAAATAGAAGAGCCAGCTCCCAGGGAGGTACGGAGGAGACAAGCATCTACATGGGGATTATGCTGGACAAGCTTTTTTCCCTATTATCTAATTCAACGCATCCTTTGGCTTCAACAAGATATGAAATTTGGCAAGGATCGCAATCTTCAAGATTAGAATTTAGTCGCATTTTTTGGGAAGCTCCATTTTAGTTTGGATTGGGAGCTACCGTCTGCGGCGTGGTTGGGGCCGCAGACAGTTCCTCTTCACATGCGTGGAGGTCAGTGAAGAGGAACGTCGAAAGTACCTGTCGAACACACAAAAACGAAGTTATGGGCAAAGCGCTTAACGACAATTACAAGGAAGGATCACACATTTTTTTGGGAAGCTCCATTTTGGTGTACCGTGGACAACAACAAGTAACAATATTTTTAAGCAGAAGATACTACACCCAGGAATGTACTGAGAGGACAGCATCTCCAGGAGGTTATGCTGAAGCAGTCGATCTTAACACATCCCTTGGCTTCAACCGGCAGGAAAGAATATAATTACAGTGTTCTTAAAAATACCGCTGCAAATTAAATCAGTACTTCCAAATCTAATTGTCAAAATGACATTTACGCTTTTATTTCTTATAATATACCATCAGTAATCAGGTTTTGAGCATTTTTTCGCTCTACACATTTTTTCTAAGGCAAACTGTTCTCATGATATTAGCAAAAATATACAAATTTTTAAAATCGGTTTTTAACTTAAAAAAAATTGCAAAAGTGCTTTCCGATCACAAATTTGATTTTCTATAATATAAAAATTTTAAAAAATCGTATTGACGGGGTCCAAAATAGGTTTTTTGGAACATTTCGAAAATGTAAAAATTCTGGAAAAAAACCCTTTTGAGAGTAATTTTGTTTCCTATCTGATGGTACTTTTTTTTTAAATATATTTTTAACTAATATCTTCTAAACAGTTGGCTGCACCGAAAATTTATAAGGATGAATAATACTCGCAATTATACTACTACTTTCAAGTTCATATGTTAAGTTTCGAAAGTTGTCGCGTCCACAAAGAAAACCATAGACACGCAGACAAGAAACTTTTTTGCTTTTTTTACGTTTTCGACCATTTTAAAGCGATTGAGCAAATACAAATTTTAAAAAATTTTCGCGATACAGTACTTTCCATCCTTTGGATGTGGAAGTAATATTTAGTGCTCGGTAGTGGTTGTTTTTGTGTTAAATTTAAAAAGAAGAGGCCACTTCCAGGGAAGTACTGAGGGGGCAAGCAACCTACATGGAGATTATAACATTTATAGAGATATTCCGTTTGGATGGCAGACTACTGGAGAAGCTTTGTTACTAATTTTGTGGTGACTATCTAATTCAACCCATCGTTTGGCGTCAACAAGATATGAAATCTGGCAATGATGGCAATTTTAAAGATTAGAGTTTAGTCACATTTTAGGGAAGCTCCATTTTGGTTTGGATTGGGGGCTACCGTCTGCGGCGTGGTTGGGGCCGCAGACAGTTCCTCTTCACATGCGTGGAGATCAGTGAAGAGGAACGTTGAAAGTACCTATCGAACACGCAAAAACGAAGTTTTAGTGCTCCGTAGTGATTGTTTTTGTGCCAATACGTGATTTAGTGTGTTTTTTTTTTATGTGTAGTGAGTGCAAGTGAATGTGCAAGGTGGTTTATTATTATTCAGTGAAGAAGTGACATTTTTTAAATAGAAGAGACTGTTCCCAGGGAGGTACGGAGGGATTATGCTGAATAAGTCAACATCTTATTGAGGTATTCCGTTAGGATGGCAGACTACTGGACAAGCTTTGTTCCCAATTATCTAATTCAACCCATCCTTTGGCTTCAACGAGATACGAAATTTGGCAAGGATCGCAATCTTCAAGATTAGATTTTAGTCACATTTTTGGGAAGCTCCATTTTGGTTTGGATTGGGGGCTACCGTCTGCGGCGTGGTTGGGGCCGCAGACAATTCCTCTTCACATGCCTGGAGGTCAGTGAAGAGGAACGTGGAAAGTACCTGTCGAACACACAAAAACGAAGTTATGGGCAAAGCGCTTAACGACAATTACATGGAAGAATCACAAAGTTTTGGGCAAATAATTAATCGGGACCGCATAGGAGCGATAGGTAAAAGTAAATACCCACGGCGGCAATAGGAATAATTCACGTAACGGATTACAAGAAGGAAGTCGAAGATATTATTGGGAAAATACGCAGGATAACGGAGAGGATAATCGGCAAATATATAGTTCAGCATAGGAATAACTCGGAAGGATTAACCACAAGGGAAAAACGCGAGAAGAAAATCTACGAAGGAATGGAGAAAATGAGCCCTCATTTCGACCTCGGAGTTAAGGGCATCTGTAGCAGGATATTTAGAATTGGAAGAAACGTAAATTTCATCTTGTTATCAAATTTTAGTGGAAACTTGTGTAAATTATTAACAGATACCGGAACAGCTGTTTCATTTATCAGAAGCATCTTGATTGAACGATGCAACGAATCGATCAGATCGAGAGGCATGAGCCATGGTATTCGAGCTTTGGGTGAATCTCTGATTTGGATGTAGGAATAATAAAGCAGTTTGTTAGCGCCAGTCAAAATTGTAGTTTGTGAGGATGAATTACTGCTACAGTGTGATGGAATCTTAGGTACAGATTGCTTAGGAGAGAACTTAATAAAGATTTATTTTAGAAAAAATGTTTTGGAGGTGTGGGCTAATGAAATACCTACGCTAATGATGGGCAAAGGTTTTGGTATTGATGTTACATACACAAGAAGTGATAATAATGGGCTACAAAGCGACACAGTGCGGATATATGATGATACCATGGACTATAGGAGGTTAAGAGCGTTTAACAAAGAAACGAGCGGTAGTTAGCGATAGTAAAATTAAATTACTGCTAACGATATCAGAAGTTATGATAAGATTAAACGCTTTGCGAGAAAGGAGGACGTAGCAGTTGGCGAAAGTGATAGTATACGAGGGGAAGTCAGAAGTTATCGTGAAGTTTTAAATCACGGAACTCCGGTACGGCGTTTTAATAATGGACTCCCGGAGCTTGTGAGGGATGTTCAGGTTTCCAAAACTCAGAACCGTATTACATTGGATTTTATGAGCAATTGTGATGAAGCTGAAGTTAATGATTTATGTTCGGCGAATACGGAATCAGTCGAGGAAAAGCGACCCTCGCATTCAGAAAAAAGCTTTCGATGCCCACAAGGGAAGCTAATGAATTTAAAATTCAGGCTCGCAATTTTCTTAACGGTAATAGGGCAAGGAAACCTAGTTATCATGATGAAACAGAAGTGTGCCAAGAACGGGCGAACAAACCACTTACGAAAGAATTCTCGAAGGCTACAGGAGGATCGGAATTCTGAGATGCAGGACAGTACTGCTCTAAAATAGGCGGGGCCGAATCGGAAAAATATGACAGCTGATTACGATAAAATAGAATTATGTGGTGTTATTGAAGACATCAATGAGGATATCGAGATATGTGAAGAAGTTGTGGGTAATAACGAGATAATAGGTGTTGCGTATCACAGTGGTGATGAAATACGTGTTAATGAAGTGAACAATAAAGGTTCTATTAATAGAAAAATTTATAGAAACGTCGATGGTTGTGCTTGGGAAGGAGACAATTTATGGGGTAATAAATCACGTAACGTGAATAGTATTGAAGTCGATATACAAGGATCGAATTGCGGAGGAATGAGTGAAGACGAAGGGTATACCTTAGATGAAACATACTGGTGTAGTGGAGTTGGGAGACTGAAACCGGGTGTTAAGAACAAGAATACGGAGGGTGATCAAAAAGGCTACTTCAAACTTATTGACAACGCGAAGCGGAATTAAAGGAAATTGAATTACTCCAAGCGGAGAAGATTAAAGCATGGGAAGAACGAAAACCTGTGGACATGGAAAAAATCAAGAAATAAACGTTTTGTTCGCTGAGGACCTGGAGATATCAGCGAAATGCGAGGCTACGTGTTTTGCGAAATTAGCTGAAGTTTCAGAGGGCCAAGAAATTATTATAGAACCATATGAAGTGAAAATAGACCGAGTAATAATGGTAGCTAACGAGTGATTACAGATAAAATCGAAACGTGTTCAATGCGAATTTTGAATTTGAATTCGTTTCCGGTAACTTTAAAGGAAAACTAAACTTTAGGAGCAGCGTCGGCTAATGTAGTCAGTGGGGAAGACACCAAGACTGTTAACGTATTGGATATTTTTGCGGAAGAACGGGAAGAAAATTCGTTTGAATTGGAGCGTTTAAATAACTACACACAAAATTTGCTTTTAGAGTTTCTGGACCGATATGCGTATTTGTTTTGCAAAGAAAACGAAATGTTAACAAGTACAAATATGATCAAGCATAGAATTATTACAGAGAGTGCCTTCGATTTGGGAGCGCCCATACAAGATACCGTTTCATCAAAGAGAAATAGTACGAAAAAATAGACAGATTACTAGTGAAAGACGGATTCCGATACTGGTACTCCTATTCATGTTAGAGTCCCATCAGCCTGGGAACTCCAAGCAGCAACAGCTCAAGCCTATCAATTGAGGCAACTAGTTCCCGAGCCATGAGAAGAAAGGGAACCTGTTGCAGCCTCATTAGCAGAGGACCGTCCTCTACCTTGGCGATCGACGAGGATCTAGCGTCCACCAAATCGACTGGACCTCTAGCACATCAAATACGGTACTGTTCTTTAGACGGTAAGTTTCAAAACTGTTCATTGTAGTTGATACGCGCGTATCGGGCGTATATAAATATTAGCAGCGAATATTCCTTTTAATAAAACTTAGTTACGGCGCGACTAATGTCAATTTGCGGACTCATAGTAGCGCTAGCTACGTACGCGTCGTGACCAATTGCGTGTGATTGTGGCGAACAAAAAAACCAATATTTTGGTAATTTTTTTAAATGGTGTTACTCCGTGCACACCTTCACGGGAAAACTACTTAGACGAACCTATCTAAGTACGAGCATTGCACCCTTGAACGTCGGCAGGGCTTTGAAGCTACTGCAGCAGCATCATCTTGGGCCTCTTGTGGGTACTAGTTTCTTTTTCATCGTAATCTCCCAGATTACGAATGAGGGGGTTTTCTTAGGCGTCCGTTTTGTGGAATGCCTTGGCTGCTGTTTCTCAGATAAATTCCTAGATCGTAAGAACTTCGAGATCTCTGCGTATCCGAGAATTCTGACGAACTAGGGAGCATCGACGACCATTCGTAGAACCTTGTTCTGGATAACCTGGAGACGTTTGATGTGTTTAGCTGATGCTTAACTCCATGCAGCACATCCGTACGTCATCATCGGCCGCAGTATCGTCTTATAGAGATCAAGAGCTCGTTGTCGCTGCTCAACTTGCTATTGCGGTGTAGCAGACAACAAAGGCTGGTCAGCGCGGCCGTCCTCTAGTTGGTTCGGTCGTCGATGTGCGGTTTCCACAGCAACATCCTGTCGATGGCGATACCCAGATACTTGGCTTCTTGTTTCCACGGGATAACGCGATCTAAGATGTGTTTCGATCGGGCTGCTTCCTCCTTTTGCTCAGAAATAATGCATAGCTCTTTTCGGCGTTGACTCCTATTGTCCATCGGAAGAACCAGTCTTCTAGATCATCGGCGGCTTTCTGAAGACGTCGAGTCATCAGACGTGGATCAACTGGTATGGTAAAGATAGCGGGGTCATCTCCGTAGATAGCGAGTTCTGTTGCTTCCTTCTTCAGGATGGCCCTCGTGAATACGGTGAACAGCAGCGGCGATAACGTCGAGCCCTGCGGAATCCCTCATGTGGCGGTGCGCACCGAGGACTATTTGTCGCCGAGCTTCACACAGAAGTCTGTCCCTCAGGAAGTCCTAGTCCGGTTAGCATGTCGGCATGTGATAGCTCGAGTATCAATCCCTCATGCTATACCTTGTCGAAGGCTTTCGACATGTCCAGAAAGACAGCTCCGACTGACGCCTTAACGTTGAAGCGCTCGGTGGCGTACTCGACGGGCCTGAGCACGTAGTGCGTGGTTGAATGACCCGCCTTGAACCCGATGTGCTCGTTCGTAATAACGTTCTCCTCCTCGACGGCGGCAGACCGACGATCCAAGATGGTCTACTCGAAAATCTTCCCCACGGTCGATAGCAGGCTGGTGGGACGTTAGTTTGTTGAAACGGATCGCTCTGTCTCGGCTTTGTAATCATCGCGACGTTGGCAATCTTCCAGGCAGATGGAAAATGCCTCATCCTCGTAACGCCGTTAAAGATGTTCGTCCTCGCTGTCGTCGCCCTCATGGGGAACTTCTTGAAGACCTTGTTGGAGATACCGTCGGGTCCTGGTTCCTTCCTCACGTTGTTCCTTTGGATGAGCTTCTTAATTTCCGGCGTAATGGTGTGGCGGATGGGATCCTTGACTGGTGCAGCGAGCAGTCTACGAACGCTTCGATGGACCCTGTCGAGGTCGTCTAGGTCCGCGTTCTCAAAGGTTGGACTGCATTGGCGTTCCATGCAGTTGCAGTTTTAGGCTTTATCCTCCGGCGTGTACACCAAGCCGTTCTCGCCCTGTAGCGGGCCTGTTCCACAGGATTTTCGTCATCCTCCAGAGGTCGCTTAAGTTTTCGTCCAGTTTGCGAATCTTGGCTTTCCAACGTTCGCTTCTGTGGTGTAAGACGGCCTCTTTCACCTGTGCTTGCAGTTTATTGTAATGCTTGCGGTCTTCGGTGTTCCACGTGCGTTGTCTTCGCTTTCTTTCCCTGTTCTTTTCTCGGATGAGTGTTCTCACGTCATCCGGTACAGGGAACTCTCTCTGCAGTTCACGTTTGGTGTGGGTGACGCGTGGGGCTCGAGTGGCGGCGGCAAGATCGGCTACGGCCTGTTCAAGTAGACGAACGGAACGTATCGTGCCGTACCCCGGCAGCTGGGTATGCAGGTGTTCCGTCACGGAGGGCCACAAAGTCGTCTTCTTCTCGGACGTCTGTCGTCCACGGGGTTTAAATCCGATTAACAGCAGCACGGGCGTGTGCTCGGAATCCAGTTCGTCGATCTTACGTATGTGATGCTGTAATGATACATCATTCAGGATGGTAACATCCAACACATCCGGTAGTCCAATAGGAGAGTAGTGAGCGGGCTCGGTGGGCGCTTCCATCACCAGGTCTCTGGCCTCGGCGAACTGTAGGAGACGATTCCCATTGGCGTTTGTCCGTCTGCTGTGCCAAGACGGGTTTTCGGCGTTCAGATCTCCGGTGACGACGACCCTCCCGTCGCCGTCCAGTATCGCCTCCAAGTTTTCTTCTAACGTCGATTGGTTTGTCGGATTGTAGACTGATATCAGTCTGATTTAGCCTACATTTGCCACATCGATCTCGATAGCAGTAGCCTCCAGGGGCTGCATCGGATTAACGTTGACGGCACGGTGCTTGAGGCCTCTGTTGACTTAGATTGCGGTGCGACCTGCGGGACGATTCAGATGGTCGGTGTGGTGGAGGACTTATTTCAGAATGCTCTGGCTGTCACATGGTCTCAGATGTGTCTCATTGACCAAGGCTACATCGACTCCATGTCGTATCGTGGATTCCTGGAACTCGAATCGTTGGCGTTTGATCCCGTTTTCATTCCAATATGCATTCTAAAGGGAAGACGGTGCGTGAATCTCTAGCCATTTTTTTTAATGGGTTGGCGATATCTTGAGAGCTAGATATGACGGCAATAGCTCAGGCGTACGATACGCCGGGTCTCACTGCGGGAGCGACCAGACGTTTCTCTGACATACGGGCGTCATCTCGTTACAAACGTGTGCGGGAGTAAAGAGTTATATACTAAAATCTATTAAATACTAGGTAACGATGATTATTATGTATAACCACATTATGTGTAAAATGGTAATATAGGATTAATATGTACAATGAATGTTCGGAGTAKCTCTAACTTATAAAGAAATTKCTTATATWCTTTTTAGATGCTTTGAGTCCTCAAAACATAGTTTGTTGTATGTATTMAATAATGTAAAAGGTCCTTTACTCTCGAACATAATTTATTGTACTTTAAAAACTTCAGCTTATAGTAGACTACTCCAACACCATGCTTGTATACTTTTTAGATGCTTTGAGTCCTCAAAACATAGTTTGTTGTATGTATTCAATGAAGTTAAAAGTCCTTTACTCTCGAACATAATTTGTTGTGTTTTAAAATCTTCAACTTGTGTAAAACTACTCCAACAACATGAAATAAAAAGAATATTAATATTCTTTTTGCAATGGGGCGGTTGGTAGGCAAAACGAATGTTTGGAGTAGCTGTAACACATAAAGAAATTGCTCATAAATTATTTATACGCTATGAGGTCTCAAAACATTCTTTGTCGTGTGTATTCAATGAAGTAAAAAGTCCTTTACTCTCGAACATAATTTGTTGTGTTTTAAAATCTTCAACTTGTGTGGAACTACTCCAACAGCATGAAATAAAAAGAATATTAATACTCTTTTTGCAATGGGGCAGTTGGTAGGCAAAAGGAATGTTCGGAGTAGCTGTAACACATAAGGAAATTGCTCATAAATTATTTAGATGTCTTGAGACCTCAAGACAGCTTGTTGTGTGTATTCAATGAAGTAAATTGTCATTTACTCTCAAACTAAATTTATTGTGCTATAGAAACTAGTTAGTACGAGACTACTCCAACATCGTTGAATAAAAAAAAAAGAATATTAATATTCTTTTTGCAATGGGGCGGTTGGTAGGCAAAACGAATGTTCGGAGTAGCTGTAACACATAAAGAAATTGCTCATAAATTATTTAGACGCCTTGAGACCTCAAGACATAGCTTGTTGTGTGTATTCAATGAAGTAAATTGTCATTCACTCTCAAACTAAATTTATTGTGCCATAGAAACTAGCTAGTTCGAGACTACTCCAACATCGTTGAATAAAAAAAAGAATATTAATATTCTTTTTGCAATGGGGCGGTTGGTAGGCAAAACGAATGTTCGGAGTAGCTGTAACACATAAAGAAATTGCTCATAAATTATTTAGATGCCTTGAGACCTCAAGACATAGCTTGTTGTGTGTATTCAATGAAGTAAATTGTCATTTACTCTCAAACTAAATTTATTGTGCTATAGAAACTAGCTAGTTCGAGACTACTCCAACATCGTTGAATAAAGAAAAAGAATATTAATACTCTTTTTGCAATGGGGCAGTTGGTAGGCAAAAGGAATGTTCGGAGTAGCTGTAACACATAAAGAAATTGCTCATAAATTATTTAGATGCCTTGAGACCTCAAGACATAGCTTGTTGTGTGTATTTAATGAAGTAAATTGTCATTTACTCTCAAACTAAATTTATTGTGCTATAGAAACTAGCCAGTACGAGACTACTCCAACATCGTTGAATAAAAAAAAAGAATATTAATATTCTTTTGCAATGGGGCGTTTGGTAGGCAAAAGGAATGTTCGGAGTAGCTGTAACACATATAGAAATTGCTCATAAATTATTTATACGCTTTGAAGTCTCAAAACATTCTTTGTCGTGTGTATTCAATGAAGTAAAAAAGTCATTTACTCTCGAACGTAATTTGTTGTGTTTTTAAATCTTCAACTTGTGTGGAACTACTCCAACAGCATGAAATAAAAAGAATATTAATATTCTTTTTGCAGTGGGGCGGTTGGTAGGCAAAAGGAATGTTCGGAGTAGCTGTAACACATAAAGAAATTGCTCATAAATTATTTATACGCTTTGAGGTCTCAAAACATTCTTTGTCGTGTGTATTCAATGAAGTAAAAAGTAATTTACTCTCCAACATAATTTGTTGTGTTTTAAAATCTTCAACTTGTGTGGAACTACTCCAACAGCATGAAATAAAAAGAATATTAATATTTTTCTGCAATGGGGCGGTTGGTAGGCAAAAGGAATGTTAGGAGTAGCTGTAACATATAAAGAAATTGCTCATAAATTATTTATATGCTTTGAGGTCTCAAAACATCCTTTGTCGTGTGTATTCAATGAAGTAAAAAGTCATTTACTCTCGAACATAATTTTTTGTGTTTTAAAATCTTCAACTTGTGTGGAACTACTCCAACAGCATGAAATAAAAAGAATATTAATATTCTTTTTGCAATGGGGCGGTTGGTAGGCAAAACGAATGTTCGGAGTAGCTGTAACACATAAAGAAATTGCTCATAAATTATTTATACGCTTTGAGGTCCCAAAACATTCTTTGTCGTGTGTATTCCATGAAGTAAAAAGTCCTTTACTCTCGAACATAATTTGTTGTTTTTTAAATACTTCAACTTGTGTGGAACTACTCCAACAGCATGAAATAAAAATAATATTAATACTCTTTTGCAATGGGGCGGTTGGTAGGCAAAAGGAATGTTCGGAGTAGCTGTAACACATAAAGAAATTGCTCATAAATTATTTATACGCTTTGAGGTCCCAAAACATTCTTTGTCGTGTGTATTCAATGAAGTAAAAAGTCCTTTACTCTCGAAACATAATTTGTTGTTTTTTAAATACTTCAACTTGTGTGGAACTACTCCAACAGCATGAAATAAAAATAATATTAATACTTTTTTTTGCAATGGGGCGGTTGGTAGGCAAAAGGAATGTTCGGAGTAGCTGTAACACATAAAGAAATTGCTCATAAATTATTTAGATGTCTTGAGGTCTCAAAACAGTCTTTGTCGTGTGTATTCGATGAAGTAAAAAGTCCTTTACTCTCGAACATAATTTGTTGTTTTTTTAAATACTTCAACTTGTGTGGAACTACTCCAACAGCATGAAATAAAAGAATATTAATACTCTTTTTGCAATGGGGCGGTTGGTAGGCAAAAGGAATGTTCGGAGTATAACACATAAAGAAATTGCTCATAAAATTATTTAGATGTCTTGGGACTTCAATACATAGCTTGTTGTGTGTGTTTAATGAAGTAAATTGTCATTTACTCTCAAACTAAATTTATTGTGCTATAGAAACTAGCTAGTATGAGACTACTCCAATATCGTTGAATAAAAAAAAGAATATTAATATTCTTTTTGCAATGGGGCGGTTGGTAGGCAAATGGAATGTTGGGAGTAGCTGTAACATATAAAGAGATTGCTCATAAATTATTTATATGCTTTGAGGTCTCAAAACATCCTTTGTCGTGTGTATTCAATGAAGTAAAAAGTCATTACTCTGGAACATAATTTGTTGTGTTTTAAAATCTTCAACTTGTGTGGAACTACTCCGACAGCATGAAATAGAAAGAATATTAATATTATTTCTGCAATGGGGCGGTTGGTAGGCAAAAGGAATGTTCGGAGTAGCTGTAACATATAAAGAAATTGCTCATAAATTATTTATACGCTTTGAGGTCTCAAAACATTCTTTGTCGTGTGTATTCAATGAAGTAAAAAGTCCTTTACTCTCGAACATAATTTGTTGTGTTTTAAAATCTTCAACTTGTGTGGAACTACTCCAACAGCATGAAATAAAAAGAATATTAATATTCTTTCTGCAATGGGGCGGTTGGTAGGCAAAAGGAATGTTCGGAGTACCTGTAACACATAAAGAAATTGCTCATAAATTATTTATATGCTTTGAGGTCCCAAAACATACTTTGTCGTGTGTATTCAATAAAGTAAAAAGTCCTTTACTCTCTAACATAATTTGTTGTTTTTTAAATACTTCAACTTGTGTGGAACTACTCCAACAGCATGAAATAAAAAGAATATTAATATTCATTTTGCAATGGGGCGGTTGGTAGGCAAAAGGAATGTTCGGAGTAGCTGTAACACATAAAGAAATTGCTCATAAATTATTTAGATGTCTTGAGGTCTCAAAACATCCTTTGTCGTGTGTATTCAATGAAGTAAAAAAAACTCTCGAACATAATTTTTTGTGTTTTAAAATCTTCAACTTGTGTGGAACTACTCCAAGAGCATGAAATAAAAAGAATGTTAATATTCTTTTTGCAATGGGGCGGTTGGTAGGCAAAACGAATGTTCGGAGTAGCTGTAACACATAAAGAAATTGCTCATAAATTATTTATACGCTTTGAGGTCCCAAAACATTCTTTGTCGTGTGTATTCAATGAAGTAAAAAGTCCTTTACTCTCGAACATAATTTGTTGTGTTTTAAAATCTTCAACTTGTGTGAAACTGCTCCAACAGCATGAAATAAAAAGAATATTAATATTCTTTCTGCAATGGGCGGTTGGTAGGCAAAAGGAATGTTCGGAGTAGCTGTAACATATAAAAAAATAGCTCATAAATTATTTATACGCTTTGAGGTCCCAAAAACATTCTTTGTCGTGTGTATTCAATGAAGTAAAAAGTCCTTTACTCTCGCACATAATTTGTTGTTTTTTAAATACTTCAACTTGTGTGGAACTACTCCAACAGCATGAAATAAAAAGAATATTAATACTCTTTTTGCAATGGGGCGGTTGGTAGGCAAAAGGAATGTTCGAGTAGCTGTAACACATAAAGAAATTGCTCACAAATTATTTAGATGTCTTGAGGTCTCAAAACAGTCTTTGTCGTGTGTATTCAATGAAGTAAAAAGTCCTTTACTCTCGAACATAATTTATTGTTTTTTAAATACTTCAACTTGTGTGGAACTACTCCAACAGCATGAAATAAAAAGAATATTAATACTCTTTTTGCAATGGGGCGGTTGGTAGGCAAAAGGAATGTTCGGAGTAGCTGTAACACATAAAGAAATTGCTCATAAATTATTTAGATGTCTTGAGACTTCAATACTTAGCTTGTTGTGTGTGTTTAATGAAGTAAATTGTCATTTACTCTCAAACTAAATTTATTGTGCTATAGAAACTAGCTAGTACGAGACTACTCCAATATCGGTTGAATAAAAAAAAAGAATATTAATATTCTTTTTGCAATGGGGCGGTTGGTAGGCAAATGGAATGTTTCGGAGTAGCTGTAACATATAAAGAGATTGCTCATAAATTATTTATACGCTTTGAGGTCTCAAAACATTCTTTGTCGTGTGCATTCAATGAAGTAAAAAGTCCTTTACTCTCGATCATAATTTGTTGTGTTTTAAAATCTTCAACTTGTGTGGAACTACTCCAACAGCATGAAATAAAAAGAATATTAATATTCTTTTTTCAATGGGGCGGTTGGTAGGCAAAAGGAATGTTCGGAGTAGCTGTAACATATAAAGAAATTGCTCATAAATTATTTATACGCTTTGAGGTCTCAAAAACATTCTTTGTCGTGTGCATTCAATGAAGTAAAAAGTCATTACTCTGGAACATAATTTGTTGTGTTTTAAATCTTCAACTTGTGTGGAACTACTCCAACAGCATGAAATAAAAATAATATTAATATTCTTTTTGCAATGGGGCGGTTGGTAGGCAAAAGGAATGTTCGGAGTAGCTGTAACACATAAAGAAATTGCTCATAAATTATTTATACGCTTTGAGGTCTCAAAACATTTTTGTCGTGTGTATTCAATGAAGTAAAAAGTCCTTTACTCTCGAACATAATTTGTTGTGTTTTAAAACTTCAACTTGTGTGGAACTACTCCAACAGCATGAAATAAAAGAATATTAATATTCTTTTGCAATGGGGCGGTTGGTAGGCAAAAGAATGTTCGGAGTAGCTGTAACACATAAAGAAATTGCTATAAATTATTTATACG